>JAZAQC010000004.1:12400000-13000000 GCA_036289425.1 Rhopalosiphum nymphaeae | reverse complement strand
TTTGTTGCTTTTGCATTTGATCACAAATATTAATCTTTGTTACCGTAGTTGTAGTGCTGTCATATATGTTTAGAGTATAAACTTGAAACCCCTTGGTAATCGCTTATTTTGAATGTTTGCGAACTATAATATTATATTACCTCGTGTGACAAAAGAACGGTTTGTTTGTACACAATGTATACACTATAGAAACCAATTTTCCCGTTGACGATTTTGTTCGAGGTATACATATTTAAAATTTAAAAATATTATATTTAGATATGGTGAAAAATCGAAAATGTTAAAAACTTGGTACACCCATTCTAATGTAGATACTAGTATCAATATTCAAATTATACATTTATTATTTATCGACTCTATATACATTTTTATAATGTGTCCTATAAATTATTAATTTACAGTGATTTATATAATATTTTACAAATCAATTATGTTTTAAAAAAAAATTAAAGTCGTTGTGCGAGTAAATGCATCTAGTAATTTTATTCAAAATAAGGTATAGGTACTAAATATAACATTTTTCTTATCTTGGATAATTTAAAGAATTGTGGGTTTTGTGGGTCTAAAACATATACCATGTTTATAAAACACAGACATTTTAATACGATATGGATGATACATTATACATATTATAGTCTTATACAAGACTCAAAGAAGTTAAATTATAATTTGATGTAGGTATATCTATTTCAAAACATTTCGGCATGTGCTAATTCATTTTTACCTACCTTTAATATATAGTATTAATATTATTTGAAACCATAAAAAATTTCATTTTTTATATTTATTTTGTTTAGGTATTTCCGTATTATACGATTATGAAGCATACAGCGATGATACCGTTTTGTTTTTAATTAAGTTTTTGATTAAAGTATGAGCCGACTTGTCGCAATATTACTATTACCAATAAAATATTTATTAAAAGAAAAACAGCTGTGTATTATAATTAAACTATTAAAAATTATTTTTTATAAAAAAAAATTCTTAAAATCTACTCGTACCTATCAAAGAATGCAATAAGGTGCTGTAATTAGTATTTATTGCTGTATACATTTTTTAGAAAGAGTAATTAAATAATAATAGTAAAAAAAAAAAAATGTTTCTTTCAATCATTGTTTTTTCTGTTAAATCGTTACAAATAATTCGAACACTTTCTTCTTACGGAATGAAAACGATTACGGGAAAAAAAAAAACAGTGATGAATATAAAAGATACATATTATATTTTTAATAGGAAACTATATACTAATGATGGACATTATTGTGTTTATACATACTTAACACACAACAAAACTTAATATGGATGATGGTATGTGTATAATAAAAAAAACATTTTTCATATCACACAGTAATATATATACATATATGTATGTATATAAAATGTATTAATATTCTTTCTAGGTTGTTATATTATGTGTAATTACAGTTCTAATTAAAGAATCGCTTCTCATCGTCGTCCGAAATTTATTATAATATGTACATTGTGGAATGGGTTGTTGATCCAGCGCGCGTGGAGGTGATGATGTGGTCGCGTTTCGTCCTCAGGTTTTGTCGGCACGTTTCAAAGAGACAAAAGTAATAGCAATGGACATCATTTATCGAAATTATTTCGTCTCCTGTGTAAGATTTATATTTTTTCTTTATCACGCGTACGTTTAGTCAGCAGTTACAGACGAGTTACTCATACAATGTTTGGCACACATATTAATATAATAGTCATACTATAATAATAATAATAATAATAACACGCAGTAGGCATAAACATCATCAACAACCCGTGGGGTTATGCGCGTGCATCTGTTATGTATGATGTATATTTGGTGGTTGGGGAGGGAGGGGGAATAGAGTAAAAGAGCGAGCGAGAAGGTGGAGAGAAAAAAGTGACCTTGAAAATCAGCTGCTTTTAAAGTGGTGTTCGATCGTAAAAAGTCGTAAAACGACTGATGGAAAAAAAGTATAAAACGCTGCACAGCCGTTCTACGCATTATTGCTATTCACGTTCATATCGTCGTAGAGTCGTAGCCTGCAGTTGCCGTTTATGATTCCGATACTATACGTTATTATAGTGTTTACCATCCACCGCCGTTGTCACCGCATCCTTTAAAAGTATAAAAATACGAAAAAAGGTTTATACACACATTCCGAATATTATATTATAGAACACATAATATTATTATAACATAAAGTCACGGGGACAGAACGGTCGTGAAAGGCGCACCTATACAGCCGAGTCGTGCGGCGTACAGCCAGCGCAGAAAATCCCATGTATGTAAATCGTATAGGCGTTTACGGTGTAAACATAAAAAGTTATACTCCTCGGGGGTGTATAGATTTACAATAATAATCGTTTTTAACTTCTCCCCGACGTATACGGCCACCGAGTCGTGTAATAATATTATATCCCCGACGAGGGGGAGGCATACGATATTATTATGTATAGGTGCGCGAGAGTTTACACCTCGTATACGTATATTTATGACTCTTTAGTGTTTTGGTTTTATTTCATTTCGGTTTTTTTTCAACGTCGCACGACTCGTCGTCGTCTGCTGCGATGCCGATGGCATATTTATTTCGCTTTGTTATCGTTTCGATGTTCACTATATAATAATACTATTATCGTCTATAAACGGTGGCAAATATAATATTATCATATAAGTACTGCGACATACATGACGTTTTAATATTCTATAAATCCATCGGGTTCATTTGTGCGTTTTCGGTGTATCACGTACGCATCGAACGGCACCGCGCGTGTACACATATATCCCTTTAGACAATATCGTTTATTATCATCAACGGCCGCCAGATACGCGATTTACATAGATTGCCAGCGAATAACAATAATAATAATAATTCCTTTTTGTCTTTCCTCCGTATCCCTTCGATTGGCTCCGCGCTCACATTCGATTTGCATATGAAACAAAAGGACTCCACCGACCGGCCGTTTATCATCATGCGCGCCGCGCCGTTACAATAAATATATCGGGATAGGGATCGTGAATTAATATTTCCGATTGTTTTTTATTCGTTTCATCTTATGTATATAATACGTATTATGCGTGTCCATTATCTCGATAACGGTGATGGCGCCCGAGTTCTCACGGCTAAGTGCTACGGCCGTAGATTGGTTTCCGATGGGGTAGTTTCCGGTGGTTCTTTTGCTGCGGGCCTCGAGGCAAAACCCGAAATGTCGTTGTATATTATTATATATAGTAGTATACATATATACCTATATATATATATATATATATATATATATATATATATATATATATATATATATATATATATATATATTGAACTGCACACAACTTAGATCTAGGAGATGATATTACATCAGTCGAGTCAAACGTATGCAAATTAATTTCATAATATTTTGTATACATAATATAAATTGTATTTACAATAATATAATATTATCTCGAAGCTGTAACTCAACAGCCAGTTGAACGACATAATTAAAGTATAATTTTATAATAATATTATAGTACAATTTGTTTTGTTGATTTGCCTTTTTTTTTCATCGTCAAACATTTATGGATTTTTATAACCTATAAATGGTTTTTGAAAAAGATTTTTTTTTAAATTTACAATTATCAAAAAAAAAAAAAAAATAATACTAATAAAATAGTTTAATTTGCAACAGTATTTATTCGTTCTATCTTCATAAAATATATATTTATTTAATATACATATAAGATTAAAATTAAATAATAGGTAATAATATACACAGATTACACTATAATACTATATGATAACAACAAATAATAAAGGGTCTATAATATTATATATATAAAAAAATATAATATATTATCATAAGCTATAGAAGTAATAACATCATATTTCTTAGTATTTTACAAATAATCAAAATATATTAAAAAGTATCTTATAGATCTGCTTATTAATCTTTATTGATTTGATATTTTTCCCTGAACTTAAAATTGAAGAAAATAACTGCATTTTTTTTTTATCATAATTAAGCAATACTTAATTTACATAAGTATTATAAATTATTTAAATATATAATAAACAGTATAACTGTGTAGGTAGTAGTTATACTTAGTAGGGAGGGTAAATGAAAACTTTAAAAAGACAATCAAACATTGTAATATATTGATATTATTATTGTAACGTTCATGGATAAATAATATAATATAATAATATACGTCTTATGTGTTATGATAAAACTACTTATTATAAAGTGTCGTGACCGAATAAATAGCATAAGTTTAATGATAACTGTAGTCGATGAATACAATGGAAACACTATACAGTATAGTACAACTAATAACATTTTATCGTTATATTTTACCAAGTAATGTGTGATTAGAGTCAGATGAACCGAAAATTAACAGTTATATGAAAATCCTCTCGATGAGTATGCCATTTTACCTATTGTGTCTTAATGCGAATCATAGCTGACTTTCGAAATAACTATACTGTTGAGCGATTAAATAAATGAACAATTATCAACTTATCAAGTTTGGAGGCCGAAACGCCGAAACATGTTGTATTTTGAAACGGTGGAATTTAATGGCCACATGGTTGCCATTTGCCTACATATTTCCGAATAGAGTAAAACATTTTCCAGACTTGTCATCAAAGTTCAAGTCATATACACCAACAAACACAAAGATATAATATCGTTCCGACTATTCTGCTGGCAGCCAAAAACCATATAGTAATGTAATAATTTATACTATAAACTGTCAGGTTTTCAGAATTCAAATTTCAAATATTCTGTGTGAGCCCAAGTATTGTTATAATATAAAAGAAAATGTAATAACATATAATAAATTTAAAAAATATATACAAATTGAAACAAATGACAAAATTATAATACATATTACTGTTTATCAATTTAAACTTTTAGATGCAGAGCGTTAATGCAATTTTTAAAAACAAAGAATTATTTTAAGCCAAAGTATAAAATTTAAATGCCATATCTAAAATAAAATCTAATACAATCTAATCATAACACAGGCAACCAATTTATTAATTATTGAAGTTAATAGGTACATTTTAGAATTTTACTTAACTAATTATGTAGTAATAACAAAATTATTCTGCACTATTATTTTAGTGCTGAGCCCTAGGCAACTGTTCCTATTAGTTATTTTGTTCTGATTTGATATTATTTTAGTATATGGAAATGCACAAATAAACATTTAACACAAAATCAAGTACAAATGTATTTTCTTAATTTTTATTTTATACGAATAAACAAGCATTATATGCCAATAAAATGTATAAGTACGTTCATTGAAGCATATTAATACGTCATACGATATACCAACGGTATGGTGACTTATGTTGAAAGGCACACTATATATTTTTACGTTTGTTCAAATATTGATTTGTGTTATAACTAAAATAATAATTAATTTGCATACGTTATTAAATTATTATCTGTTTGAATAAAAATGAACATTTTGAATTTACAATTAATATAATCGAATGAGGAAACTAGTTTATAGTAATCATTATGTAATCTAAAACAAAAGTTGTAAAAACAAACCATCATTATAATGATTGATTTATTCAGAAAAACATTGTTTGCTTTGATTTTTTTCTTCGTAGTAATTGATTAAAAATACAATTGTATTCAGTCGAATGAACTGAAGATTACAGTATAGTTACTAGTTATCATTTGCACAACAATAACATTTGTTAACTGTCTTTGTTTCACAAATGATAAAACTTCATACTTAATAAACATTTTCATTGATGTAATTATTATATTTCAGTTAGTTTCTACTAAAAATAATATGTAATTTATTATCAAATAGTATACTTTTTATTTTTAACAATCCTTATATGCAATTCAAACAACAGTATCATTATTATTAGATATTGTTAATAAACACATATAAAGATAATATTTTTCAAAATCACACTATTGAAATGTTTAAAATTCTGTGAAAAAAAATACAAATATATTGATTTTTATCATTGAATTTAACATATCCATTACTGTGGCTCACTAGATACTGAGTAGTACCAATTTTCTTACTTATCTATTTAATTTTAAATTTCACAGTTTTTATACGTTTATATAAAATTAATTATAGAGTTATAAGCTTATTATTATAATTGCGTTAATGTTATTAAGTATTTAGTTCAATTAAATTTGAATGTGTTTTATTTATACGTTAATAATTGTTTATGTAGTCCAAATAAAATTGTTGGTCTGTTTTTAATATTTTTTTTACTATTATATGGTAATTTTTTATTAAGATTTACTACAGTAAGTACTCAACATATAAGAGTATAATAACAAATAACAATGGTTCAGACAATAATCTTAACCGGAATAACGGATATAGGAGTGAATTTAAAAATGTGTTTTTTATATTTCACTTTTGTAATCGAGGTGTTATTTAATGATAAAAAAAAAAATGATTTTCATAACAAGTATAAAGCAGGTGACAATGATTTATTCAACAATATCGTTATTTATTTTTATAAACTACTGCGTTATATGCAGTAAATTGTACGCTGTGCTTACGTTATTGCCTATTGGCGAAAAATTAACATAACATACTTTTAAAGTAAATTACTACTTTCTTATATATATAATTATGCAAATATTTTGTAACCTTAATAAATTACTTAAATAAATACTAATATAATTCATGCAGCTGAATTTAATTAGGTGTACCTACCTCCTTTTTTTTTTTTTGTTAATACAATTACCGCGCAATGATATATATAATATTAAAAGCATCAACAGCAGAACTTCAATGGGAATGAGAATAAGATTGTTAACATGACTAATTCTTTATAGCTTATACTATCGATATTGTACACATTTTCCAGACCATTTTTTTTATATCATTAAATTTGTTGTATAAAAACGGTAAAGTAATTTTAAAATACCATACAATATTTTTATATTTTTATATTATGTAGGTACTATGTTAAGTTAATATTCTTTTTTCAAATTATTTTTTTTATCATACTAATTTTATTTAAAAAACTAATATTCCCATAATATCGTCTATGGTTTTACAAAATAAATAGAGTTTATTCAATTCCACCACCGCGCATTATATGCATACCGTGAATTTCGCTATCAGTTTACCGATCATAATTTGTGGATTGGCGTAATCAAGTATCAACCCATTCAACTCACATCAGCAGTAGTAATTTTGGCATACTGATACTTTTATCTCTTATTTTCATTAAAATTGCAGTGCTTACTGCATCTGCTATTGTCTGTTATATTTTGATGTCACACTTATCTATTTTTTTTTTAAAAAACACTTTCACATGATTTAGTTGTGGCCACAGGATTTAGTAGTGTTCCTTATCTTATCAGTCAGTGCAAATACTGGAAATGTTGTTTCTTTACAAATAAAAACATACGCACATGTGTCGAAAAAACAATTAACATGTTCGATATTATGATGTTAAACACATGCGATTGCGACATGACCATCAGTTGAATATATTTCTTCATCTGCCCTCCCCGAAGTATAGTAATTATTGCCGAATCCCACAGTGTATACGATATTAAGTAATATCTCCAGCAGTAGTCGTTATGCAGCCACAACATGTATAATACGTATTATAGTATCGTACAATGCCGTCACTATTATCAACGACGGTGATATTATAGCTACGGTCTTTGCTCTATACTACAACAACACTGGCCACAGTCTCCTCCGGAATCGCCGCTGTACCTTCGAATACATAATATATTATGATATATTATTATTATCGTAAATTATTTATCTATACATGTACAACACTTTTGTTTTAATATGCAAAAAGGCACGGAAGACCGTATAGCCGTCTCGATGATGTACGACCGTTCATTTCCGGCGCTGACGGTATAAGAAAATACCTTTTGGATCGATGCATCTCCGCCTCCGGCCCGGACCGCGAGATCGACTCATAATAAATCGTGTTCGGGTCATACACACACTGACTGGCACACGCATAGACATTATAGACATCGTCGTCATTCGTGCCTGCAGTCGGTGGCGGCATCTCGGCGGTGGTTATTAGTCGTAATGGCCAGTCATGTGTGAAGTCGATCATTACATTGGCGCCGCCGATGCCCGGTTTCTCGTATTTGGTCGGTTTTATATATATATATAAAATATATATTTTCATTTTTTACTCCATTCACGACGTCACTGCGCTACGCGTGTGCGCGCACACATCGCATCTGTCCTTTAGGAGACGAGCAGCAGAGTGGTGGGATGATGTGAAATGGAAAAAAAATAACCGTTCGTCAAAGACAATCGAACCGCCGTGGCGCGACTATCTTCGCTTGCTCTATGATTACAGGGCCAAACCGCACACGAATTAAATCGGACGCATATTATATTGTATACATATAGATGCAGCTACCGGTCTTTGGTACTCGCGCGCGCCTAGCATCTCCGGCCCCGACATCCGGTTCGGCTATTGCGTGTGGCGAGGCATCTCGTGAATATTGTCTCCTTATATTATTATTATTATTATTATTATTATTATTATACATATATGTGTAATATTTTCCTACTCACATTTTATTTTGTTTTTGGTGTTCATATTTTGTCTGTGCGCATTCACACGATTGTTAATTCTTCCACTCGACCGCGGACTAGACAGTGTGTGTGCATAGAACACCCGCCAAATAATAGTGCTACCGTTTCAACGGACGGTTACTTAATTATTATTCTTACCGACCACCCTCCGTTATGAGATTTCAATAAAAATAACTTTTACCGATCTCGGTTCCGTAAATATCGTCTGTAGTGATAGGTAATTTATGCGAATACTATCCTTATAATTTTCTAATTTACACCGTATTATTCATAAGCTGATATCGATTTGTAATGCGAAAGACCCGTCGTAAACAATAGAATTCGTTGAAATACTCATTGTTGCAGACTCGATTACACCTCATGGTTTTTCTTTGTTGAATATAATTATCGTATACATATTATATTGCACAAGAATTTTCCACCCCATGTATCTCACATGTCTCGTGCATAAATAATTATATAATTGAATTATAATATATCATGTTGTTTCATACATAGGTATGTTGGTACATATATACGTTTTGATTATCGAACTTTTCGTATTCGTCTCTGTAAAACACGATCGATATAATGGTAAAAGAGAAAATATCGTAAATCCGCGATGACTGCACATACGTCATATTACGATGGTACAATAAGTTACATATACGTACATTATAATAATACGATGTCCCACGCAATCGAGCTATATTTAAAGGAATTACAAGACACACATAAATATTCATCATATCTGCGTCTGAATAGGTTATAGGTGTACACATAATATATATATTAATATATTTAAGTATATAACAGTGACGCATATTTCAATGTGTACACGATTTTTCGCTTAACCATAATAACTTCTAATTAAATCCATTTGTAATGTGCGCGTCAACACTCTCGTCGCAAACAGGAATAACGGTAATTATCATTATAATCAGACTCGGTGTGCAAACACATACACAAACAACTAACGCACACACACACACGTATATATATTTACGCACAACATAACGAACATCAACGCGAATCCCGTAACACATCGCACCTACTTAAATAATATAGTTTCATCGCCGTTTGTCGTCGTATCTTCCCCTATACATTATATTATATATATATAATATCGCAGACATGTATTTTATTTCGCATATTTACTCGAACTGTGTATAGACACTCGTGTTCTAAATTCTTATATTTGTTCCTATCCTGCGTATGGCATTTTGAATTGCTCGCACCGAGACGGTGTAGTATTATTATAGGTATATGCAACCAAACGCGTCCCTCGTGGACAAATATTGTTGTACCTTTACATACTTGTATACGGTATTAATCGCACCGCCGTGTCGTAAATAATTTAACATTATTTGATACGATATATAATGATGTTTAAAATATTCGTCTTCGTATTTGTAGGTGTAAGCGACGTAACGTGTAATAGCGATAATAATAATTATATATTTATTTTCAGTAGCTGGTACGTGTCGGATCTCGTTATTTGTACGCCATCGATTATGATGTTAAACGTGCTCGTTCGAACCGCTCTCTATCGATGTCTCTGTATCTCTCCCATATACACGCGCGCGGCCGGATCTTTAAAGAACTAATCGTAATCCGATGTCACGGCATAAGGATAAAATAACAGTACACGATAATATAGTCGACGATCTCATTAAAAAGTCACTCAACCTATACAGATATATATATAATGCCAGTCCACCCGGTGAATAGTGGTTGTTACGACACACACACACATACGCACAGAAATATATCTTTACACAAAATATTAATCGAAAACATATTATACATCGTCTAATAATTTTAATAACAATAATACACGCGTTATAACTTATATAATACATAATATTATAATGGTAGTCGGTAGTATAATACACGAAACTGATAACGTATTTATAATAGTATATATTATATGTAGCCGACATGGATTTTTTTTATTTTAGTATCGAGAAACGAACAGATGGCCGCTCAGTATATTAGCATAATCGTACGAGCGGTGAAATTGGAATATTTCGTTTCGATTTTTTTTCAACTCCTTTACGTCTCCTTACGTTTTTTTTTCTTTTCATTGTATTAGACGCGTCTTTTCTTCTCCTCTCCGTGTGCAGTGCGTGCACGGCAATGTCGCCGGAGAATTATCACACGATTGCGAGCGAGCGGGCGCGCGCGCGCAAGACCAGTGGCTTTCGATAACGTTAAATCCGAACGAATATAACCCTCTCATCTGCAATCCGATCATTTATTATGGGATTTAAAAAGCGACAAGTCACGCGCATTGAATATTTCATATAATTAGTATATATACACTGCGACGATATTATAATACCGAAAATCCTTTGATATATGCCAGCCGATATAATATCGGAACGATTTTTTTATTTCTTATTATTTTTTTTTCCTCGTCTTCTTATTTTTTATACACTCACACACGCGCAATCGCGTTTATATTATATGTATATGCGTATAGTTACCGATTTGATTCATTTCGATGAATGTCGCCTTTAAAGACTGCTACAGCGCTACAACGTTATTTGAATAAGCCGCAACGCGACATTCTTTCAGGTGTCGGTAAACTGGTTCGTCGATAGCACCCTCTCGCTGGTCCATATTTATGTATAACCCTCGTTGTTCGTCCATATATATGTGAGTATGCATAATAGATTTTCGAAATGTGACTATAATCAATGATTATATTATATTATGCTGATAACTTTTTTTTTATTATTATATTATGTATAGTATGTATTATGCTGTTGTATCCAGACGAACAGAACATACGTGAGCAATACAACTGAATAGGAATTTTGCGTGTTTATATAGGTATGAGATAAACCAAAAAATAACCTCGTATACGATTGTGGTATCAACGGTATATAAATTGATTGTGTAAGTAAACATACCTAATAAACCTATGAGTATTGAGTAGATACATGCCGAAACGGAAACCACAAAAAAAAATAATAATAATACCACCATCTTTTGAAAACGTCTATTAAAATTCAAATTATTGCTGCCTTAAATGGTAATTATATATGCTTATAATCACATTGAGATATTATACTTTTTATATTTCCAAAATATATCTATAAATAAATAATAATTGTGCAATTAATTATTAATAGTACTGAAAACTTAATAATTGAACCATATTATAATATGCGACATCTCTACTGACTCACCTACCTACATAAATAATATAATTATATCTTCAATGATTTATACGATGTATTGAGAAACAATTTATTAGAATTATTAGGATTTATTTTGTATATCATTTAATGTAATATTATATATTATAGACATTGTATTGCTGTTTAGGTAATTAACTATATTTAATCTAATTATGGACTTTTTTTGTCTGAAATATAAATTTGAAATAAATTATAATTCAATGTGAACAAATAAGTTCTAATTACCTACGAAATTTCACGTCAATTTCAACAAATTGTAACACTTTCTATAAAATGCTGATACATTGGCTATTAATTTAACACTGATTCATGTCCTCGTATTATATTGAAAGTAAATCTATTTTCTGGAAAAAGGCTTCAACTACACAGCTTTTAGCCTATATTACCTTAGTATTAAAAATATGTATAAATATAAATGATGTCTTAAAAATAATTACTATAACGCATATGAAAATCGTTTGAATTTTGGATTTTTAACTCATAGGTATCTTACCTAAACATAACATAATATAACTATCAACGGCGATTTTGAAGATGGCCGGCCCTCTTACCTCCTAACCCATTTAGTTCATAATATACGATTTGAACCTTTAATGAGCTCTAACGTTCAATGAATTATTCGGGGTAACACGAAATTTAGATGGAAAGCCCATGACCTATAAAGGTCGATTGTACTACAATAGGCTTAACCCGTTAATTGCCTAATGCCTTAAAGAGATCGCTGGTATGCTTGAACGTAACATAATCTTTTGGTCTTGAGTTTTTTCCGAGACATTGTAATTTTACAAGTACCTACCGACTATATAATAGACATATAATATAATATAGGTAGTATATTGTTGTAGCTCGTAGGCATACAATATAATATATGCGTATAATATATGCGTATAATATAATACATTACACCTTCTATTTTAACGTGGAAAATGGTCGATAAGTGGACTATAGTGGTAAAACTTGGCCCGAACCCGTAAATAAAATATTGTCTTTACTTAAAAATGTATTATAATCGTCAACTTCCGAAAATTTGTTTAAAAAAAGTCCTAGTCTGACAAATTGTATCTACCGCATTCGTCACTCGCAACAGACCTTTATTATAGTAGATGAAGCTGGTTAGGCGAAAGGACATTTATTTGTCGAAGCAAGTAGCCGATGTTTATTTCAAATGCATATGAATGTGCATAATATAAGAATTTTTATACGATTTTATTATGCATATATAATCTTATTAAAATAATTGTCGTCCTCTTGTTTCACTATTTTTTAATCATAATTTATAATAGATGTTTTTTTTATCTGAATATCGACAACATGTGATGCATATATGAATAATATCTATAGGTCTAGGACGATGAAAATCAAAAAACATTATGTTCATTACACACAATATAAAAAAATATAAAAATGTTCACTTAATATTGCATAATATACATGTATAAGATCAATATCGAAAGGATCAAATACAATTACCGATGGACCTAACCTAACACTATAATTATATGTATATGATATAATATTATACGCATTTACTTGTGTCACTTCGAAAATATTATTAAATTAAACGATAAATTATTACCCATATTATAATACAAGAATATATCGTTTGGTGTGTTATTGAGTGTACACAATACACATTCGATTATTGAGAAATCATGACTATCGAATGGTGATACGATAATATTATTATAAATTATATAGTGGAGAAATAAAAATAAAAATTGTGTTTATATCTTCTATTGAATTTACGTTATTTTATGTGCTTAATGACACGGGAACCGGTTCCGCGTTTCGGCCGCGGATCAAACGCACGCGAGAAGCGGAGACTAATGTAAATCGAATATTACAAATCGTAATTTGAATTTGATTGGTAACCGGTGTTCGGTTAATTATTTCCGCTGTTCGAATGACGCACGAGCATCGTGTTCGGGCGACGGGGCGGAGGAATAAGTCGGAAGGGAAAAAGAAAGAAAATAATATATAATATGGGAAACGGCATTTTTTTCTTTTTTTTTTTTTGATTGATTACTCACAATGTCTGTTTTGGTGTACGGCTTGCGGTTTTTGTACACGACCGTGTGACAAACGTTTTCCGAATGTTTGTGACAGGGTAGTGGCAAAAAATAATAATAATAATAATAATAATAATAAAAGAGGGATGGAATAAAATGCGATATGGCGATTTTAGCTGACCACTATAATATTGCTGTACTAAAGTAATTTTGTATATTTGGAACCAACCTTGAATCTCGTTTATATTGACTATATAAGTGCCTAATAATTTTAATATTTTAATTTCACAATAATATAAAATGGTAATGTTTGAGTTTCATGTGGACCAATCGGTCGTCAAGTTGTATTCTTATTATGTTATCCGGGAAATTATTGCTTATTAAAATATTTATTAAACTTTCATATAAAAATGGTCAAATTTATTAGTAGATAAATGTATCTTCAGACATGAATGCAGTTAACTGATTTTAACTCAAATGAAATTCAATTATTTTTATAGCTAGGATTCATTATGGTAAAAATTTAATAAAATAAAGATAACATTAATTGTATTGTCATTTAAATTGAACTTTTGAATATTAAAATCATTATTTTTTCAACTATCAATGAATAACACCTTATCGTCTGTCACTTTCTATATACATATTTATATAATATATGTGCATGTAAAATTTTGAATACTTTTAATTGGACATCATATAAGTTATGATCCTAAATCATATTTTTTATTGTTTATATTCTTATAAAAAAAAAGAATCAATTATCATAGATTTATTTATTAAAAAATAGAAATTGGCTTAAACGGGTTGCAATTTTTGGTATGATTTATTCCAACTAGTTAAAATTGGCCTCATTCGTGTCCCGGTGATTATTACAATAAATTGTATTATTTAAGTATTAAATATAAGACATTAACACTACACTGGATTGCAAATTATTATCACAGCAATATTCGGCGATTGCATAAAGACAAATATTAAAACGTGGCATAGAATAGAACTTTGTGTTCTATAAATATATAATACAGGAAATCATTATTATTATCGAGGGTTAGATCCTTATCAGGATATCAAGATGGATAATTTCCTCTAAAAAACATAATACATTGTATATACCATAAATACAAATGATTTTAGAATACTTTTTTTTATGCCATCGCACGACTCCCTTTTATTTTGAGGATGTAACATATTTCCATGTACCTACATCATACAGCGTAACACACTGCTTGATTTATTAACTAAATAATTATAATATTACTAACCCAACATTCATCTGACGAAATCTAAGTTAACTTAGATCTGAAAAAAAAAATTATATTTTGAACGTGCGTTCAAATGAACACGACTTTGCATCCTATTTATATTTCAAAACATCATATTTTATTCCTCGCCATTATTCATTACAAACCATATAATTTTACTTATGTTTCGAAAAACTTTTTATATTTTGCTTTAGTTCGATATATATATAATTATGTATGTTTTATCATAATATTAATATACTGTGGTTAAAAAATAAACCTTTTTTTTTACAATAAATATTTAACGTAATAATATTTAAATAACCTCGACATTTTTTTTCTATACGTTCTTATTCGTCGCCGTTTGTTTTGAATTAGTCATTAGATTATGGTAATTTTTAAATGCCCCCAGAGTGTTTTAATGACTTGGAGTGACTTATATAACATCAGAAAGTAATGGGTGCCATTATAATATAGTTCAAACCTTATGAGTTTGAAAAGCTAATGAAACATCGAAGATGTAATAAAATACAGATGTAGGAAGCACACCTATACGTGCGCATCGTTTGTATATATGATCGTTTGGGGAATCTCCTGCTTCGTATAACTTGAATTATAATGATTATTATAAAAATAAAAATATTCTACATGATCACCGAAAGCCGTAGCTCTTTCTAAAAATAATTTACATTGGACTTTGATCGACTATATAATTATTTTTCTTGTAATATATAATATTAAGGTATGATTATAATAAATCGCACATTTATTCGATAACGTTTTATTTTAGCAAGAAATAAATAAGTCACTTTCACACACTCTTCTTATAATTACTTATAATATCAGGAAATAATTATTATGGTGTATTCAAACAATATCAGGATTATTATTATTTATAACACGTAGTATACTTTAATTGTTACGACATAATAATAACTCATTATAGAGCTCAAACATTTTAAAATTGTATTTATTTTATAAGTTTAACTGGAATTTTTAACTTCAATTAAACAGTACGTTGACCTTGTAAGAGTTAATAACATATTGAGTTTAACAGTGTTACGGGTGAATCGACAGCCAAAAAATAAATGTATCTTATAGTTTATAAGTGTACTATGTTTTCCTCTAAAAAATCTTTTATAATATTATGTTTTATACGTGTAATATACCATAATCAATTTATTTGATTCAATAACTAAATATTAATATAATATAATCGGTCATATTATTTCCGTATACACAATGTGATATAATATGTTAATACTCGAATATGCATAATGCAGCAAAACGTGAGTCATCTATAATCTTTTCTTAATTCAGGAATAATAAATAATAATTAATCAAACGCTATAAATAACTCTGTGTAGAAACCACATACCTACGTACGTTTATCATAATATATTTCAAAGGGGTTTTGACCGAACATTTGGATGATATTTTATACGTCCATTATATACATATAATATTATACACGTAAGCTACGATAAATAACGCTAATACGTCCTTAAATAAACTATAGTCGAAGAACAAAACGAGTATTATTATTCCACATGTATATAAAAGCATTTCCAACAAAGGCCCTTCTTCGCCTATAATATTAATATAATATAATCGTCGCTGGCTGCAAACTTGGTCAATATATTATTTGGTTTTCGTAAACGTAATAAATAATCGTGACTATTTTATTAACATACTATCTGATTCCCTACGGCGTTGCTCGTGACAAATTAAATAATGTCAGTAGATTTATTCTGTCTAGAACCCTGTTAAATTAAAACTACACATATTTTTAATAGTCATTTGAGTGACTTTTCTAAATATAAGATACGAATTCTACAATTACATTCAATACTTGTTCCTGTGTACTTCGCTGCACGTAAAAAATTGTGATATCTTATATGATCATCTGAGACTATTGAATACAATTTCACCAACTTTTTAAAACTTATTTCATAATTAACTGACATTGTGTACATTGTCAGTCTCCGACTCACCGCGCCGCATTGTCCGCTCGCACTATTACTTCGTTATCCCTTAGCGTTCTTTCTGAATTTTTTTTATTTTTATTTGGCTTCTAAGGATCATCTTAGTTTAATATCAAATAACCTATATTTTTTTTTAAAAATTAAGCTTTAAATTCAAAAATATTGTTTAAAATCTGACTCGTAGTTCCTGAGATTAGCACATTAAAAAAAAAACAATAAACTCTTCAGTTTTATTATAATAATATAGATTATACAACTACTATAGTTTAGTAGTAGATTTATTTTACTTGTATTTCCAATTATACAACAAAGATTATTTGTTTTCAAATATTTGATGATTTTTAATTTTTTAAATAGTGCAATCAACCACAAAGTATCCATATTTCATTTTGAAATTTTTCGAAAAAAATGTATACGTTTACGCATTATCATAGTAATAATTCATAGGTGAAGGATATATGTATAAATTTAAAATCGCTTACTCGAATTTTAAAATAAATAAACATAAATTATAAATAATTTAAGTGACGAGTTTAGGTAAAAACACGGATACTGCGGCAGTATCCATTATTTTTACTTTACTTCAATACTTCAATACAGTATATAAGTATGAATGGTTTCGATATATAGAATAGAAACGATACGTGAATTCTTTAAAAAACTCCGTTACGGCTTACTCACAGGTTGCACACTTTTTATCTCGTATGTATATACTTAAATATAACCGTGGCTGAGTCACGCTGGATATGTGCGTTCAGGTCTTCTCGCGCGTACGCATTTATACATGCATTTGTGAAAAAGTCCTGCGGGATCACCCAGCAGTCCCGGTCGCTGTAGAATTCGATTAAGATAATGGGCCCGAACGAGGATTGATGAATGCGAATTTGAATATTATACGACCATTGGTATTGACCGTATCATTATATAGCGCCGGGCCGGAGGGGCACGTCGAGACGACGTGCGGGGTAGGGGGTGACGGTTTGACGGAGGGACAAGTCTCGTACTCGAGCGCGCACAAAAGAGATCGCTCCCGAGACCTCAGCCCCGTTGCAAGAGACCACGGCGGTGGCGGCGGTATCGTTTAAGAGCGATTTGTCCCACACCCACCTACCCACCGGTCCATCCACCCACCCGCATTCGTACGACCAAACAATAGTACGGGATCAGAGCTTCCAAAGGTCCACATGCCGAGCAAGGGACGCGTTGTCGCGCGCGCGGCCGACCGTTTGATAAATGATAAAGCGACGTTTTACCCTGTCCGTTTTCGAAACATTGACAAATTATGTAAACGTCTTATTCGCATTAGCCATCCATCGGTTTTGCCCGCTCGCCGAAGCCGCGGCGGTGTGGCTGTGGCGTGTCGGGGCGCGCGAGCTTTCGGGTTCTCTTTTTTCTCTCCCCTTGAAACGTACACAACATCATAATATAATAATATATACGTATACATGATATCCCATTTAATCGACCTTTATACATATTATATATATTATTATATTGTGCAATAATGTATATATGATTTTTGTTCGCGTTCAGCGGACGATTTCAGCCACAAATCAAACAATATATAATTGAAACGTCACGAAACGCACAGCTATATCATTATAGTAATATGTGAAGGAAAAATAAACATAGCTCGTTTGACGAAGTCGCTGTGACGATGCGTACAGTATAATAATATACATATTTGTATATTATTTGAATCGTTATTTTTCTTCGCTCCAGTGTGGCGATCGACTTCTTTCAAACCAACCCTCCAAAATAGCTCTTTTTATTTCTTTTTTTTTTCATTCTTTGTCGAAAGTAATTAAATAATTTCGTTTAATTTCGTAACTAGTAGGGAGAATATTACATATTATATCACCCTCGTGTGATACACGATGGCAGTATTCTCTACTACGAGTTGTGCAATATGAGTATATGCGACATATATAATAAATATATATAAATGATTTTAGAAAAGGTTCAGTGTTACTCAACTATACAACGGAAGGTGGGTTAGGATAAGTTAGGTAAGGCCTACCAATGTAATATTAATATTTTCGTATTCATAAAAGATATATTTTAGTTTTGAAAAATCAAATTATGTAATAAAATTATAACAAGTTTGTTTCCGAAAAAATAATTTGCGTTTTATCAAAACATGACCATAATATAATAATATATATATATAAACTATTTAATCTTCAATTGAAAATACAATATACATTCACTCAAGAATCTTAATATTAAACGGGGATTATATAGTATAAAGTTATACGGGGTTGTTAACTTTTACACAGAAAATATTTTAATCGGCCCATCCTTGAAATTTTGGAATACTCTTAAATTATGTTACTTAACTTTTTACGAGCATAAAATTAAATACGCACTTCTACTAATTTTTGGATTAGTTAAACTTTAAACGTCAAATAATTTAATGATAAGACGTGCGTATTTTGTTACATTGATCTATATAATACAATTTTTGTCAATTTTTGTATCAATATAAATTTAAAAAAATGTAAAATACTTTATTCACTATGCATATTATTAGAGTTAAAGAGTCAAATAAAATACATATAACTATAGTCTACAATATAAATACAATTCATTGCTTATAACAATATGCATGAAATATTTCGTTTGTTTTTTATATAGATGATTATAGATATAAATATAGCTGCTCACACTGATACATTTTGTAAAGTTTTAAATAGTGAACAGTGTTATATATAGTGAAAATGTATTCTTTTTTTTTAACTTCACATAGTCAATTTCATTTTTATACCCATATATTATGTGCATTTAATATGCGCATTAAGTATACTTTAATCATACATTACTCCTCTACCAAATGAAGTATCACGAAGGATCATATTCACCTTTAATATCAAAGTACAGAATTTTTTTTTATCCACATTAATACGGATACCGTTTTTTTTTTAATACCAGAAAATTTTACGGCCCATATAGACCGCACAACTGTTAAGTTATTGCATTTACTTTGCTAAGAGCCATACTTGGAAATAACCTGTTTGTAGTTTTATTTTTATTTTCAAATATTCTTTCTGTTGAAAACTAAAGGAAAATTATTAAATAAAAGAATAAAATTGTCGATGTATTATATAATATGATATGGTATATTGCGATATGAATATTATATTTTATAGTTTTTATGAATCAAGTAAAAGAGTTTTTCAATTCATTCGACTGTTTATCATTCAAACTTTTCTAAAGAAATTTCTCATTCATTGCAATCAAAATATATTCAAATATAATATGGAGAATATTATATTTTACATAGCTACCCACACATTACTATATAGTAATGAAACGTGGTTATAAATTATATAACCATAGTGATTTGATTCAACAACAAATTCTTTTGAAATTATCATTAATTATTGAAACAAAAAAAAACATGTAGGCTTTATTGTTATAAACGTAAAACTGAAAAAATTGTATTGATCACTATTCACCACTAATAGTACTAACATCTAACCACAAAAAATATCATTTATCGGCACAATAGGTACATCAAAGACCGTTAGCTCAGTTTATTAAAAATAATTACTCGTAAAATGATATTATTACATCTTTTCGTATTACTGCGAGGTAAAATAAAAAAAAAATTAAACAAAGTAGAAATTTATTTTTTGACATAATGAACAGATATTATCATAATAACTGCATTAAATGGTATTTTATAGATAGCACCATTAACGAATATAATAACCATTATAAAAACTGTATCTTAAATATGAATTAATATCGGTAGTTTCAATATTTGCTATTAATTATACAGCTTTATTATATAGTTAGATTTTGAAAACTTTGTATAAAAACATTATTTTTTTTTTTTGTTATTATTGAATTTAAAAAATAAAAAAGCAGTACCTAAACTTTATGTTAGTTGAAAACGTTAATTTTAAAGTTTAATAGCGGAATAATGGACGATCCCCAATAATTTGATTATAAACGACGGTAAGGAAAAATTTTAATTTTATTTCTATAATTTATAACTTTCCCTTCTGGGAAATCTTTCTGTTTATTTTTCGTAGTAGTCATCTCCCTTTACAAACACTAATTGATCGTATTGTTGTTCGATGAACAATATTTGCGTTCGTTGTTTTTTTATAATAGCGGTTATTATCTAAAAAAAAATCATTAATTCCTTGGTCTGTTTTATATAATGTACTTATATAATTATACAACTGCAGTCTGCACGATGATTAAAATTCGTAGATGTGCGTGTGGTAACTATAATATTATCACACTATTATGGACCACTTGCACCTATTCAGGTATGCGGATGCTGCACAGTTTTCCCGGCGAAACGAATCGATATCGATATAATAACCGTTTAAGTGGTTTGAAATTCGTATACGCTACGCACATAGTACGAAAATGTGCATGTGCGTTCGTGTTAACGTGTGTGAATGCTTGATGATCATTAGCATTTGAGATTAATAATAAAAGAACACACGGAGGGTACGTTACCGATGCATAAATTAAGCCGTGGGAAAACGGTATTAATTTATGCGATGGCAAAAAGGGGCACACAAACTCGCACCGACGCTATACCATACCTATATACGTGGCTCATATTCTCGATAAACGTGTGTATAGTTTATAATATGTACGCCGAAGATAATGCAAATTCGTCCCCAAAGAACAATACCCCCGTTGGATTATGTAATTTTTTTCCGTTTCGTTTTGTTTGCTTCTTTTCCTCCCGACGCGTCATCCTCTGCCACAGTGTATATACGCACACACACACATATATACGTGTACCGTTCTCCATACCTACGCGCGTATACCTTTGGCGATAATTTAAAACATTACATACATATATATATATATATATATATATATATAATGTACCGGGCCGGTACTGGGTACCACCACCGTCACCACCGCTGCTGGGTGGGGCTTACGCGCGCTTCGCATACAGTGTTATATACGTATACACAACAAAACGAGGCTGAATATTTAATTAAAAGGGTTCGTTAGTTTTAGTTTAAGGGCAGTCACGGATAGAAGGAATTTGAATCCCTTAAGTTCAGCCTTCCCTTAAGAATAATACTACTTCGTTTGCATATATACCGTGGCTGGGTGGCGCGGAGGGACGGGCTGGCGGTGTGGCCGGGGGTTGATTAGTATTACCCCTTTTTAATCAATGGACACGATCTGCATGCTTAATTATAACCGGTCTCTCTACCACCGCCGCCGCCGCGCGCGTTTGCCGGCAGCAGCTAATCAATTCCGGGACGCGGAAACTCTCATGTATTATATATCCTCCTATATGAATATATATACATTGTACCTATATGCGTAGTTATATACCTACACAATATTATTATTACGCGTACCGGTTCGGAGTGAAAAGAATGAGCGGACAAAAAAAAAAAAAATAATAATAATAAATAAATCGCATATGTGTGCAGGTACATGAAACGAAAGGGATAAAAGCGTATTCGCAGCTCTTATATGTACTCGCCTGTAACGTAATGCGCGTCTATATTTATACAACATAATATAGGTACAATAACAACATAATAACACGCCGGTGTGTCGTCGGTATAATTAGCATATGCAAATGTCCAGGAGACGTTTCTTTTGTTTTCCGACGGGCCGCGTCTTTGGGGCGTTTTTCACACGACCCGAAATCGGTCCGTTGTTTTAACGACCGAGAGCCGATTGTTTCTGTTCAATTTCCCCAAAAAAAAAAATAACGATTGTTCCAGCAGGTCCCTTCTTCGAACAGCCGCGGTTTTCCGTTGCGCATTGTGTTTTTCGTTTCGTCGACCGGCGTCAGTTACACCCCGTGCATGTGAATAAGCCATTTATGGTTTTCAAAAAATACGGCTCGGCTAGCCGTTTTCGTTTATATGTAATGTTATAGCGATAGCTCTGGTTATCTTTCGCGTCAATCGTTAATAATATTGTTTGACTTTCAAAATAGTAACGTAGAAACCAAGAGTACATAATAATATGTAGACAGAACGATTGTTTTGTCGTAAAGTTGGCGAGCTTAAACATCACGAAAAGGGATATTTTAGTTTTTATTCGTATTAGTTTTAAGAACCAAACGATATATAATGTCACGTAGAAAAATAAAAAAATTAATTTAATAATTGTCTTGAAAAAAAATATATATATTAAGATTAGAAATATCTAATATTTCATAGAACACGTTATATCGCCCATAGTTGTGGTTAACTTTTATTTGTAAGCCATGCGGTTAATTGATTGCAGATGATTATATTTTTTCAGTTCTGTTATTATTGCTCTGCTGCGACAAACGATCGTGTAATCAAATATTATTACTTATTTAAGACGATCCCAAGTTTTCTATATATGTACTTAATATACGACGGCAGAATATTACTAGTCAATAGTCCGATATGGAAACGCTCACACGCGGAAATACCGTAGACCGTCGTTATGTATAGTCGGGATAAGAGCTTAATCGACCGTACATCCTCTCCGAGTGATGAGGAGTATTGGTCGCGGTGAGGTGGGAGGCGGATCGGCTGATGTCTAATTTTTCCTCTTCGCCCCGTGTTGTCCTGCAGGCAATCGAGTAATATTTACAGACCGTATGATTAAATATATTTATAAATATCATATATATATATAAATTCGTTCAACCGTGATTCGTATTACACACATATATAATATAATATATACCTATATAGCAACATTTTTTTGTATTCCGTTCTATTTTTTTTCCGAACCTTCATCACAGAGTCGATTATTATTACCATTTGTAATATTTTTTTTCTTCTCTTTTCCACCGTTACCTATCAATCTTGACCGGTCCTCGGCATCGCCTCCTAATGTGATCTTAATTCGATTCTAATGACACACACACACCCGGCGGGGTCTTCCTCCGATCAATCGAACGGCTGCCGCCGCCTCGTAGGTACACATACGCGCATATTATATAGGTACACGTATTATACTTACACATTTATAATAATAATATGAACACATTGTATTTTCCCGCACTAATGTCTCGCAGTGTTTTTTCCCCACCCCCCGTGTATTATTCAAATACAGATTTAGAATCTTTCCGCCGGTAATATTTATGTTGACAAAAATATGGTTTCCAGTACATTATTTTTTTTTCGAATGCGCTTATTATATGTATATGCCTAACCTATATGTGAGTGTGTGTGTAGTCGTAACGATCATTTTAGATTATTTCCTATAATGACGATGACTAGTATCTTTTTTGAAGAAAAAAAAGACCCTCTTCTAAGAGTCAGACACACGTTTTGTGGCGCGACATTCACCGTGTATTGACATTTGGAAATTATTAGTTACACATACGCGACGCCGTCATCTGGCGGTATCCGGTGTACGTCTTCGTGGGGACCAAATCAAAGACCACATGAGTGTGTCCAATTAAAATAAATATATATATGTATATGTATAATATGATGTATTTTTGTCCTGACAAAATATTCGTGCGTCCCGGGTGGATTTTTGACGCTCACTTGAAATTAATTTGTTTTAGACGTTCGAAACACACTAACACTTCGATTTTATACGATATTTACAAATCTTGGGATAAACCGTATTATCGAGAAAAAAAAACAAGAATCTTGTTTTTCGTGCGCTGATATAATCTATTTTTAAATCCACTTTAGTTGGCTTTTAACAAATTAAAATTAAATCTGTTTTTCGAGTTTAATGTAAATAATAATAATAATTAACTTCAACACTATGATTTAAATTAATAATACGAAAATATTAGCTTATATTCTGTATTAGTGTCAATACAATTATAAATTTTGTTTTCGAAAAAAAAATAACGAAAGTGTTTCTATCATTGTGAAATGTTCATAAAGTATCATCGTGTTTATTTTTTCACTAAATTTACGTACATCCTACTTGTGCTTACGATCATACGATTGAAACTTATTTTAAAAAAATGATATAAATTACAAATTAATTTATTATAAACATTTTTTATTTCATTTCTGGCTCTTTAATATTTGGTTAAGTTATATGTAAAATGTAAATATTTTTCTAGTAAACTAGTTAAATTAGTAGTATTATATACAACATATGTATGCAGTTAACACAATTAATTTATAAGAAAGTGTACAACAATTGAATTTAAAAAATAAAACTAATAACAAAACAATAATAAATTGTTTCCACGAATCACTGAATAATTTAATACATTGGATCAATTGTGAGAAACTCGCTAAGAAACTTAGTTTTCGTTCAATTTTTTAACGAACAATGGTTACGATAATATATCTAGGTCACATGATTCTCACAGAGATTTTTTTTTTAATTAGCCACAGACATATTATACTCGCCAATGGAATAAGACTATATTCGTTAATTCGCACATATGTGTAATGAAATAAATTAACGGTAGAAATTTCCGTTTGTGTTACGGTTTTTTTTTTGGTAATTCGGACAATCATTATTATTACATATTAACATTATCATTATTACTACTGCTTCGTTGCCCATCGTGTTATATCTACTTGGTTTTCGATTAATTTTTCTCACAATAAACACCCGCGATAGGAAGACGACTCGAATAGTCGAATGAAACACCATGGGAGTTTTTTTTTCACCCATACATTATTATTCCGCTTGATTTTAGCGCGCAACTAGGGCCCGATCGCGGACTGAAAAACTCGTGATTATTAATATTATTTTAAATTGTATATTTTTTTGTGCGGCGCGTTTAACTGCAAGTAAAATAATGAAACGAACAGGTGCGTATACACTAATATAGCGCGTCGATTGGTTTTAAATCGCAAAAGCAAAACATCAAAAATTTGTTACCGTCCACAATCGCGTGTATAAAAAATAAACCGTGTATAGAAATCCCACTAAACGGTCGCGTCTTATCGGCCGAGGACCACACATCATCGCCATGTATATCGGGTGATTTATAATATCTGACGTAAAAAGAAATTATATTATATTAGAGTTGTATTATTGTAGGCACCGAATGACGCGCACGTAAATTATTGCTGGCATGTGCAGCTGGCTGAACGAGGAGTCGGTATAAATGTAAAAATAATTTAAGCTTCATCGACGTGTGAATGGTTTATCTGTGTGTAAAAAAAAAAAAAAAAAACAGAGACACACATTATAATACACATACACACACCATATACTCCCTCGTCATTTTGTCGTGCAACAGTTTCTATCGATCTGAAATCCAACGCGTTCGACCCACGTGCGATACGGTCCGTATAATATTTTCGTATATAGTAGGTGATAGATATTATTGCGTGGAAATTAATCAAAAAAAAGAAAAAGAAAAAAAAGGTGTACAATGGCTTTTTATTGGTTTCCAAATAATTATTCAATGCCGATTACATAATGACACAGGTACCGGGTACACCGAAATGGAATTGCTCGCGCGTGCGGACGAAACACGAATTTGATGTATCTCGATATATACCTATCAGATTAATTCGTTCCGAAAGATAGGTACAACGTGTACAACAATGCATAATATAATATTATAAACCAACAAGTCGTATCGCGTGCGGTTCATTGTTGCCATTGAAATTTAGTTTCAGAATTTCTTAATAACTAAACTAAACCTACTCACTTTATATACGATGTGCAAAGCACGCTGCAATCACCATTAATTACATTTCACTTAGCCCAGTCCATAATATATAGCTAATGCCTTAAACTCTTAACGCCGATACGACGTACCCACATTACAATATTGATGTTATGTGCATTAATATTATTGTACATAATTATATATATTTTGGCATACATTTACTCCGTAAGCCCCTCTCTGTAGATTTTAACTGCGGGGTAACTGCAGACGCATTTAAAGTTATTTTTTTTTTTTTAATTGGCATACTTAGATTTTCAATTATTTTGTCAGTCAAATAAATAAAATTGAGTTTTCCATCTTGCTCATTATAAATATTTTATTAAAAAAAATATATATATGTATAATATTATATGCATAACAAAAGCATGGTAAAAAATATAAAAAGTTTTAATTTACTTTGTCAATTACGAATATAACTTTAATGCTTAAAGAAATATTTAAATAAAATATTGATTTATATGTCTGTACAATAAAAATGTCTATATGCTTTCAACGGACTATATTAATGACTACTATATTGTATAGTTAATATTACATTTCACATTACTTAAAACATATTATACATTTAAAAGCATTAATGGATTAAGGTAAATACTTGCATAATATTATATTACATACGATGTGTCCGTGGGTAGGTTTATGACTAGTAAATTATACTATGAGATGAATGCTACAATTTTTTTAATATTTTAATTTTTACATTATACAATTTTGTACTTAAATCTGATAGTATATCTGTGAATTAAAATTTAAAACCCATATGCATTTAATGAATGTAGTTTGATAATTATTTATACATAAATGCATACCTTAGAGTGTTAACGCTTATTTCAATCTCAATCTATCATTTGTAAAACATTTTAATTATTATTTTTACCTTTAATCATAATTTCAAATAATAATTGAATTATTTTAACTACCTTCATAATAAAAAATGTATATTTGATAATTCACTATATCATGAAATTGAGTTCAAAATATAATCATTTTGTTATAGTACACTAAGTATATAGAGCTGCAATCACATATTAATATACTAAACACAATGTAATTTATAATTTGGTGCAAGTGTTTCCTTTCTCTACGTATTCCTAAATTGTATTTATTTTATAAAAATATTTCAATTTGATAACAATTTCAATAATTATAGTAGGTAGGGAATTATAAACTTAAAAAACTGATAGCATCATCTCTTCACTAAATCATAAAAATTCAAAAGTTAATGGGGTTCCATATTTTTGTTAAAATAAACTAGTCATTGTTTTTCGTGAAATAGTTTGTATAATGTATTACTAAAATTATGTACGCGAATTCATTATTTAAACAATGTCAACAATAAGTCAATTTATAGTAACATAGTCAGCTCAACGTCAATATACAAAGCTTAAGAATAGTGTGTATAATGTTAGTATTTATTTTTATTCTTTTCAGTATCGATCAAGAAATTATATTATTATTTATTATATAGGTATTATCTCTAATATAATGTATCATTAAAATTTAATTTTATTAATAGCTACACGTATAATAATTGTAACATACATTAATACTATACTTCATTTAAACAATCAACTCAATACAAATAGAAAATATTATCTTTTAGACATAGGACATCCTATTTAATTTATTTTATTTTAGTCTTTATCTAATAAATATTCTAGAACAATATATTATACACATACATAATATAATATACACATACAGAATTCAGGGTTGTTACAATACCAAAATATAAAAAAAATTAATAATATTTTTAATTCCATACTACCCAATAAATTGTAACTCATAAATAATAGTATAATACAATTATTAAAATAACTATAATATAATATATGTAGTAAAATTATATCAATTTTAAATAATAATAATAATAATAATAATAATAATATTAAAACTTTTCTATTATATAGTATGTAAAATGAAAATAATATTAATCATGCATTTTAAATTATTAAATGGATATTGAGATTATTAATTCAACGCTGTGCATTTCTATAGACTAAACAAATACAGCCTAATATTTCAAACAGATACAAATTACAATTCGAATCAAATAAACAATAATTATAAATTACCAACGTTTTATTGTTTGGGTGTCTATAGCTCTCGTGGTTTCCAGATAAAACAAATACGTATCTGTTTGCACACGATTAGGCGTGGTTTACCGGTTATTGCTTTGCGTTAAATTCAAACCAAAATAATAATCCAAAGCATATAACAACTTTAAAGTCTATTCGAACCAATGTAATGTAATTATATACTGCGGCAATGGTGCAAATAAAAAATAATGATTAGGCAATGAAACGTTAACCTTGTATCCTCCCATTATTGTCTAGATATGTTCGATAAATGTATTTAAACCCTTAATTTATTGTAACTAAACTGTAGGTAAGTATGTATACGTATACTACACTTATTGTTAAGATCGTTATTATAGGAGTCAAATAACTATTTTTTCGATTTTAAAAATCACCCAAAAAAAGATTAAGAAAGTATTCAACAGTATAATATACACAATTCACATAATATACCACATCTTAATAACATATTAATATAAGACCAATTATCACGAGAACGAAATACAAATTTGAAATTGTATATCTCGATCATTTTAAAAATCAAGGATAATATATTGAAACATATGTGTATAGTATCACCTGACAGAATAGTATAGTAAATTCAATAAAAATGGCTGGCGTTTCGATTTTCATATTTCGAAGTCTCATTAGTCATTATTATATTTTAATATTTGAATAAAACATTTCGATTTATTACGTTAGTTGATAATTTGATCACAAACGATGGCAATAATTGATCAATATTAGTTCAATTGTTCGAACATTGCAGTCTAATTATCTCGATAGGCGATAATTAACTAATAACCAAACAACGATTTATGAAATATGTTTAATATCGCGTAGACGTGTTTAATGTTATTAAACTGAAATACGGAGTCATCGTAATTACATAAATGTATATACAGTGACAAATGTTATTTTTTTTTTTTTTTACAAAGTATTTCCGTATAAAACACCAGTCTATACACATAGATATGTACGTATATTAATACAGCAACAATATTTAAAATTGTGAAACGAATTAAATAATAATATTTCCCTGCACGCACGTGACGAATAATAAAAATATGTATGATATTATGTGGGTATAAAATTGATAAATCGAAAGGTGTGAACCCCGTACGACGTACGTTCCAAAATAAAATATTAATAATGAATTTATTATCACGACGTCGAACGGTATACAATATAATATAATAATAACGGCTGGATACGTGAGACGATAAACGGATCGTGCGCAAGCCACCGTATTATATATATTTTATTATTGTATTATTATAACATAAGAATTAGGAGTGTATTTCGCTAGTATACGAACGGTGGATGCAAGTCGCGGAAGTGAAATAGTAGTATATAGGCACATTGAATTCGACGAGTTTTCCATATTATTATAAACATTATTATATGGGATGATCGAGTGGCAGAAAAATATGAAATTCATATCGGTGTATACAAGCAAGCATCGTGTACACGTTATAATGATATTATTATCCCGCAGCTCATAACGACGGCGACGGCGGCGGGTCCTTCAATCTGAAAACTTTTCATCGCGTGTTTTATATAGTATACACACGATACCTCCCGCTACTACTCAACTAACACGATGCTCACGGTATGGCATATCATTATACACTTATATGTATACATTATAGGCATATACTTGACGTGGGTGTTTTCTAATGAATAATTTCTGACACCTCGCTGGTATAAAAATATAATATATATTACTATATAAATATATAGGTATAATATATGCGGGGTTCGAAGAACCGATAATAAAGCAAGTGTGTAATATATATATATAGATAGATCCCGTCGGGGTGCATTATGCGCTTACGCGCGTTGATATCAGTGCACACGATATAGTGTTTTAGATACGCCACAGTATCATACACACGTATCGGATTGTCGTGTAGGGATTGCTCAATGAAATAAACATGAACCGTATAATACATATACATGTGTGTATGTCGTATGTGTGTGAGTGTAAACGGAGTTAGGGAATTGCATCAACGAGAATCGTATATAATAATATAATAATATATTATATGAGTCGGTTGGGAAAATAGTGGAAAGGAAAACGAAAACTGTCGATTCAGAACCGTAATGATGATAATAAGTCATGAATTCACCCTTTGGCGATACCGGCGCCTCTAGTTCTTTCTATTTTTTTTTTATTTTTTTTGTTTCTTCTTCTTAATATTATTATCATTATTACCATTCGAACATTTTTATAAGAATAATGACCGATAATAAAGGAAGGGGCGTTCACACGGGCGGCCGTAATGCGTTTTTAATTATCGCTATAGTTTTGTTATAGTAAATACAACAATAGTTGCACGTATACGAATGTACCTACGCTGAGTAGCGTATACGTATGTATTATTGTAGTATATTTCGTGTACCTGTATTATAGGCATAGGCAGTACATCACACCAGATTTGGAAGCGATCTATTGGAGTAATGTTTTAATGTACACAAGACATAACAGTCACAAATGATGGCGGTCTAATCGTCTATTTAGTTAGACGTCCAGACAATCGTTATTATAATAATATAATACCCACTTCGACGGATATTTGAAGTAGCCGAATTCGTTTTGGTGTTTGTCGATAATCAAAATATATTTGAGCTCCTCACATATAGCTCAATTGTAGCAAGATATTGTATTGGCATTTGGAATGCTACTTATGACGAGTAAAAATCAGAGAAATTGGGAAAAAGAAATAAAGAATTAACGGTGCTGTAGAAATACGATTTATAATATATTAATTGGGTTTCGTAGGTACTATTTGTCTTAATTTAACAAAAATAATATATATTATAATATTATCTATTAAAAGTGAAATTAAATATAGCTATATAGTTTATATATGAAAATGAATGTGAATAAGTTTCTATTCAGATATCAAAATTTATTTTAAATGTTTTGGGTATTTTAATAAATTATTAAAAATTCATATTTTCCAATAATGACTACATTAATTAGCGAATAACTTACAGGATTAATAATTATTTACAGGATATAATTACTATTAATAATGAATAATCTACAAGTAATAGCAATGGGTAACGCTAAAAAATATATTTAAGATTGTTAGATTATATTTTAATATGTACAAATATAGTAACTATGATACTACATGTACATAATCATAATTATTATGTTACGATTCATACACGTATAAAACCTATAACAGTCACATAATTCATTAGGAAATAATTGCACGTATTGTTGTTTGAAATATTATCAGTAAACTACATGAACAATTGATTAATAACAATAAAAACCAAACATAAAAATATGTGCCACCCAAAATTCATTATTTTTATTGTTGATACGTTACTGATTTTTTACGTAATTTGTGTGTGACAACAGAGTCCAATTAAAGCGAGAAAACACAATAATAATATAATATTATACAATATTGTGTGGTTTGCAGATACAATTTACAAAAATAATATTTATCGAAATTTTATGAATTTTTTTAAAAATAATCTTCAATTTTTTGAAAAACAAAATTACGATGTCTATCACGGCCGTCTAATCACATTGTATTCACATATTATGCGCATATGCACAGTCTCTGAGTGTGTGCATTGTCTATGTGTTTATAAGCATTCTGCGTTCTCTCTTTCTAAAACGGAAAAACGAATATTTGAGTTATGTCAAAGAGACCGCTAAAACCCCTTTATCCATCGCCCTTTGCGGACAACTTCGAGGAATGCTAAGCTTGACATCATATTGTTCGTACATTGTTTACTCACAACGCGCGTTTATAGTCTTTTTTTCGGTGCATATATATAGTAGCGGGCACATGGTCTTTGGCATATTATGTATATATCATCGTTATACTCGAAAATTCAACCCCAAGACATACATGTTCATATTTTATTGTTCAAAGGACAAACTTTGTCCCAATCAACATACACTATAAACATGAAAACATTGTTATCTTGTTGAGATAAACGGTATTATTATGTATGGTTTTGGGATGGTTAAATAAAAATATGATTGTTTGAAAATTGTAACGACGAAATTGCAAACAATTGGGTTACACTGAAAACGTATATTATCATGATTTCGAAACTAATTAATTAATTATAATATTATTATGATGACAAATGCTTTATATAATTTATATATTTATATATACAGGAAAATTATAATAACTCAAAATTTAGATATTTAAGACACCATTTTTACATTTTAAACTTTCTTTTATCAATATATAGTTATTTTTGGATAATTCATAATCAATTGATGATTTAAAAATTACATTTTATACGATAATATAAAATTATAAAAATATTTCATGTACTTTAAACTTTCTAGAATGATAATTGAAATAATTGGCGTTATTTGATAATTGCATAATATATTATATATACATATATACCTACAAAATATCTGTTTTACATATAAATATACATGCAGAGATACTTATTCTGCTTTCAGTTATATTCCTTGTATATTTATTGATTTTACCGTAATACAGAAATCCATTGACGTATATATATATATATATATATATATATATATTAGGTATACATAATATAGTCCAGGGGTCATTATTACTCAATAAGAAAATAAAAAAACTCGATAAAAAAAAATAAAAGTTCAAGGTGTATGTGATGGTCGATGGGGGTCGACATAGCGTGGTTGTATATAAAGCCCTTTAAGAATTCAGTGGGTTTGTTTCCCCACGCCACCACTTTGGACCGATTTACAACAGATTGACCGCGGATCGTTTTTACGCTTGAACACCCCCCGTACAGTAACAAAAGGGCGGAAAATCCAGCGGGTTTGAAAAAAAAAACGGGAATAAAAAAAAACAGTCGACGGGGGAGAGAAAGCTGTCGATTTTGTAAACAAGCCGGCGGCCCCATCGGGTCTTTTTTTCCCGTACACGTTTTGTTACTACTTAACGTCGTGATAAGCGGGGGTGAGGTTATACGTCGGAAGTATTTCGAAAAGAAGACCGCTTAAAAAAAAAGTTCGAAAAGAAAGGGATTAAGGGTCGACGGCGTCGGCCGACACTTCAGAATGACCGTAAAGAGATACGATACGACGGAAAACCCTTTTGAAATAGAGAGAAAAAAAAAGAAACGAGGGTGCAAATGTCTGAAAGGAAAACACGGTAGCGAATGTTTATTTTATCGAACTTTGAATATTATAATACGTACGCCTAACGATGGTGCGATAGTGTACGTATCCATACGAATACATCAATATACACGTGTATATTAGGCACTGCAAATACGATTCGAGTGAGACAAGGCCACCGCACTATTAAAATATGTATTATTGGGCTGGAGGTCATTTCGCCTCTGCGGAGAGCAATTACGTAAATCGATCGATTAGTCGAACAACAAAAAAATCAAACTGTTTTTCGTTAATTCTAAAGCTTTTTGGATGCGAGTCATGTAATAATATAGTACCCACTAATGCTATACAAATACCTTTTCCGTCACGGTCAGGTACACGCGGTGTACATATATTGGACGAACAGCAATAATACAATATTATAATAAGTGATAATATAAATTCGCAAGTTATCGACTTTTCGTGTTTTAAATACTATGTTAAAACCTCTTTTGACTAATTTTAATAACAATTCGACGTAAAAAAAAATATGATAGAATTAATATTTTAATTTTTTTAAGTTCTTGTAAAAACTAATAAAGATAGCAACTCTGAAAATGTTTTAGTGACTATTTAATGTACTTATAAATATCGCAATATTTAATATAATTGGTTTCGTTTAAGCGAATATAAAACTTGTGCTGTCACTAAATATTATACTCACAAAAATTACATTGATATTCGATACCATATTATGTATTATGTTAACAACTGTTAACATAACTCTTATTATAACAATACTAGTTCGCCTGCAGTTGCACGTACATAATATTATAATATTATGCATGTATAGTTACAACAAAATAATAGATAATTTTGGCGCCCGTACCGCCTAAAAACAACAAAACGCGAATCGTTATGGTTTGCTTTCACATCAGATCCACACGACCACATCTATGTATACGCCACAGTCCAAACAATACGATGATTAGAAGAATGCTGTCCCCAAAAATTTTATTTTTTATTATCCGTGACATTGAGATGTCTTATCAATACGCAGAAGTCTCTGTGATAACGAAACTCTATTTAAAACGATAACGATTTATGCGTGTGATGGCAGTGCGGCGGCAGCAATGCCGTTTTCACGGGCACCGTGCAAAATCTATGACACAATATAACAGCAGATATATATTATGCACGTTACGCGAGATATAGCTGTTCTTGACTATTGGACACTCAGACTCGAATATTATGTAATATGATCTCGGTCGCAGACATTTTATACAAAACAAGCGCTCGTACAACTAATGACCGGATTTTCCTATCTCGTTATAATTTTTTTCGTTACTGCCCCCACCGCAGACTGCAGTGTACTGTGGTATCGCGATTCATTTTTCCGCTTTGATGTACATTATGTACTAATAACGTAGATACGACCGCTTTATAAAACGATTTTTTTTTTTTGATTTTTTTGAGAATTTACTTTTGGAATTTTTGATAAGAGTGTGTGGTTTTATGCATTTGAGACTATTTCCACTATTGTATACAGACGACGACATTAATAAACTCAGTGTTCGAGGTTCGAATAATGATACATTTTACAAGCAAAAATGTATTTTACAATAAGACTTTATCACAATTCATATAATGTTTACAATTGTATAAGAATTAGCATTTATAAATCACTATAAAAACTGCAGGTTTTTACTTTTTATTTAATATAAAAATAATAATCGTAATTACGATATTTATTATGTACACCATAATTTGTTTGTCAATGAAGAAGAATATTTCATCTTTAAGAATACGTTAATAAAAATGATAACTATCCAATATTTTAGCATATTCCGCTATGTAAAATATTATGAATGCAGAATGACAAGGAGTCTTGCTGTGTTATATTTTATAACATACTTGCGTCTGATAAAAAATATCATCGCTATTTCTTATTATTAATCATAGCGTGTGCATAATATAATATTATAATGGTTGGCTCAATAAAGCTATTCATTTTTTGACATTATTTACATTTTTAGACAGTTTATAAGACAAGTATCATGTAACACGATTATAATATTTTACTGTAATAAAATATGTTTGTCAACTATAAAGGGCGTTGTCGTTGCTACTACAGATATACATTAAAATATAATAATATTCAAATAAAATAATAAAGAGCCCAATTCTCTCGATTAAAACTACGTGGATATTATAATAGTATTGTTTTCAAAATAATTATTTCGTTTTTGTACGGTTCGTAAACTAATACAGTTTAAAAAAAACTATCTTTATCGAAACTAGGTCACAGTGTAAATTAGGTAAATAGAATATAATAATAATAATAATAATAATAATAATAATAATAATAATAATAGTATATGTTGCACTGTCATAAGATATCTGAATTTGTAATAATCCACAAATGTGATTCGTATGAACTATATATTTTACATGTTTATTTAATAACAATAATAATGAAATACAATATAATACGTATAATCTTACCTATATTATAATAATATACAAACAATTACGTTTCGGGTGTCAAATTTTCGTTCAATTTGTATACGTACGCAGTTTTGCGTTTAATAACACTATAAACACATACGCACTTTAATAATAGTAAATGTCAAGAGCAACCGTATATAATACATATACATATATATATTTCGAGTTAAAATGATATTATAATACTATTTTAACGGTACAACTTTGATTAAAACTGCACAGCCAATCTTGCGTGCAGTATATATGATTGTATATTATATACATTTATTATAATACAACGTTACGGAATATAAATTCGTGTCCTTGTAAGTGAATTATACATCGTATTATAATGTGATCATAGACACTACAGTGTAATATAATGTGTGTACTGAATGTGCGTTTATCGAAATACTATTCGATTCAGATATGGATACGCACGAAGCGTATGGAACGAAGTTTTTTCAAATGTTTTGCGACGTTTATCATAGGTTTATATAATATAGTATAGACATTATATTAAATTAAAATATATTATAGTCTGAATATTATGCGATATGATTTATCTGTAATTCGCACGTGCTGCGCTAGGATCTCGTTAATTTCGTGATTTATTTATTTAATCGATGGAAATCGCAAAACGATTACTCGTGATATTGATAGAAAAATAGTGTTATCTCGCAATCGTAGATTAAACAAATGTCGTTAGAAAATAATGCGCGAGTATGGAAGTGAGAATAATACCGCGAACCGAAAAACTTTTATTTCACCTGAACTTGTTGTTGTTTAAAAAAAAAGTATAGTAATGTGGAGATATTATTATACTAAGCTAATCGAGATTTCCGGATTCAAAAACTAGGTGGCGTGCATACTATAGTTTTTAATCGTTTTAAATTTAGTGTACAATACTTTAAAATATTATTATGTTATATTATGTTTAAATAACAACCAACAGATCTGTAAAATGTGATCTGGTTTGGAATTGATAAAGACAATAATAACGTTATGTACAGTTACAAAAACTCATGTTTACAAAACTAAAACTGTTCATGGATTTCTATTAAAATGTATTATATCTTATATCATTATTATCATTATTATTATATGCTATAATACTGCTGCGTTCGGAATACTAAATTCGAGAGAATTCAATTTTCTTAATTTGTTTTCTGCACTATATATAAGTATACTTGCACATATTACATAATATATAATATAATATACTTCGAATTATTAACCTCGACTTTGTGAAGTGAAGTGGGAGTATGATTTATTAAAAACGAAAAAAAAAAGAAACCGAGAATATAATAATCGAAACCATCCTGCCCCTCTCCCGCACGCATCATCTCGCCAGTATGTCAAAAGAAGCAATACCACTAAAAACTTACATTTTCCCTCCGTATCAATTACTTTTCGTTGCTGGTTTTTTCGCCACTTACCCCCACCTAGTCTCCTTTGGGTCCCACGCACGGCGTTTTCTCCCGAACACAATTTAAAGTCCGCCGGGCGTTTTCGCCGTCATTGTGTTCGGTTTTTGTGACGGCACAAGACTTTAATAGACATTAAACCCAGAGGCTATTTTAATTTTCTCCGACTTCATCCACCACCACCCGCTCGATCCTATTCCATCGACTCGTTTTATACGGCTCACCCGATATGTATACACCCCTCGTCGTCCACCCTGCAGTGCAGCATCACCATCTCGCACCCTCCCCCTCGCACCAAAGACACTTGGTTATCCGCTGCCCCTTCTTATCTCGCACACACAATATACATTCGACTGGGTCTTGTTGTGTATACCGACCCACATTTTTTTCCGATCCCACTCCCCTTGCCAGTCGTCAGAAATCGTTTCCGTTGTGTTTTACAATGTTATTTCCAGCGACGCTTTTTGACGATCTTATCAATCCGACAGCGTCTGTGAATGTGATGCTCTGCAACGCTCGTTTAATTTAAAACTTCATCCGCTACCGCAGCTGCTGCTCCCGTCACCACACCATCCCCTAAAAACCAATACGCCTGTAATGCAGTCTCATACAGCATACTAATACATCAGCAAACAACCTAGTCTCTTCCGGTCAAATGCCAAAAAACATTTCGTCTATAGGTTTAAACAATAAAATATGTGTATCATATAGTTTTATCACACGTGACATATACAGTGTACACATTTATAATAAATAATATTATCTATAATTATTCTATAGTTTAAAAACAAAATGCTTTATTGGTTTTATGGCTGTAGATCACACAATTTTGTGTTAAAATACCTATAACGTAACATAGGTATCTACTTAGGTGTATACACAAAACTAAACGTGCAATATGATATTATTATATAAATATATCGGGACAACGTTTATGGATGGAGATTCCTGAGTTTTAAAGCGTTCTAAAAACGTCTTGCTTTCGAATTGGAACAATTATAATTTATAACGATATGAATAATATATTATAATAATAGCCGATGCTCTCGGTATACTCAACACATCCTAATCTAATTTTAATAAAACAATACACTGTTCTGCGGTGGCAAATTATCATATAATAACATTATACATAGTCGTCGCGTAAGTACTCGCTCTGTGTCGAGTTTCGTGTGTAAACGTATCCAGAACCATGGCGATGTCTCTCGCTTTTTTGCTTACACAAACCACTTGACTAACGCGTACACTCTCGTATATAATATGAACATGTATTTTTTTTATAGATGAATATTTTACTGTCGAAAATAAAGCACAGAATGGCCCGAGAAAACGTAATACTCGTTCACATATACGAACATATAATGCATGTAAAGTACGTTTTCGGGGAATGGTTGTATATATATATAATAATGATTGTATTTTATTTTATTTACGTAAATAAATATTGAGTTTAGTTGGATATGACGAATCGTGGCTGCAAAGTAAACACACGAATATTTTTACGGAAAACGATTCACAGCTGCAGTATTATTATGTAACATATTATATAGAGACAAACAGAATAACGTTATAAATAATTCAATTCGATAATTTAAACAATGTAAGCACCAAATACTATGCGCAAATATATGTTTTAAAATAATGATGCTTTTAATTTTTATTTTTATTCATAATGCCCCTTAACCAAGCTTATTTAACCTTTATTATTTCTTTTATAATAAATGTCTTTAAATTCTAATTTGTGGAATTTTAAAATATATTTAAAATTTTTTTAGATTTTTACTTAAAGAGTGTCTTATAATGATAAAATGTCTATTTTTCAAATGAGAACACACCTTTTTTAGTGTAAATTATTGATAGGAAATTTTCTTTAAAATTTTGATGTACCTAAATTAAAATTCAAACAAGTAGTTTCTCTAATATTGAAATATTTACACCAAGGATAGTCCTTAAAAAAAAGTTTTACAAAAACATAGATTATATGGATTTATTATATTGTATTTATTATTTATTATATTTAAATTATTTTTTCAAATTATAGTTTTTAGTAGATTTATATTAATAACAACAATTTTCAAGTCACCATACCTCCCAAATCTCTCAAACTGAATACTATATAGACATATTATCCTTTGTACACAAAATTAATTAACTCAAACGCTACTCGTCTGAATTTTAATTTTCATATTATGTTCAGAAAAAATATCTGTAGAATAATTTACAGTAGAAATGTGATTTTTATATGAAAAACAAAAGTTTGTATCTCCGCATAACACTTCTTAGGTAATACAATTAATAATCTCAATAATTAAATAAACATGCTTATTTAAAAATTCAAAAAATTAGGTATTGAATAACTGAATTATTAGCAAAAAAAAGGAGTTGAGTATAATTGATAAATCACCCTGTATACAAACGTGTTAATATTATACACTGAGATCTGAATATAATATTAAGTACGTGTATGATTGTAAAAACTCGTCAGTTTTATAAAATATATTCAATCATATTATAATTGATATTGAAAACTATTATTATACTATTATTACATGAATATTGTGTAATTGACTATAACGTGTATACATTTTATAGAATATCCGCCGAACGCGGCGACAGTGTACGTAGAAACAATAACAATTTGAATATTTAAGACTTATAATTGAAAGGATTAATATCAGTTACTAACGCGCGAGAATGCCGCTCGATTTCATACACACCACGGCAGAACTGTGAAAATATAACTATATACATATATATACACATTATAATAAAGGTATACGCGCGCCGCAGCCCATTTAAATACATGCAAATGCAAATTAGTTTGTGCAACTGATACGCAGAACCCCCCCCCCCTTGCCGCCAGACGACTGGCCGCAAAAAAAGAGGAAACGTCGAAATTAATAAGTCCGCCGGGATAGACGCGGGATTGGACGGATAAAGAAGAGCTTCGCTTTATAGTGTAAAATGTAAACGGATTCGAGAGGTTTACATTTTTCAATCGTATATATATGCGTATATAATGTGTTCGTGTGCGAATGTACCGCGGTCGAACGGGCTAAATAAGTATAAAACCATGCCATCGCGCGGAGCGATATAATCGAAACGACGTCTACCGAGTTTATGGACGCGAAATACATATAAAAACCGTTTTATCGCTTTGGTTTTTTTTTTCTTTTTATTTGTATAATATGTTCGCGTCTGATTTTCGTATTATTCATTAAGCGTAGTTTTCGTGCCACCGAGAACCGAAGACGGACGACTGCGGTTTCAATTTCGGCTTCGGCGCGCATACGCTGTATACATTTATAATTTTAGCGCAAATCATATTATTATTATCATTGCGATCGACACGGCGACGACACTGTTTTCTTCAAAAGATAGATTTTAATGTGATGTTTGATATCGGGAACGACGTGTGCGATAATAATTATACACGATAACGTAATAAACTGTCGATACAAAAAATCGCAACCAAAACCTCCGCCGAATGGGTACAACAATAATCATAATATATAATTTATCATTATATCCGCGCAATCATTTGTACAGTCAAATCGCAAACACGAATGATTTTGACATTCAAAATATTTTCCTGTTTGAATTGCGTAAAAATCAATGGGTTTCGGCTAATGAGTTTTGGCAAAATAGCGACGTACAAACGACGTATATTACATTGTTCGGTATATTATATTATATGGTTTGGCGTACCTACCTAATATTATTATTATCATTTATCGTTATTGTATAAAAAGCGACGTGTTTGCGTGCACAACTGGTCGTCGCATCGTCGCGAGGACGTCGGTAATTGCTGTTTCGATTATTATTGTTCGATGGACTGCACCGGATATCGGATATCCGACATTCGGCGTTAAATTATTGTTCGAAAAAAGCAGATTATACCTGCCAAATAAACGAATTACATATATGGCCCGCAACCGGAAATGGTGAATTTCGAACGGAAAATCACCGATTCTTGTGCGCGTCTGATATATAATAATATTTTAATCTAATAGGTGACGTGTTGTGCAGAGATAATTAAGAATTTATTAATCATAATTTATTAAAAATATGTTCTAAATAAGATAATAGAAAATATTTAAAAATATTTATTTAAATAAAAAAAAAAACAGAGAAATTAACTGTCTGCATTTGTATTATCTACATAGGTATAAAACCAATTTTTTAAATGTTCTTATATGATGTTTATTCAGATTCGTTCGCAATCAAAGTTTTTCGCAATGGTATCACCAGTATCGCGTGAATTGTATGTGAAACAAAAATGAATTGATATTTTATTTGATTTAAATACTCTAGTGACTTTTCTATTAGTAAATTTAAAGAACAATTTGGGATCAGAAAAACACAAGTGACAACATTTTCAAGAATAAAAATGAGATTTTTCGTCGATACAATGAAAACTCTTAAAAAATATACAATATTTCAACTAAATAGGTTGAAACTAAACACCAAAAGCCTATCTATAACAGACACTTCTGATGGTCCCGTGACCGTCCGTTATAAACAGACCTTATTGTATTATATAAGTTTAAATTTTTACATTTGTAAATACATGTGTTTTAAATACGATTACCCGTCAGAGTTAACAGATGATATTACAAAATAACTATAGTAAAACACAATTAATAAATAAACATAAATTAACTAAAAGAACATGTAAATAAAATAATATAAATAGTCTATAAGTGATAACACCTCGTCGACAGAAAAAAATTGCACAAAATTGAATCCTCTCATTAGTATACCTAATAAGCATACTGTAATAGGTCAAATAGGTTTAGGTATAAATAAGTAGGTATACGATATTAAATATTATATAACATATTATATATATATATATATATATATCGATTTCAAAAATACGGTTACCCAATGTCAACCACCCGCGAATATTATGGTTTTTTTTATAAACAACCCGTTGTATAGCCAATAAAAAATATAATATATTATATATCTTTTATAATATACTGTACGACGTTACTCGTAGGTATGTACCGCTGCGCGTAATAACTTGTATTACATAAATAATTGTACCTATACCTAACTCCAAAGCCACGGTGGTTCTATACACATGCCGTTCGTTTAAATACACTTTATAACACAGTCTGGTGCTTTGTAAATAATAACCTCGTTTGTTTGTGACTATATATATATATATATTTTATACATAAACACGCGCGTGGTATGTTATAGGTATTACATTATATCGGGCTGAAATATTTCTGGGAAATTCACACTCACTTGGTATAACCGTATACCGCGTTGCGGATACTCGTCTTTATAGTATTACTAAAACAGCCGATGAGGTCCTAGAGCCGACGTATATGCGCGTGCATACGCGATATTTAAACAAAATTCGTAAAACGTCCGGAATTTCGTTTTATCCACTATCGACGACGACTGCGACGCAACCGTAATAATAATATTAATAAAAATAATAATATATTATGAACAAATTGCATTGAATTTCTATGTGCATTTACGATGATGAGTCTGTTTTGTATAATATACTGTCTCGTCTCGTCTCGTCTCCCTTCCCGCCACAAATAATAGATCCGACGCGCACACACGCACACATTGTGTTCGCACTGTAAATCTCGTTATTTAAAGCCAACACGTCGTATTTACGACACGATCGACATAGTGTAATGCCTATATGCTTTAAAGTCGCGTGAAACTCAACGCCGACTCGAACCGATTGGGTTCAACGAGGACGGGTATTATAATAACAACAACAATGATAATACTTGCCGCGTACACACATAACATAATAATATAATGTGTCTGCAGCGGTATACCTACACGTGAATAATAATATATAATATTATATATCGTATATTTGCGGTTCGATGCGCGAACGGACGTCATGCTGATCGCACGAGATATCACACGAGTGTACGCGAGTCGCGAGGAATTTCCGATTTTTTCGTATATATATATATATATATATCATAATAAATTCATCGTGAAAAACAATGACACCGTACACATAGTTTATTATCGTGTGCGCGTACAAATCATGTATTGTGAATCGATTACGTCTGTTGAAATCGCGAAAAATCTTATTAAGTATATCCAACGACACGATGAATGTACAAACCGCCATGACATAATATAATATTTGCGTGCAGCTGCGGTGTTAAAATACTGTTGCGGTTTGCAGCATCCGCAGTCGTTTTATAACAAATTATGCGTTTTGTGACATCTGATTTTGATTTTGACACTCGAGAATCTATTATGGTGGACCTTTCTTGCGGGCTTTTATGAGTAGAGTTCTACGGGAATGACGGATAATCGTGTAATAATGATCTACACTCACTACAGGTCGAATGTAACTTTTTCGTGTCCGTCCACGACTACATTACAATAGTAGCTGCTGCTGTGATTTTATTATCGTTATGATTGATTTCGACGACCAGGAAAAAAAATATATCGACTGCGGACGAAGATCGTTTATCGTGCGCGGTCGTTTGCCGAGAACAAAACAATTTTGTGTACCACTACCTCACGTCGCAGTCGGCCCGAACGTATATAAATTATTGCGATGGCACATTGTCACAATATGATATCGTATTGGTTTCGAAATTGGGTGGGACGACGTGGCCTCGGAATACAAAGGAGACTGCGATGAGGCGTTGTGTATTATATTGCGCTATTCGAAAACACTAACGTATGTGCGATAATAATAAAATAACAATAACGACACCCAATAACGATCGCAATAAAACGAACGCTGCGCAACATGACGACATCAGTGTGTGTTCAAATGCCTAAGCGCGAGGCGCAAACGCTTTATTTTCTACGACTGTCATAATAATATCGTATTGTACTTATTATTATCATTGTTTAATATAATGTTATTAAATCGCGTCATCGACACAAGGCGATACGGAAAAGAATATAAACTAAAATAATAATAACAATAATGATGATATAGTAATATATAATAACAAAAAAAACAAAACATTGCGCAAACCGATAATTTACGAGCGGAATTCGTAACACCCTGCGGAGTGCGGGAAAAAAACAGCGACGGTATAGGACCCCAAAAGGGTTATTGTGCTAACAAGCAGTTTTACGATTGCGGAGAAAGGATTATATATTTTATATTACGGATATCGTTTTTTTCCTTTTTTTTCCATTCGGTTTCATTATTATTATTATACGTTCGGATGTCCAACGATCGTAAATAACGCCCGGTGCGTTTATATATAATATCATGTATAGGTATGCATGACTGTGTGTAGCGGAAGTTAAAATTAAAAAAAATTCTGAGGAAAAAAAACGAGGTAATACAGACTTTCCAGCCACGCGTGCGTTTATCTGTCGGGGAAATTTTATCTCAGAAATTTTTACATTTTTTTTCACCGTCGCCTTTCACGAACATATTATAATCACTAATATATAGTTTGCTAGTTGTTAGTGTTCAATACTCGTGGCCTACATAATGGCATAGGCTCAATGCAGCAACATTTTGCAGTAGGTATAGTGTATATGTTTCCCACGCAACACGCGCACTGTGTAATAATGCAAAATCTTAAAAGAGTATATTGACAACGTAACGTAATTTTTATCAATACATTTTATCACGTAGGGAATTGTACAATATTATTATTATGTAAAGGCCACGCTTATATTGCCTAAAAATGATTTACGCCTTATGCGTGTACTAAAATAACATCGTTTACAGTTTATGGATTTTCCGTAATGTTTATTTTAAATAGGTATGAGATTTTTTGATGAATTTTTTTTACCGTGTTGAACAAACGTCACAAAAATGCGTCATTCCATTGTAAAGTTATAATAATTTAGAAAAAATAAACACTGTAATTTATTATTGAATATTTTAAATTCTTCTATTAATTTTAATTCTATATTTTTAGTATATGTCCATTTTTGTCATTTCTTGGGAATATTTAATTTAAATATTTTTTTGTCATCTTGTAACATTTACTAATAGCGTCTATTTAACATCAACTACTATTACTTATTATAAATTCGACGTTATTTTTCACGAGATTGACTTTGAAATATAATAACCAAATAAATGATAAAAATAAATTATTTTGTGCCTGTTATAGTGTTATTTGTCCGGATCTTATGATATTATATTTATCACTTATCGATAATAATGATTTATTATACATATTAATCCCGTTCACCCGATTGTTTTTGCTTACAAAGGCCGTGGATGAAAACCGTTGAAAGTTTGAGACATTCCAGACCGGTCACGACAATCTGATCCAAACACAAAGCGTTGTTCAACAGTCATTGTCTCTGTAAAGAAACCAACAACCGAATTGTACCCACAATAATTGAACCCATTCCTTTCTCGTCATGGATCTAAAGCGAGTTATCAATGAGCAAACTTGTTAAGGTAGGATATATGGTCTTGGAACATATAGTCTACATTATATTATTTTATTTATATAGATTTCAAATAACTAAATATGGTACGCTTCACATGGATGCAAATCGTATTTAACTTGTGTAAATAACTGAAACGTACGCATATAAAAGATAAAACTAGGAATCAATATTTCCGAAAAAAGTTTTGCCGAAAAATTTGAAAATTTGAATCAAATTCAAACTGTTCTCAAAATATGGAATTTTGGAGAAAACATTACATGAGAATAAATTATTATAAATTTCTATTATAATTTGACTACGAGTATAAATTTAAAAATTAATTCAATGAAATTTATATATTATAATGACAGTAATTTTAAAACAAATATCCGATTATATAGAAAATTTTATTAAGATATGATACACAATCTACCTACCACAAATCATATACTTTATTAACTATTTTTTACTTCTTTACTGTTCAACCTTTTCTTTATTTTTCAATTTCAAAACGCAGTGATAAATGTTTAAATTTTAAAATCAAGTATTATTTTTTTTTAGAAAGAAAATAATACTGTGTAAAGTTAAAATGTGTAAGAAATTTAGTAAAAATTACAAAAATTTATAAAATTTTAAATGCTGACATATAAAGTTTAAAAATTATTGCGTAATTTCTCACAAAATTTATTACTAGAGATAAAAAAAAAAATTTATTTTAAAGCTATGTCGATTTTTTTATTAAAATGAATTTAAATGTAGATGATATTGTTAAACGTAAAACGTATAGTAATAACTATTGATCCTCTTTAATTTATTTTTGTTATATTGTTATTCTTTATATTATTCGTTAAAATTATTAAAACTATTACTGAAATAATTAGTTTTTTTTACACAATAACAATTTTAAAATATTAAGACTAATTTTTAGTTTTTTATAAATAATAAATTTTAAATATTTAAATTTTTGAAATATTTAGAAATTTTTTTAGTGTTGATAAATTTTTAAACATAGTCAAACAGTTTGAAAATTGAGAACATTATCCTTAATATACATTTTTATTATATAAATTTAAAAATATTTATAGTTATAATTGTTTTTATTTATATGTTTTTTTTTAATTCAAACGTTTATAAAATTCGTTAAAATCATTAACATTTTCAAAATATTCAGTAATTTTTAATAATAAAAATTTTAATAGGTTTGGACTTATGGTTTGGCCATTTAATAAAAGATTTATGATAAGTTTTTCTTACAGGATCCTTAAAGTATATTTATTCATAAAAAATTTAAAATTGTTAATAATAAATAATTGATATATTTAATTAATTACAATATATAATGTTTTAAAAAGGTATGGAAAATTAATATTAGCATAATTTTATCATTTATAACTAAAAATATAATGAATTGTATAACATATTTATAGACACCAACTGGATTTTGATGCTATAGCAGTTTTCAATACACGATGGATATTTAATTCCAATTATTCTTGTGATTATTTTATACCAAAAATGTTGACTTAAACATTTTTTTATTAATATTTGACATCCTGTAAATTTGCACTATCAAATGTAAATCTTTGATGAGATCTTAGAACTGTTGTTTTTTAAAATTGACGATTTATCGATGCTTACAATTAATTTATATAAACGCTACAGTCTTGCTTTAAGACAATAAAAGTGAGGTGATTTTAGTAGCCACAGCTATACAATTGTATAATTATTTCTATTTCTATTTCTATTCTACTATTCTTTCCTTCTATAACAGTTTTTATTTTAAATTTTAAATTAAAATATATAGGTGCACCATTCACTGACTAAATTAATAAATGCATTAACCTTAATGATATATTGTATAATAATTTTTAATTATACATTTTTCAATACATAATTTAATAATTTTTTTTTGTGTTTTTTACTATTACAATGATTAATGATATTCATTTTGCAAATATTTTTGATATAATATGTTTACAAAATATAACATTATTAGTTTTTTCTTTCCTTCGGTCCGCAAAGACCGTTTTTGTAATTCATACAAAACAAATATTCGGCAGTGTGATAACGCATATTTCTAACATAAACATTGAATTATATTTTATATTTTTATATTTTATTTTTTCATTAACCTTGTGTCAAACTTCAGAATTCATTATTTGGTTATTTTTTGTTTGGTTTTTGTATACAGTTCAAATTTCTTTAATTTTGAATCATAATAATTCAGTTATGTAATGTTTACTTTTTGTATTTAATATTATTATAAATCTCATAGTTAAAACGTGATTAAAGTAATTATAAATAAAAAAAATATGAATATTTATTCAAACTTAAATATTCTTTTGTTATATGTAATGTAATTTTATAATATATTATTGTAAAATATTATAAAATCACTATATATGTTATAATACTAATTGCATTTTCATCATAACGAAACCTATATTGTTAATTATTAATAATATTTATAAATGTTATTTTATTATTGACTTTTTTTTTAATATTCTTGAATAATCGTCTATAGTTTTGTTTGTTGTTTAACCGTTTAGGTTATATGTAAAGAATATTTATTATTTAGTATACTTACATTTTAAATAAGTGAATTTTATTCTATTTTATTGATTATTAATATATTTACAGTAGGTGTATATTTAATATAAATTCATCTTTTTTTCTTTTAAAAATTACTATAAAATAAAATTAAAATTAAAATTATTAATATTCTACGAGAACAATAATTATAATTATTTTGTATTTTTGTACTATAGATGCTGATTAACTTAATAAGTTTATTCAAAAATTACTTTAGTATAATATTTTTAATTTATACTTCTTTAACATAATTGACGGAATGTAGAATTAGGACTAAAAAAAATATACCTGTTCTAATGGGATTATAGTGAATATAACACATGTTTGATATTATTTGTAGAATATTTATTTTATTATTTTTATAATGTATGGGTTTGAATATATACATCTTTCAACTAAACGAATGCGAATATCCGTTGCATAATATCTTATACTCTTATATTGTTTTTTGATTTATTGAATAGACTTTTTATTGCTGCTTATTGTTTTTTAATACTTGAACGAAAACAAATTGAAAAGTAAATAACCGAGTTGCATGTTACAATCTGTAATATTATTTTACTTTAATGTCTGATCTCTTTGAACTGTTATACTTATACTCATAGTAGTGCAATGATAACTGATATTTGATTATTTTGTTTCGCTTTTTTTAAAATTCAATAATAATTAGGCACAACGGCGCGTGACTTATACATTGATAAATAACACTGGTAATATTAATATTAAAACATATTTGTACATTTCGTTTTTATATAATTTTATGATACGCATTAGACATGAATGATTTTATTCAAGGCAAGAATGCAATAAATATTTTGGCATACAATTATTTAATAACAATTGTACCTATAGATTTCACTTGATCTTCTACAGTAGTTTCAATACACACAAAATTAAATTTTTTATAACTAAACAATTTTATTATTTACTATTATACGCAGTAGAAAATGTTTTCCGGTGACAAATCGATATTCTGCGACTTCAATGATATTTCATCAGCTATCAAGAAACTCTTAATTAAAAAAAAAAACACCGTAAAAAAAAATATATATAAAGAAATAAGAAGCGGAAAAAGGCGTCATTCCCCACTCTGGCATAAAATTAATTACAATTCATCAGTCTGTTAATTGACGACCCAATTAATTCAGTGGACTCGATTACGGTTGACACTTTTTTTTCTCGCACCGCCGCGCAGTCAAGAGGGAGTCAGTATATTTTTTCGCACGCCAAGAATCATCATTATTCCACTGCCGACGTGCCACGCGCTATCGTTTCAATTACAAGAGGCCTTTCGATTCTAATTTGAATATTAAAAAGGATCTTTGCGGGGGGAGTGAAGTCAAGGAAAAATGGCCAGAGGATTTACCACTGCCGTTGCCGCACTGTCGGTGTTTCCGATTCATTAATGTCAATGGTTGCTGCGTCAGAAATATTCTGTTCGAAAATAACGAGACGCGTGTGACTGTATATAATATAACTTAATATGTATAGGTAGTTACTATGGTGCCGGATATAAATCGAGGCCCGCGGGAGACGTAAACCTACGTAAATCATAATAATTATTGCTTTGATATTTCAGAAAATCGTAATTTGACAATTTCCAGCGTTTCTGTCGTCTACCAGACAACATCACTACACTTTTATGTTATGAACTTTTCATGATATCTAATGATAATTATTTTAATTATTTATTATCAATGCGATCAATATGTATGATGTATAGTTATGAATAAGATTCGAGGACTGTTATATGACAAAAAGGAGCTTGCACTAAATAATTAAATATTATTATCTCGAAATTAAACAATGAGTGGATTAAGTTTGATCAGTTTGATCAGTTTCTAAATTGTAATTGATTAACAATAATGTATTGTTATTGAAAATTTTACTTTTTTGAGAAGATATCACTTGATAGTTTCTACAAAGGCGCAACTGGCATATAAGTTTTGAGTGGAATAACTCGTTTGGATTTTTTTTTTTTAATTTCTTACTTGAAATGTGCACCCGTATTGGTACTCGATAAAAATTTTTGAAAAGGCTTTAAAGTATTTTTTAACAAAGCTCAACCATTATACCACTACCCTCCTCCACACGTATATATAATACAATAGAACAAGTATACATATTATACATGTTGTTTTCAAATTATGTGATAGACATGTTACGTATATAAAGTTACTAACGTTGTAAAATGCTGTCATAAAAATTAACAACAAGAATATTTACCGTTGTATTTTTAAAATTTTGAATTTACTAGTAAACTGATATTATAGAATGCAAATTTAAATGTTTTATGATTGATTTCAACAAACATTTACGTTTAAAATGAATTAGTTTATACACGAGTACTATATGTTTACACAGATATTTTTATAAATGTTTGATTGGCATAATATTATTCGTATAATATAACGACAAATTTACTTATTTAGTTCTTAGAAATTGTGAACTCACATCATATATAAATAGTTATGCTGTGTGTGCACTGTGCAGTATCAATTTATACAGCATTTTATAGTAGTTTTGATTTAACAGAATTGTCTTACAGTGTAGGTGTACACAGAATTTTGTATAAAACATAATACTAAAGCGTATCTACACATATTATTATAATAATATAACGATTATATATCGTTTATGTGACACAAACATATTATTATACACATTGTCCTGTCATCTCTGCGGCGAAGTTGTTTTAATCAGCGCCACAGTCTTTCAAATTTATCTGAATAATTCACGTCGATCGAATACAGAGTAAAGGCATTATAACATAAGGACGTGTTTTATTCTTTCTAAAGGATTTTATTTTCATTTTGTATTTTATCGACTTGATTTGCATATACATCGCACGTGCTTGTTATTCGGACGACGAGCATATACATACACTATATACCTATATTTTAGTAGTACGTTGTTAAGTGTATATACGGCAGACCCGATCGGTATATTTTAAAGGTGTGATGAATAAAGTGCAAAATAATAATATAATATATTTAGCACTTCAGACACACGGTCGGCTTTCGATCATCGTCCTCGTCCCTGCAGCCCGTTTCCGGAAGACGACGGCGGGGTTTGGCGGTCGGGCGATTGTTTTCGAGAGACGTTTTTTGAATGTTAAACACCCCAAGGTTTATCGCGCTTCTACTTTCCCCTATAGAACAGCCGCTGTGCGATGTAATAATAACTCAATTACACACCTTACTCGCCGCCCCGAGGAGGGTTCGATTCGAAAATTTCTGTCCTCAATCAAAAACTAAATGAGGTGAAATCGGGACAAATAAAGGGCACTCTTTGCAATTTGCTACGGTTTTTTTTTCAAGTCGTTATATTGTGTGCGTTTTTCTTAGAGCATAAAAAAACCGTCTTATTTAAAAGTCGTTTCAATCAGAAAAACGTGAGTGCGGCGGCAAGAGAAAAAACTAAACGGGCTGGTAAATGGAAATAAGTTTAATTGACCGAAAAATGAAACTTTTCGGGGGCCTTTTGTTTCAATTAGTTTGCCGAAGAAATAAATTAAATACGCTAGCGTATATCAAAGTGATTTATTTCGGATAACTAAAGCCGTTCTCTGGAGATTTTTTTGTCCGTTTTTCAGTTTATTTATTTTTTATTTTAGCTCAGGCGCCTTATAGCTATCGACCGTCCAGGAACCGAAACCAATTCCAGATATAATAAGTCGAAAAATTGCAAGCTAAAAAGCATGAACTTTAGTTTTCATAATTTTTGGTTTACGTCTATTGCAAGAATATTGAATGTACGAAAGAAATGAAAAAGGAAAGACAGTGGAAAAACAATATTTACGCCGATGGATAGTATTTTAGGTAAATTGTATATGATATTATATAATAATATCGGCACGCCCGCTTAATGCAAATATAATAACAGTAGCGCGGAAAGGCGATTTCCGATTTGCTCGACCGGTCGGCTCTTACGTCGAAAAGGGTCGTGTCGATGGCGAGACGGCCTTTGCGTGTCTGCAGGCATCTGCCGGCTGTTTTGCATAATTTCGCATATTATTCAAATGGCACTCACAATCGAAGTCGAGTTGGAAACCTGGTGGAGACGGAAGACAGGCGGATTTGCGTTGTTTCAATTATTATAGAATTGCATATACGTATATATCGTACACAGTATAACTGCTGCAGCGTGTTGATCTGAAGTTGTATATGATTACGTCGTATCGATATATATGTATATATTTATTTATCTACATATATATATATATCTACTGCTGTTGTACAACCGCGTGCGTGTGTGCGCGCATCGCCATGGCGTATATATAATAATATGTGAAGCAGCACGCGTGGCTTATCTACAGGCTCTGTGGGATATGTGCATTATACGTTATTATTATACCATTCCGGTATACACCGATTTCGGCGACAAACGACGGCGTTAATTAAAAGGGTTAAACGCTATACGTGCCGGGGATCCCCGTATTAGCGGAGCGGTTTGCAGTCGATTATTGTTATTATTATTATTGCCGTCCGATAATCGAGCTGTCGTTGGCGCGCGCCGCGGACAAAGGCGGAACGTCGATTTCCGTCGATTGTTACGACCTAACACAATATTATAACACGTCTGCGTGTGTATTAATTATTATGATTACGTGTATGAGGGTAACGTTCGCGTACCCAGTAAACTCTCGGGTTTCCTGTCCCAATCAAGTCAGACTAAAACAATATAATAATACATTGACATTGTAATATATATATATACGAGTGTGTGTATATAAATGATAACACTACGATGACACTCCGTGTGCACGGCGCTACGACTATTATTATTATTATGTTGTCCGTTATTTACTCGTCGTCCGCGGTGGTGTCAATTCACACCACGTCTGTACTTTGGTTTATTATAACATGACGTGTGTAATACATATATTAGACACACATCAACGAAATTGTCAATATTTACTGAAATGATTGAGTAGGTATACCGTAGATGATTAAATTTATTGGTTTTATCAAGTGAAATATTTTATGCATGTTATTTGATTTTTTTTTTACTCTTATGCGAGTTGCTTAAATTCAAATATGGATAATTTTATTTCCTCTCCCCAAAAACAAAAAAAAAAAAAAATAAAACAATCTCGTTTTGTATTTTTATTTTGCTTTATTATTGTAGATAAGATTACAAAATTTACTATTCAGATACGATAATTAGGTTTTGTAGAATTTCCATATTGTTTTCTAAATAACTATTAGCATATTATGGGACTTATATCTAAGTATTTATTATTTTACAACTAAAAATACTATGTTCGTATAAAACATAATAATACATATCATACAAATTATGTCGGAAATGCAATTAATTCGTTGAGATTATTGTGTATTCCAGAACATTTAGAGAATCATTCATATGCGAATGACAGCGACATTTATTTAGAAATATTTTAATAACTTTGATATTTATAAAAAAAAAAAATCAAGTATATATATATTAAATACATTATAATATAGTATACGCTTTTCCACGAATGTCTGCGTGCTTGTTCGTTCTCTCTCTCTCTATATATATATATTAGGAAACGGTTAGTAGACACCAGACAGCGTTTGAAACCACGACCGGTGTATGCGCTTTGTACATACTTTTCGTCAAAGGCGTTCCACGTGTCGTCGTCGTCGTCGTATATGCACATGTTATAGGTATAATATAATAGTGTATATTATACGACGCTTCAAATACTATGCCAAAAAGCTTCAGTCATGAAAAAAAGTCTCAGAAATTTGACCGCCTTTTGGTGTGCAGTTACGTGCGAATTGTTTGACAAAGTGATTTGTAAAAGGTTAAACTCACTTACCGCTATGCAATATCTCGTCAATAATATTGCACTACTGTAAGCGCTGAATGGGTTTAGTCGCTATAGTCGAAATTATTTTTGTTAAAAATATTCAAAATTCTTATATCATTATGGATCGGAAAAAATATTATTTTATTGATGTTTTTTCAAAGACACGTTGGTAGATTTCCGTGAGTTTTCCGTAGTGCATTCCCAACTTCTCATGATACACGTACGTTTGTCCAGCTCCCCACATATCAATTTTTGCAAATTTTCTTTTGCCAATATTTAGTATGTAATTTGCTTGTATTTGTTTGGCTACAGTCGGAATTTGTTTGATGTCGGTTCACCTCGGAAAATCGGTTTTCCGTGTGGGGGGCTGGGGAAACGTACGTCCATGATACCATCACACATTGAATCAAAAGTAAATCAACTATATATTATGCAATTTGTGTCTTAAGTATAGTGGGTAGGAGATGACACCCTATTACTCTCTAAATAATTTACAAATAATAAATCTATTTATGTTGGCACTATTATAGCAGTCCGTGATGTTATGTAGAATCTTAAAACTAGTGAAAATATTTCAAATTAGTAATATTTATATTATTATGTGTATTACTTTAAGTGTTCAATATATTATATAATATTTTTTTCAATAAATTATATATTTTAATCTCACACACGAAAAAAAAAAATAAACCTTGTTACCTATTTTACCTACAGTAAGTCTTTAATATCGAAGCACAATGCTTTTAAAAAAATACATAACGATGCGATGCTAGTTGTAATATTATATAATGCATTAATTAGAGCTAAAAACGAGCGGGGAGGTGGCAGTCCCCTCGTCACCACAGACTATACGCCAAAGTATATATCATAATGTATAAATGTTGTATTATTATATGTGTCGTGTAATAATAATAATATGTTTATCATAAATTATACACGCCACAAACGTGAAATCGCACGCACAAGTTAAGTGTAGAGCGGGGCCACCTCTGATTTTGACACGACGACTACATATTCTGTGTACCGCTATACCATTACTACAACGCCGCCGACGGCGACGAACGACTACGACGACGGCGAACCACTATACGACGACGGTGACGACGACGACGACGACGACAAAAGTCCGCGATCGCCCGACTGTGTGATTTAAATACAATTTCGAAAATTACTTCTGACAAAACAATTACTGATGCGCTGCAATGCGAGCGGCTTTTGGGGTTAAACAACTTTTGGGCGCGAATTGTTGGATTGTGAAATGGGATTAGCGGGGAGGGCGGGGAAACGGGCGCATATAGGTCGGTTTTTAAACCTATACGCGCGAGCAGGCGGCACACACACACACACAAATTTCTAGTGGGTTAGTTCGAGTTAAGTAAGGTCGGTTGCACCCGATATACGGCAACCAGATATATACATACACACGTGCACATACGTGTACGGGTGCGCGTGTGTGTGCGTGTGGGTGGGAGCGTGTGTGAGAGCGCGAGCGCTACAGCGAAAGGGACGTACGTGTACGGTGCGCGCGCGCGTGTGTGTGCGTGTGTGCGTATAGGAAAACGGGATCAGTCTATTGGAAACGAGACACTGCTGAGAATTTTCGCGAAACTCGAATTAACCGAATTATACGGAGCCGATTGAAAAGTTCAACGATATACACTTAATGCGGACAATGTTGTTTTTGCTTAATGGCCTACTGTGGCGTATATATATATACAATACACTGCACACACACACACACACACACACACACATATACGCGAGACACTTGCGATTATATTTATATATCATATTTATTCGCCGCGCGTTCGTTTTTTTGCCGGCGGCCGACGCCGCTCCCCGATGGTACCAATTCGGACGAAGCGACCACTGACGACCGCGGTATGAGTCCTGGTGTCGGTCGGTGTTTTCAGACGGACGACATTGCAGCTGATTGGCGTCCAGATCAATCGAGTGTGTGTAGTTGGTAACACCGAATTAGCTCATAACCGAAATCGAAGATGATATTATAGTATTTACCTGGGTACGGGAAGGTGTCCGATGGTGTTTTTTTTTTTATTTATATTCTAACTGTTGTGGAAAATACAACATTCGTCTTAAAATAGTTTTACCTTTATTTCTTTGAAAATGTATAAAACATATTTTATGTCTATTCTTTTATAAGCATGAGCGTTCGATTTTTCCACATCGTCGGCCATAAACGAATGGAATGTCGCCAAAACAAAATATGACAATTCAAAATGATGTACCGTATTGGCCATAATAATATTGAACCTATTATTGTAAAAACGCGTTTTTTTACGGATAACCGACATCAACGATAACGACATGATTTTTTCCTATGGAATTGTCATCGTCCAATGCACTTCGATTTAGACGATATTGTCGGCACGTTGGATTATGGAATACTGTAGGTAATGTACCTACTTATCAATTATTTATAGGTAATATAATATTGATATGTGCGTGTATTCCGTTTCAGCAGCGACTACGATGAATAAGTATACAAAAATTATAAAGTGCGTAATTCGGACAAAACGATTTTCGATTTTGAAGCGGAAAAGTGGCTACACAGACACATATACACACACAACCACGTTAATAAGATTACAGGCTGAGGGTTTTTGGCAAAAAGTTTTTCGGCGGCAAAATTTAAATAATTCTTCTCTTTTTCCGTTCGAATAAATCTACTCCTTCCGACCACCGCCGTTCCACGAACCCCGAAAAAAATTCCCCGTCGAAGAGTTGCGCCGACGAGAGATCTCTCCGACCGTGTATAATCGGCGTTAGCTATAGCGCGGTGAATGGGCGTGCGGTGGCGGAGGTGGCTGAGGCTGATGCTGTGGCGGCGGGGTAGGTTTAAATAACGATTTTCGCTCGTCGAATTCCCTCGTCGCGCAGTATTTTAATATTAATTATTATTAAAAGTCGTCGTCCTCGTTGTTGTGTTGTTTCCGAGGCTCTTTTCCGAAGGCGCCAAACTTATCCCAATCCGCCAAAGCTCTTTTCACTGCTTAATTATTAATTATTCCGAAAATCGACTGGCCCGTTATGACGCAATGATTTGGCAGTTGCCATACGCGTATAAATATATAAATGTGTGTGTGTGTGTGAAAAAGAGAGAGAGAGAGAGAGAAAGAGCGCACCCGTTTCGCGTGAAAGAGAGATAGTATATAAAGAGAGCGAGAGAGAGAGACAGAATTTGTATTTATACATACTTTGTACTTTAAATTATATGCAACCGACGCCTTATAAATCCGCTCGCTTTGCCCTGACATCGCGTGTACGTTAATCACGATTTCGAGGCCATACATACTATATAATATCTTCGTAATATTGCATACGCAACATTATATTTTCTATACAATTTTATGCATACGATATTTCCTTATAATTTTATTCGTTAAAACTATTCGATATGCTTTGCTCATATTAAAACACAACACATAATTATTATTATAATTACTTTTTTTTTATTATTATTCATTTTTTCGAAGTTACTTTGACCGGTCACCGACGAACAAAATTGTATTGAAAATATATTTATAATAGTACATACTACATAGATAATAGTTTTTCCTTGTTTATGTGAAATGGAAAATTACCGACAACCGCCGAACAATGTTATAGTGACATAATATTAAACACAGATTTCCATAAATTTATAAATTATACTCGACATTTTTTAATAAAATATTTATAACGTAAAAATGAGTATGTTTCGTATGCATCAAGCATTATACTCGATAAATGATGTAGACGTTTAAATGTGGCAAAGATAAAAAACAAAATAAAAACTAGAAAATCCTAAATGTCCATTTGACTGATGCTATCCATTAACGCGACAATTCGTCATAACGAATGACATGACAAACATTTATATTATATTCTTGTTAAAATAGTAATGTCTTGGCTAGGTTTTCTGATTATTAGTTATTATCAGCATCGCCATGGTCAAAACTTTCAACTTTTCATGAGACTTATTTTCAACTTTAAATAAGATTAAAACTGATATCTATGTTTTTTTATAGGTATTGCAAGCTAAACTCTAAAGGTAGACACGACATGTAAAACATGATATTTTTCGAGTAGCAAGAAAACCACAAAATATTGTTGTAATCTAAACAACACTAAGTTAAGTACTTCTATTTAATTATTGATAATTTATAAAACTCAATGGCAATAATAATTAGAGTAAAAATTTGGGTAAAAAAAAACATGGAATTTATTGATTAACATTTTTAACTTTGTGATGATCATCCTTCTAAAATCCTTTCATGTTTTGCTCAGTATATATTAATACTCGGAAATATAAATCTGAAATCACGCCGCCGTTGCATTATTTATTACGTTATATTATCTATTTATATATAAACGTGAAATGCCATGTATCAGAAAAGTTTAAAAAGTAGTTTGAAGAATTTTCGAAAATATACCAAATTAGGCTATTTCGCTCGAGTTAATTCACAATACGAAATACTCCTGCGCGAATGCCGATTTTCCCGCGTAAACTTAAATTCATTTAAGTAGAAATACTCCAATATAGAACCGTATTTTACTAGTTTGTTCAATTTTGCCCGGGTGAGGTTGGATTGTACAACTATAGTATTATGTATATTTATATTGCAATAATATGTATACGCATTATGCATTTATTACATACGTGGAAATAACATATGTGTTTCACGTGGTTTATGCAGACACGACTGGATGAAATGCGTTCGTCTGCACCGATTCTGTGGCTGAGTCTGGTGCATCGTTATTACTATTATTATTATAAATGCCGAACGATTGGGTTGTCGGAAGCAGTCGTACACACATATCTGGTGTAGGATACATACAGTACACGTGTTAGGAATAGGTGTGTACTCGGTTATGTGTATAGTGTATATAATATCATTGTTTCAGTTCGATTATTCGGATTATTTCGCGAGGGATTCCGGCGGGCCGGCGGAATTGTCATCGTTTTGCGGTCTCGTCGTCGTCGCAATGCTGCAGCAACCCCTACGGGAGGTGTTATAACAACACACATTATTATACGTACGTCGTGCAATACATAGTGATATTATAACACATATATGATTATTATTATTATTACATTCGTCATCGTTGTATTACAGTATACAGACGCTCACATACGCACACACACACGCATACACAAACTATTCTGTTAACGAACCTCTTCCTCTCCCGCAGACGCATTTTGCTCCGTCGAACGTTGTGGTTTTAAGTGTGCAATTCGGGCATTCGCACACACACACACACACACACACACACGTCATGCCCGCGTGACAATATTATATATAATATACGTCTATATACTTACCCGTCACCGCTCACCTGTGTACCGTTAATATGCCGCTGTAGGGTGCGACACGTCGTCGGACCCGCCAACAATTCGGCTCGTCGGTCAGTCAGTCGGTGCGCGCAATTATCGGTGCGTAGACTGGCGGGAGGAAGCTATCTGTGTGTTTTTGCGGTCGGTCTGCGTATGACAACCGGGACACAGCTCTCACGAAGTGCAGCAGACGCTTTATGTGATGATAGTAATGCTGTGCGTGGGATACGTTAAATTATTTGAAGTCGGCCGTTTTTGCAGTCTATAAATCATATATATATATATATATATATATATATTGTAAACGATAATGTAAAATTATATCAGTCCGTTCGAAATGAAATATGAATATATACACAACATCAGCTGTTACGCACGCGAGTGAAACGCGTTTATTCCGTCTTCTTTTTCATTCTTGTGATATATAATAATATTGTGTATAATCACTTTGGCGTATGCGCGGAGGAAAAGGGAAAAAATGGAAATATTCAAACGTAGACCGAAATTTACATACTCTTTTTGCGCCGTTTGTATGCAAATCATTAAGGAAAACGCTTCCGATGTAAATGCATCCTATTCCACCGCTGCCGCCAAAGAGGTATATGTACGTTTATATATAGTCGCTTGGCGGTACGTAGTATAGGGGCGGGACCTCTCTCTCTCACTCTTTTTCTCTCCGTCTGTCTCTCTCACACACTCGCTTTATCTCGCTCTCTTTGTACAGACGTTTAATTGTTGCCTTTGGAAAAACCCCGTCTTATAAACTTTGCCGGCGCGCAACTGCCGGTTAAGTGTTTAATTGGCGAAAACCCCCGTCGGGTGTGTATAAATATTTTAATAATGCCGCCAAATATTTTTCGTAAGAGGATTAAGTATGTGAGTTCCACCGAGTTCCGGATATTTGCGCCTGGACCGATGCTGCGTACCGAGAAATCCGGTTGAATTATTTACACCGAGGATACATATATATAGGCGGCAGCGGTGGGAACGACGGCGGCCGTTTGGCAGTTTTATTTATTTTTCTTCATCTTTTTCACCTTTAATAACATTTTTGTTCCTAATTTTTGCCATATAAATTTTAACGACAACCACCTCTACTTCACCCGGTTACACAACGACAATTCCACAATGTAATCACGGTGGCGAAAACGACCAGCTGCCGACGTTTGGTCTTGCAGAATTAGGATTCTTCTGTGTATATACTGCCCGTCCTTTCTTTTCGTTGTAATGGCTACAAGGAGTCATAGCACATCTAACATAAAACGTTACTGCGGGATACGATGACGGTGTCACGTACGTGACAATCGTTGATTTTCTTGGAGTGGACCGTGAAAGTAACTCTCTTTGCTTTCTCTCTGAATATATATAAAAGTATTCACATGACCACTAATATCTAATACTATTTTTACTCTCAAAATACTTAAAATGTAAAATTGACATTTCTTGTGTTATGAGATTGACAAGACGTGATATGTATCTATTTGATATTTATATAGATGTGTACATATGGCGTTAAGATTAGAAACTATATCGTATTTTATCGGAAAGTGGCAGAAATTAGATCTTAAATATTTTTGTAGGTTTTCACGAGGTCTTAACCTCAACCTCACTACTGTTGACATTCGTGACTACGCCACTGTTTAGTCCACACTAAACGCAGAATAAGGTTTTGAAACTACACACATTATTATTGTTATAATAGAGGCTATAGCCTCGTTGCACGTTGTGGATCGTATATTGTCTGGTTTAACATAGTCACAACGTATGTGACACGTGAAACACGAAATGATCGAATTCGAATAACGGTTTTTATTTTATTTCTAAAATATATAAAGCAATAAAGTTAACCAACGAAACGATCACAATATTCGACATAATGTTATTAATGGAAATTGTATGATGATTGATACGTATAATATTGTTGTAACTATATGTTTGTGGGTATTAAATTCGCATTATTACGTTGTTCGTTTTGTTAGAATGACAGCGATCGAATGATTTATTTTTACACGATCGAAAGGTATTTACGGTAAAAATGAAACACGCAGTTTAAAAAAATGTATTATAATTTTTTCAATACGGTATGTTATATTTAATCAATGATATAATACACTACACTATATGTAAGTATTAGCTTATATTTGATCAAATATAGCATTAAAATCTTAATTCTTTGTAATTATTATGTTACTAAATATGATACACTATTTGAGTATTATCGTATACTACAGTTTAAATACGATTAATAAAAAATCATACTATTTGCTGTTTAATGCATCATTTATTTCATACGTTAAAAAATAATACATTATTTTCTCATATCAAAATTCTTACTGCCGCCGTATGCGTAGGTATCTTCCAATACCATAATATAAAAATGAAGACGTGTTATATCATATACACGTTCCCCAATTAAATCTACCATCGAAGTATCGTCATTATAGCCTATAAGTCCTCCAATCGAGTTTTATTGGATTTTTATTCGTCCGGATTAAACGGAATTCCATACTATAAAATAAATAAATAAACTATTAACAACTCAGTTTGTATACCAGCTCGTTCTCCGTTGATCCGGATACATAAACTGATATACCTATATAATGGTATAGACATCATCGGCATTTGATCATTATTCGAAGCTACTACAATCTAAAATATAATAATAATAAATTATTTAAATTCGAATAAAAATCACCGGGATGGGCGCCATATAATCGCGTATTTTGTATGTATAGAATAAATTATTATTATATTAATACCGTCGTTGCAGTTATGGTGTAGTTGCATGTGTGGTACCTGCAGTAACGGTACGTGCATTGTTTTATTTCGAAACTGTTGCACGGTTGTGGACTAAAATGAAATATGATGAAAAAATAAAAACCGTCTCGTCACCGGTGCGTTACGTAGGTACTATCCGCCCGTATTTTACGTATATAGTTAGGTGCGGCGGAGAATAGCTGGTATGTCTATTGTCGATGATCGGCGGCAATTGAATGGGAATAAGAGATTTTTAATACGAAAATGATTTGTCGTCGTTCGGCTCGGGCGATCCCGATGATTGATTAGTAGTGCTATATAGTATATACTCACTGTGGCACCCGTCATCCGACCGTATATAACATATATATTGTAATACGCTCGCCGCCGAGTCGTTAGATAATTCCACCGCCGCCGTCGTTCAATGGACTTCATCGGAAATCGATGATTAATGCTCTACCGCTATCTCGTGTTTAATGATATATATTTTATATATAAAATAATAATATATTATGTGCGCTCCTCGGTGTGTATATATTATACGCGGCTGCAGTATCCAAGGACGATATGTGTACTCGTTCAGTGGCGGCTACCGAGCGCGCGCATTATAGATTCGGTGTAGAGGCCACTGGCCCTCTCCGCCAGAAACGTGCATAATATATATATATAGGTATATAATATTTAACGTTTCCTCTGAAAAAGTCAAAGAACCCTTTAATCTCTCGTTTCTCAGTATTACAGTATGTATACATATATATCATATATACTTACGATGCAACCACTGTTACAGTATAACATATTATTATTAATATTATTATAAAATATCGCGTGTACGTCTTATACATACATATTATATACACTGTCGTCAACTCGCATGTGACGTCGTATCGATCGCCATTTTCCGGTGTACGATTTCGCCGCAGATGTGTGCCGACGCCGGTATCCGATAAATCATTTTATGGGTGGTTCGATCCAGCACGCTCATATAGTTCCATGCCATGACTGCAGATGATGATGAGGACGATAGTATGGTAGCAGAACTACCGTATAGCATTATTGTCGTCCCGACGACGGCTGCAGATGCACCATCATCTGGCCACACGCGTGCAGTCAACCAAGTTTCAAAATATATTTTTAAAATGTACGAAATCGTTTGTATTAATCTCTGCTGTAAAACCTCTGTTCGATAAGAATGAGAAAACTAAAAAAACGTGTGACTACAAAACCTCCTCGTATAAAATTGTTTTCTAGTAACATAATAATATATTTTTTAAGGAATTCGATTGATTGATGCGAAGTGTATAATAATATTATATATTAGGTATCTATATATTTTATACTACGCCGACCACGATCGTAAATGCCGACTATTTCTCATCTGACATTTTTACGGACAGTATTAAAAACAACCAAGTATAATAAATATAAGTATACCTCGAAAACAATTAATTCCATATGACAATATCACATAGTAATAAAATAAATATTATAGCATTGATAGTAAGTAGTAACTGATTTGTTTGATAGCATTGTATATTTGTATATAGTATATTCCATTAAATCGCGGTTACCAGAACGGTCGTTTTATTGTCGAAATCAATTTTATGTATTTTTTATATATTTATATATATATATTGAAAACACCACAGATTTATTTAATATTAATACGGTTCAGACGTATTCATTTCATCATTACCTAATGTGTATTGAAAAAAAAACTATACTCGTTCAACCTCAATATATATATATAGTGGTAATATTTTCTACTCAAACTATCGACGAATGCAGGATTTACTCAAAACATTGTAACCTGCTGTGAAATCGTCCAATTAAAACCTCAATTGTTCGTTAAACAACATACTGGTTGTTTAACATTATGAAAGGCATATTATGAGTGGTAACATGGCGATCAGATAGAAAAAATAATTGAATATACATATAATGAATAATATAAAATTAAGCTATTAAAATGGATAATTTCCATCACTTGTTCGTTTCTTAAACCAGCTTTTAGTTATATTTTCTGAATTATTTAAGCTTTAAAGATCAAAAAGAAGCTATTTAGATTTATTCTTAAACATACTAAGTTTGGTCTGCTTTGAATTTTTGACTTACAAGTTAATCATTTATAATATTATAAATACCGTATCACAAACTCACACTCACAACTATGGCTAATCGCATACATCTCTTCTTTATATCACTGATGGCCCATCTGCACCTCTCACAATTTCACTATTTAAAAATCGCTTCGAAGACAATAGAAATCGAGTGTACTCCAATCTGAAAAATTCAACTCATGGCCAAAAATAATTCACAGATGTTGAAAATCCGCGATGACTTTATATCGTTTTTCTACAGCAACAGTGCATTTGTGTCCTCACCATAATATGTATCGTGTTATTAGTCTTGAACGACGTCTGTAAACCGTCTTTTTACTCTCTTCCTTCTGATGTGTGCGACCGTATAACATCATATTTTAAAACATTTTTCCCGAAAAACGAACACGTTCCGAACCATTGGACCGCCGCGCATATATATTACAGTCATTGATGCAGGGGAGCCCTTAATAATTATACACGGTGTCCCGTGACGTCTATATTATTACGACGACAACGCAACGTGTTTTAAAACGACGAAAAACATATACCAGTTAATGAGCACCATATTTCCCGTGTTGCACACCGTTGGCTTGTCCGGACGCCGCGCACACCGTATCGGGAAATGATTTTCGGCACGTCACTCGCACCCCACGATATAATAACGTATAGGTATTAAATTATTATATTCCACCGTCGTGTTTTTTGTTTATTATTTTTTCCCCGTCGAATATCCAATCCGTCTATATCCGAAAACCTGTTGCTGTGCAGCCGCTCGTATATTAATATGCTTTGTACAGCGTACACACATACTCGCATATTATTATTTGTGTGTGTATAATAGTAATAATACAATATTTTCGGGGAGAAAACGTGCGTTTTATTGGAAAACCTGAGGGGGTTAAACGGGATATTGTATAATAATAATAGGAAAGAGAAAAATAATAACATAAAAACACACCGTATATAAATCGTTACATAATATATAATAAACATTATTCGGATTTCTCTTATTACATCTATGCATAATATATAACACGATTTATCAATCCATAATATTTTCAAACTACAAAAAATATAAAGTGACGCATGTATGTTTGTAAGAATATACTGTACAGGTTTAAATTTGTGGATAAACTAAAGGACAATACGTATTACATATTATACTCACCCGCACATTTCGTTAGAATTTTTTGAATATTATATTATATTGTATGGAATAGTATCATATATAGCCTGGTCTTTTCTCGTTCATGTGTACAATACAAAATATATTACGTATAGAATAATGCATATATATGTATATTATGCTATATAGTATACGTACGTTTGGTGGCGATAATAACAATAAAATTTAAATTGAATTAGTTTATATCATCTATCATACTATATATACAGTCTACGGGTCTGTATTTTTTTATCCATTTTTTAATTTAAACACCATAAAACGAATCGACGATATTGAGGGGTACTCGTTTTTATGCGTTCAAAGGCAACTGCGGCTCACAAAAAACTGGTCGTTAACAACAGTCGTATATATCGAAAACACGATTATTATATTTTCTGTATTTATATACAACTGTTAAGCAAATTAGTTTCTCTTCCTCTGTCCCTTTCTCACACGCAGCATCTCCACGTTATACAAATCAAAACAATTATTTTTTGTTAGATTTCATAATACATAATAACCGAATAACTGTTTTAAATAAAATATAATGACGATAATAAATACATCTGGTTAATGTTTTTCTTTCTTTTTTATCAGATATACAATAATACTTATATTTTAAAGTAAAACCGTTATTATTTCTATCTCGTGCTACTGAGTACAATATAATGAAACTCAAACCGCTTAATATATAAACAAATAATCTAATAAGGAAATAAAATAGTACGATATCTAAAAATAAATTCATGTAATTTCTAAAAGATGGAAACTCACACAAGTTAACTCATGAGTTGGCTTTTATAGATAATAGCTCTAATACGAGTATATTATGAGTTATGACCTATATAAAATCATGGTCTCTCGCGTGCATTATATAATACGGTAGTAGATCGTATGACATACGAATGGTTTTACATTTCGTTAAACTATTTCGCAGTAGATGTACAACATATATAGATAACGATTAACGTCACTTTTTGTAGTGTTGTTGATGAAATGTTGATGATTGCCGCGGTATATCGTATATGACATTATACTTGCAGCGTATAATATCAAAACTCTTCGGCGCCCGTTTTCACGAACGTTATCCTCAAAACTTGCACAATAATATAATATATTATGTGAAGAAACTCGAAGCCCCGGACGATTAAAAGTTTATACTCGGGTCGGCGAACGGAATAAAATATAGTAATCATCCCGTGCACATACAGTATCGCATACGACTGACCATCCGAGTCGACGCGCTTCAACTTTTATAAAACGTTTACACCAGCTATACACACTTATATACACATTACCTATGTATATATATATATATATATACGAACACACCTCTGCAGTGTACCGTAATATACGCGTGCACCTTAGGCGTATATTATTATATATATTATATTCTCTCTCGCACACTTTTTGTTTCTTCGGTCGTTTTTCACGCGATATGATAAATGATTGCCGATCAAAAACTCTTGTCTGGCACTTTCGGGGCCGAAAAACAACACTGCGGCGCACCACTCACCATCAACCCCCCCCCCCCCTCACCGATTTCACCCGAGTCTTTTCGCACACACGCCGTTATTAATTGCCTCGGTTTTCCCACTGGGCTGCGTGGCGTATGTGTGTGTGCGCGCGCGTGCGAAAGAGTACACATGAAGTACACCTTTGGCTGTGCTGCGCTTCCTTGGGCGATATTTAAAACAAATACGCGTTCATGAACACACGTACACACACACTCACACACATTATACGCACACCTTAAATGCGCAAAAGAACATCAATCATATCGCGATGGACCACCCCGCGCGCGCCTATAAATGATACAAGGCCTGAAATCGAAGTGTTCGCCGTACCTCGCCGTCGACCACGCGGATACCGCCCGGAAACTTTGGTAGTTTGGTCCGACCCGAAATCTCCTCCGCGACGGTGATCGAGTGTCATAACCCTTTTTTATTCGATATTAATCATTTTAGCGACGAATTAATAAAATAATAACAAAAAAACAGGAAAAAAATATCAGAGAGTCATTGAAATCGTCTAATGACGACCGAAGTGCACTCAAAACTCAAAAGTGTCGCGAAGCGTCGTTAAAGTTTTACAACTTTTACCCTCATCCCGTCTCATTAAATGAGCCGTCAGTCATGTTATTTTACATTCATATTATAATAGTGTAGTCTTCCCTACATAGAACTGCAGCAGTCTTTTAATATAATGTGCAGTTTCCATTATTGCTATTTAGTGAATCACCCTGTATATGATATTATATAATAATGTGTAGGACGATATATCGTGGCGGATAGAAACGCGGATTTGGACGGCGTGTGAACCGCGCAACACCTCGGGAAACTATTTGTCGGAAATATATATATATATATATATATATATATATATAGACCTGGGCATAATAATATTATATTGTGGGTACATAATATATAGAGGGGTAGACTGCTGTTCGCCCGTCGCGGACTTGACGCGCCGTCTCGACACCTGCCGCGCGCACACCAATCAATCGATGGTCACGATATCTAGCGCGAGGTGTTATATTATTATTATTATTATTATTACTGTTGTATATTATTGTTATTATCACTATACGTAGTGTAAAGCTGAGTCGTAGCCTCCACGTATATATATATATATATATATATTATAATGCGCGTGATGAAGATCTCAAAAACGGATTATTCAAGTGGGTTCTTTTCCTCTCTCCGTCAATCCTCGTCACCGCACGCACAATCCACACCATTTTTCTCTCTCGCGCACACACTCGTTGCTCTCACTGCGTGTCTATCGCCGCGCGACGGCTCCCATGAAATAACCCATTGTCACTGTGTCCGCGGCAGGGGATTGTATAGGTGTATATAATATAATAATATTATTATATATCTGGAGTGGGCGTGCCGATCAATATAAACACGCTGTATATTACGTGTACATGTGTGCGTACAAGAAGTCACTACTGCGTGTACGATAAATACTCGGACACAATCGGCCTTCTATGTACAATGGACAGGTGTAATACGTGTTGGATAGGCGAACAATAACCGCGGCCGTCGGAATATAATATACATCGAACACAGGAAGCACCGCGCAATTTCTACAGCTCGGGAATATATTTGTATAGTGGCGATCGCGTCGAGGGTTTCCACCGACCGTCGCCGGCCTATCGCAAGTCGTCCACCGAAAAATCCGATTGACTTTTTAACAGTGTTACTATACACCCACTCTACGAGCTACAAGCCCGCACGTCGCATGATTGATATGTTTCGTGTACAAAACGGTCCTTCCGTAGCAATGTGAGAATCATCACGACGACGGCGGAATATTTATGAATTATAGTATTGTGATGGAATCGACTGAGAATAATAATAATAATAAGTAATAACTTGTAAGTGTTGCCGAACGAGAGTCTCCGTTACCCAATTGAGTATACTCGTCGTATTAATAATAATACATGTGCGCAGAGAGTGCCACTATCATCGGGATGAATGGATGAATATTGGTTGCTTTTGACATATTGTTAATTTCAAACTCTCCGAACGTACATATGTTACCGACTGTGTCACTAGATCGTTTTTTAATAACTTTACTGTCACCGAGGGGCCTGCAATCGATTTCATTATATCCTATAAGAATAAATGTCTTTATCGATTAGTCATATTCGTCGCAAGTCTGGCAGAGTTGTTTTTAATTGAATTACATCCTTGCCTTGTCTGGAAACGACCACTGCAAACCCAACTCGAATAATGTAAACCTAATATACTAAATTGATATTTATTATAGTACCTAAGTGAAATAATGTCTCCATTTCATCCGTCACGAATATAATATTATTAAATTGCACTTATAACTACAATATATAAATGATAAAATGTACCTGTAGAAATCGACGTGTAATTATCTCCATATCATCATAAATAAAAAAAGGTTAAAAGGATACCCGATTGAGTTCTCATCACTAAAACATATTTATCATATACATATTATACATATTATCATTATATAAGACTGAAAGATTCATATAACTTGTTTCGTCAGATGACAATTAAGTTATTTACATAATTTATTTTTTAATAGGCAGATAAAAAAAAATATTCTGTAGAAATGAATTAATACAATAATTAATACGAGCGATTTTTTTTTGTTCAAAAGCAGTAAAAACTTGTATATTTTTACGTATAATTTAAAATATATCATGATAATTATTTCAAAAGTTTATTGTTTTTTAATACGACGAACCCGTAAATAATTATAAACATTCGTCTTTGTGCATTTACCCGGGTATTTGGATCAATCACCGACATGATAAATAATTCCGAATTATTAAAGTACAATATAATAATATACATGTACACAATGTCGAGTGGAATTTAAAAGTACCCTTATTTATACATTTTAATAAAATATTCCATGGGGTGATTCACCGAGGATGCTTATTCCTAAGTGATGGGGTAATCGAGCTACCGATACTTCATTGCCAACGGCTTAGCGTTCTTGATAAATTAACTCTCATTTAGAATTTCCAATTTTAATTTCATTCGTTTCTGTTGGCTTTTTTTCTCTCTCGCATTGAATCCATCGCACTATGTCGACCTTTTATATTAAAGATTCTCGGCCATTGTGATTTGCGTTACAGTAATGTAGCATTTTTTTCGTTTACAAATCTATAACCATTATACTATTAGAGTCGCCATATAAAGTACAATAAATATAAATATTTATGTAACTATATAATATACATATAAACTATTACAGAATATACATATAACACATACAAAACGCCAATGAAATATCGTGTTGCAGACGACGATCAAACATTAGACTGCTGCAGCGTATTTCCTCTTCTGTGAATATCTGCAGTTATATAAAAAGAAATCCCGCGGGATTAGAGCGCGAATGTCTGATTAGACGAATACGACACACACACGCGCGCATTTTAGCGACGGTTTCTAGTGTTTTGGGTCGTATTATAAATTGTATAAGAACGAGAAAATAACGAAATAATATCTATATACATGCATACCCGCGTGTGTACAAGAGTTTTCGAACAACGCAATTTGTTCGCAGGGTATAATATAATATTTTGTGTGTATGTGTCAGCTTATGTGTGTGTATGTCTGTTAGTCTATATGTGCGATTATCTGAGCAAACAAATGTCGACCGATCGAACTTAAATGACGACGGAGGGCTGCAATTGCCACTGCATAGTAGCGCGCGGCTGGGTCTCCTGGGTGACACTTATATAGACGTCAAAAGATCGCATACGGAAGAGTAGGATGAGCAACAGGAGTGGATGTGGTGTGGGAGGGTAGACCCGAGAGAGAGCCCGAGAGATGGAAAAAGCGCAGATATTCAAAAAGACAAAAACGTCTCTGTATTATATTATTGTACGATACGACCTTCCTCGCACGGTTTTTATTGCCCATGTGTACTGCACACTCTCTATATCGCGCCTATATAATATAACGTAATACGCGTTATGTATATGCACACACACACACACACATACACCGGTATATACATGGACTATTACAAGTTCGCCAAGCGGACCCTTGGGGTGTTATTGTACCGAGGAAGGCGAAAAAAACAACAACTACGGCGTCCGGGAATTGCCGGAGAGTTTTTTGATAGATTTTATCGCTTTTACATCGACTATTGTATACTATACCATAGTGTATATATTATTCTATTTCGTGGACAAAACGGTTTTATATACTCCAGAGCGGGGTACACACGCACATACTATACACGGTGGATATTTTTTTCGTCGTTATTGCTCGAATATTGTTATCATTTTAAGCGTCAAAGAGGGACGCGAATACGACGCACTGCAGTTACGATATTATAATAATAATATTGCACGTATAATCATAGAATAGTTTGTCCTAAGTGCATAAACTCTTTATTGTATACTCATATCTATTTGTTTATACCAATATCATTAATGCAATAATATGTCGTGATGATGTGTCTTACCTAATGTAATCATACTATAGGTATATTATATTGTGTTCAATACACGTATATAATATGGCTTGTGTTGAATTTTGAACTTGAATTACAAAATCTGATCGAAAATTAAAACGAAATAGTACACTAAATTCAAGCTATACATAAGTAGTTACTAGTCACGCTCAAAATTCCAGTGATTCAATACGTCATCGTATTGCATTTTTAACGTACTAAATTATTACACAAAACTCTAAACTGTTAAACGTTAAACTCTGATTTCTAATTTCTAATTCAAGTTAATAACGTGAAGGAAAAGGCAGTTCTTTGTAATGGGTGATGTCCAAAAAGGACAATGTTTTTTTTTTTAATTTTCAATATAAATAAAAACAACTAAAAATGTAATTAATTTTTTTTCTGATTCTAATAATTTTAATATATATATATATATATATATATATATATATATATCAAATTAATTTCCTCCCATACATCAAAATGTTATGATGTTACATTATAGTACGCTGGCACATAAAATACATTTATTTTTAAAAAATATTTCATTGAGTATTTATTATTGTATTATCATTTTCAGCCTGATTATACTTAATAGCCATATAAAAAGATTGATTGTGGTTTTAATTAATTTTATAATTAAAATTATAATTTTTTTTTGTATATTTTTTCTATGATAATAACAGAAAAATAATTTATAATATAATAAATATTAGTATGTTATTAGCCCCCCATAATTTTGGTAAATCGCATTCCCACATTTTTATTAACTCTGCAGAATATATTGTTTAACCAAAATATTTTCAACGTGACGTTTAAATTGATCAAAATCGGAATACTGATTGTTATTATGCCTAAGGATTTTTTTGTTGACTCTTTAGTAAAATCCAGTATTGGGGTGGATTAATTCTAAAAATATAAAATTCAATTAAGCTTAAAAAATATTTACCTATCTACATTTTAAAGTGTTGGAAAATGAAAAATATTGCATACAGTTTTTTTAAGCTAATTTTCAACCATATATATCTTCTATTAAGTATAATATAAAAATTAAAACAACAAATATTCTTTATTTGCAATATGAAATATGTTACGAAATAATCATCCATGTTAAATATTATGTTAATAAAGTATGATAGCTTTTATCGAATTATACGAATGACTGATAATAAATTAGAATTAATTCATACTTTTTAATATATAATAATACTAACTAATACTACATTCAATCGTATTATCAAATACCAAATTGTAATAGTTATGTAATATATAGGACACACTTGCTGTTTTATTGATGCCATTTTTTCATGGAGATGTTGAAAAAATTAATTTAAAATTTAAATGAAACCAAGCGTTTGGTATAATTATTAATTATTTTCATAGGAGATTTAATCTAATATAATATTCTATACACAATATTATAAATATTGTACAGGGGCAGAATCTCGGCAGGGAAGCAATATTTTTAATTATGATTACCGTATATTATTAAACAAAAACAAATATATGATTAAATAAAAACGTAACTTTAATAAAAATGTATAATTTTATAATAATAATATGATGTGTAATCACTGTATGTATATCATTGGGTATACATAGAAAGCGAATTAGTGGTGCATTGTAACCTTTTTACTCATTATAAATATAAATTAAACATAAAGTAAATATAATTTTATAATTTATTAATACGCAGATTTTCAATTAAATAAACAAATATATTAAATTATTATAACAGTTATATAAAATATAAAGTATATAATTTAATAAATATATTTTAGTGTAAATCCGGAACTATAATATGCGTAAATCATTCAGTTGCACTACGAAATATCCGGGTAAGAATATCTCCAACAAAATATCCCGCGTAAATATAATAATTTAATATTTAACCTTTATTATATAAGTATTGGTTAGAAGTAATAATCGAATTTTATCTAAAGCGAATGTGTGTTATAATAATCGTATTGTAATAATGTCTGTGTAAATTTTAATAATATAATATATATTATATTAATATTTTATTTACATTCTATAAATGTTAAAAATAATTATATTATATTAATATCTATGTAACTTTTACAAAAAAATTTAAATTTTGAATTAATATTTTGGTGTGTTACCATATTACGTATTATATCTGGTTTTTCTTATTAGTTCAATGTGGTATTTTAATCGACAAACAAGTACAGAAATCACGTACCTTATTATTACATTTTTCATTAGATTACGAATTCACCGATAGAATCTTTTCCCTTAATGACTTAATTATCGAGGTTTTTGTGTCGATGGATATTGACTTCAATTTTTTCATCATTTCCGGTCTAGGTCGTACGTAATTCTAAATACCAAAATTCACTATCGTTTAATAATTATTTTAATAATAGTAGATGGTGAATAAGAATCGTAACCATCATCATCGTCACCAAATTAAAGAAAATAGAGATATTAACAACATATTGAAAAATAAATAAGAGTTAAATAATAATTGCCTAATATTGAAATGACAGGTTAGGTTAGTTGAGTCATTTTTTAATAACATACAATTTTACTTTCATATCAGAAAAAATATATCTAAGAAAACTAAAATGTCTTTACAAACAAAATAAGCTTAACAGTTTTATAGAGATTACCATGATTTGTCCTATTTGTTTGAATGTATACCTATTGCTGTAAATAACACAGTTTATTAACTAACGATAAAAATATTATTATGCGTCCAAAATTATTAATAAATATTTAACCCTGAGGCATCGTTATTCAGACTGATGCCCCGTGCGGCTTTGGAAAAAAAAACCATCGGCTGGACAAGACTGCAGTAGCCGCCTGTGATGCGCTCGCCAGGTACAAAGGAAAATGAGCCGATTGCCGCTGCTGCCTCTCTTTGTTTTATCCGTGTATCGACTGCCGAACCGTACGCGTGAGTAAATGAACACGTAAATACATAATGATTGTTTATTAATGAGCTGCGGTCCATTGTCCGTGTGTGCTGCTGTAAATATTATTATTACGGCCCCGAGGTGCTAGTCCGGGACGAGCACACGCGAATCTTATACAATCGTTCGGAACCGAATTATCGTCACGTAAGTACTAGTCGCAGATATTAGGGTCCAGTGAAAAAGTAACAATGAGGTGACGTTATGTTGAGTAAGATTTTTTTCTTTGGTTTTGAATCAGAATAAAAACAAAAATTTGATTTTTCGTGGGCAATAAACTGATCATGGTTTTCAGATATATTATTATTATCATGATGATTTATATTAAAATTGTACGCATGAAATTATGGAAATATCACCGTTTCGTAATAAATGTAATAAAATAAAATATTTTTATATGTTTAAATAATTCGTTTTATTTAATCAGATTTATAAAATATTTAGCAAAATACGAATAGCTTCAATTTTAAAATATTATTATATAATTATCAATGCTTAAGTATAACATAAATAACTCAACGAAGCATTACATTTTTAATGGAAACATGTTTCTAAGTCTGAAAATGAATTTTTAAGTAGATTTATGTTGTTTATTGGTGATAGGGATATATACATAATATTATTGATAATTTATTGATTTATGTTCTTAAAACGGACGCTGGAAATGTTGTTTTATCGTCACAATGATTTTCAATCTTCACTGATATAATCAGTTGTAAAACTATATAAAATTTAAACCTAACCTATATAGAGTATAAAAGATACAAATCGATCGCAATATTTAAGTGAAACTATATAATATTTGTCTTATCGTGTTTAAAAATGATTTGGTGGCAAAAATTATTATTTGTTTAGAGAAAAATACATTCGGGAGTTTGAAACGTGACGATTCGTATATAATTTAATATAATAATATTATTTATTGTTATTACATATACTGTTGTTTGTTCGGTATTATTTTAAAATCTCCGTTCCGTCAACCGCTGGTGTGTCGGTTACCTATATAATATGTATTATACTCGCAAGACCTTTGTAATCTGTTTCCGGAATTAATACTTGGTCTTCACAATGAGACGCCCACGCTCGATGTACATATTATATTATTATAATATTGTTATTATTGTGTTTAAGCAGACAATCGATGAATATGACACGAAGAAGATTTTAAGAAAGACGCGCATCACTGTTCTGTCACTGTGGCCGACAGCCGACAATTATTATTTTCATAAAATGTACCTATATATGTATACGTGAACAGATAAACTCCGTTACGACTACCGTTCGACTTGTAACACAAAACCTAAATTATGTATTATGTTATTATCATTATTTTAATTTTTTTCAGCCGTTTTGTACAGTATAAAGTATATAATAGTAAAATATTCGATCGTTAAAATCTCTTTGAGTACATCATGCGAGGTGGAATTGATAAGCAACTGCTATAATTATTTAAACTAGTGATGAAGGTAAACTCTTCCAATTTATGGTAAACTCTAATTGGTTAACATTATGTTTAATCGAAGAAAATGTGTAAACTCTCCTAAATTGTTTTAAATTGTGTAGGTATACAATAATACTGTGATCAATAATATTTACTATAAATATCTATTTATTATTATTTATTGTATTATGAAAAATAAATTTAAATGTATATTTAATTTAATTTATTGTATTTTTTTATTTTATAAGAATATCAACTATAACTATAGCTCACAGTTAAAAACATATTACAAATGAAGTTATTCAGACTCAGGAAGGTTTACATACTAATATACTCTTCAAGTAGTATAGTGAAGTATACCTGGGAAAGTTTACAGTTCATTAACATCGAGAGAGCTTATAAACGACAGTTTAAATGCGTACGAATTCCAAAAAATTATCATTATTAACAAAACAACAAAATCGTGTGATTATTGTCGATTTACCAAACGCAACATAATAAAATATATACATAGGTATGCCGTATTCTAGAGCCGTTTTTAATCAAAGACATCGATAATAGTATACCTAACTATAATTGTTACGGTCAACAAACGTTGAATTTTTCTGACCGTATTTTAAATCTATTTTTGTTTGATCATATCTATCGCAGCACTGTCGTGTATATATTATATATGGCGTTATAGTACGGATCTTGAGTTACCGAAGTTTATATAGTAAATGTGTGTACGCTCTTGGGCCGACGATGGTGGTTCTCGGGTAGTGGCAGAAAGACGGACAAAAGACGAATATATATATATATATGCAGTGCCGTCTAATTGTGGTCCATCTATCATTTGGTCGGCGGCAGCCCCGTTCAGTAACGTTACCCGGATGAATCGATCATACACAATAATAAATATAATATATATATATATACTGTGCATGTATGTATGTATATGTGTTAGCTCAAGACGGCAGTACATAGTAGTTCACTCACTGCACGCACGCACGTCCGATGATAATAATATTAATAAACCTCCATTCATTCCGGTAGCTGAAGTCCCGAGCTACCGGCCGACCGACGGACACATCCATTATTCATTCGTATATTATACACACACACACACACACACACACACACACTCGTTCTCCCTATATACAGTATTATTATCGTTATTATTATTATTACACGGCGTCGGTATGTACACGATATGTGGCAAAGGTGCATGCACTCGTATATATATCTATACGGCGGCGCGTATGTGTCTCGAGACGGGAGCCGGCGAAATGTCGAATGCGACACCCCATCTCGCGATTGCCGGCGCCTGCAGTAATCGATCGGCGTGTAATAAATTTAATAATTACCGTATTATACGACATGAGGACGAATTCAATTCGGAAAATGTGTTTTCTCGAAATCGTGATAATGTCATGTAATATGTAGATTGGTTTTGCGGTGTATCATCGTTAGTGTACGCGGTAGAACTAATATATTATCTTTTCTGGCACACTATCGAACTGAGTAAATCTTACAAAACATTGTTTATACATGCGTGTAGTGACCAACAGAGAGGATCCTTTAAAGATATTTATAATTTTTGTTTTATTTTTAAAGTACATATTATTAATTGTCGATAAATATTGTTATTACAATTATTTTCATTAATATCTACCGAATGAGATGACTGTATCACTGCATGGGTGAAGACGATTCAAAAAGGTAGTGGAAAGCTTCGACTCGAATACCTCCCCACTTTCCGATAATCCCCAACCTACACTATATCTTGAATCTTTGATGGTTACGTATTTATTTAATTTTTATAGTTGAGTGTGAATTCATTACTAGAAAAATAGTTACATAATATTTATATATTTTAAAGTGCCGCTAGTTTCGTTTTACTGTTATGTAACTATTGTAATATACCCACTAATATATTCACAGAATGCAACAAATCTAATTTTAATCTAACCTTTTTATTGCATTAAAATGCCATGTCGAATTAATTTTCACAAAACCACGGAAACGGATAAGCCAACGTTTGGCTACCGGAATATACCAACACTAACCTATAACGGCAGAGACATAATATATACTCACAATTAAAATTCTTTTAGTAAAGCAATAAGATGTGTCAGCATATTTTGGAAAATTACTTTACGACATAAGTTCATGAATAATACCAGCCCCTGAATGATAACCCGTTGAAGTCGAATAACGAGTTTTAATTGTCAACTCTGGTCTCTTCGCCATTCGAACGCATGCCAAAACGACACCACGTATATACATATTATATGTCCTCTTTTAATATAATTATTATTATTTGTCATTTTTCATATCTGTCATTTATTTCAGAAAATTATTATTATTATTTATATCAACAATTTACAACATATTATCATATCGGTTGCATTTATGATAAGTAACATAAACGTATATAATTACACATGATTTGTACAGTTATATACGTATGCTAGTATTCGGTGCTGTTTTTTCCTAGGTAAGCATATTAATATTTACTGACCCTTTTTGGATGATTTCTCAATACCTATAGTTACATAGATATTCTTCGACATAAAATGTAATGCACAGTAATGTAACTATAGAATCATTACTTTAATTAGGTTTTTATGTTTTTTACGTCAATGGTAATATTGTATAATAATAATAATACGATATTGGCTTTTCGTTCACGCGTGCATAACCGCGATGTTCGCGGAGGATTACAAGATCCGACAACGGGGAAAAGGCATATAATATTATATACTTTAAGCGTATGAGGGTATACATACACGTAATACAGCTCGAACGTTTGACGCCATAGCGGGACACTGCAACTAGCGGGGACGGGTTCTATATACATGTAATATGGGAATATTATATTATAATATATATCGTATAAAATGAATATTCATATCGTTGTCGCGGTGCATCTTTTTCAGACTTCGCGTCGGAATTCGACTGTTGATTTATTAATCGTACACCGATGTACAAAAGGGCGAAATGGATATTCTGCGTATGTATATTACATGTATGTGTGTGTGTGTGTGTGTGTGTGTGTGTGTGTGTGTGTGTGTGTATGCTTTCGCCTGTACGTCGAGAAATATATTATTTAACGTCGAGCGCTGCCGTCTATACATATAATAATATATTACAATAAGAGATATCGTCATTGCGGCGGCATCCGTGTTTTCTTTCCGATGAGGGTGCAAGTATAACATCATGAAAACCAAACTCGCAGACCTAGGCGGGGCGGAGAAGGGCGTTTTTCAATTTTGCACAAACGTGTCAGACGTCATATATTTTGTATATTATACGCACATGAGTAGGTATATGACAATAATTGTATGCGAATAAGGGATAGAAATAATTCGCGCTGATTTTCCTTATGTATATGATATAAATCGTATATTATTTATACAAGTGTATAAATAGATAGATATTAGTAATATCATATGTATTATTATATTGTAGGTAACCGAAGCGTCAGACACTTTTCTAGGCTTGTATATACGTTATATTGCGGAGACGTTGTCTGTTGAAAACAAAATATTACGTGTTTTAGTGTAATAAAATCAAATTTATATCTTTGATAATTAAATATGTTTAAAATTGATTTTACAAACGCTGCTTATAGCTGCAATTAAAACATCTTCTGCTTCGCACAGAGTTTTAACGTTCACCCAATTATAAGCACATAATTATTATAATCGTAATGTATATGTTATATAAACGTTAATAAAAATATTATGATTGTAGCAATAATATTAATATGCTCATTATTTTTGCAGAAATAAAAAATTGATGTAACAATGCATAAGTTTAAATTTTAAATTTGAAACTAATATGTTTTAATTGTTATATTAAATTGATAAATATACATTTTATTACTTTTGAATATATTGATAGATATTAAATCGTTTAGATAAAATATCTGGTTACACTACCAGATAGTTATTTAAATGATTTGCTATTATTATTTTGAGTCTAATAACTTATAAGATACCCATAATAACATTTTTTTTTTACATATTTTGACATCGTTTAACAAATTTAGGCTACAGAAATCTAAAAAACATATTATACAAATATGTTAAGTGAAAAAATAATATTCAGATATTATTATAATTTGTAACAAATGTGCAGTATGCAGTGTTGTCGCGCATATTTATAGACTATTTTCCGAATTATGTACTGCATTATGTGACAAGAAATACTGTCATATTAATGCACATTTTATTGAGGTATACCGAATGCACGCGGGTAAATTATGTATAACATTAGACAAATAATTTATACATGTGTGAACTGAACATTTATATTGCGTTTATAGACTTTGGCGCGACGTATACGTTTGGATTATACGCGTATATAATATGACGATATAAACCGAAAATAATGATTGGGCAGATTCAATAAAATCTTAATCGTCTAGTTTGATTACGAGCCAAAACTAAAATCCTATGTATTTACACCGGTTTTATATACCAATTAAATTGTATAAATTTCGTCGTTGAATAATATGTAGATTTCATATATGATGATTACTAGGTATTGCTTCGCTACCAGTGTAGTCGAAACCACTTGTTCAATTTATTTCAAACTATAATTATACATACATATATATATATTGGTCAAATCCTCGCATTTATTATGATTGTACTATATAATGTATGACAGCAAGAAACAATTTTTTCTTTTTTTAGTTATGAGAACTGCGTTATATCATATTATAGTCGTTTAAACCCTTACAAAGTCTCTTATAATATGGTTATTTATGTTGTTTAATGTAACCTAACGTGACATGATGTTGCAAAAAACATATATATATATTTTTTTAAATAATAATTAAAGGTGATCGGAATTAAGTTTTTGTTATTTATGTTGTAAATTCAGTAAACTAAATATTTATACAAGTCATATTCCAAGGTGAGTGCAGATATATCATGAATTCTAATTGTCCAGTTGTAAAAACGTAATAGCATTTGTACAGCTATACATGGCTTTCCCGAAAAATTCACATATCGTGAACGTATATAGGGACACCATGTTTTTAAAGACGTAATAAATTATGTAGGTACCGTCACGTCGGCTGTCGAGTATTATATAGGAAAACTGTGTTGGGAAAAAAAGACATTTGTAAGATCGTAATTCATCGATTATTGACTATAAAAATAAATAAATAAATGCCTCAGAATTATACGTACATATTATAATACATTTACCCATATAACCACATATAATACGAATTAATAATTTTAGTACCGAAATTACTATTGTTGATGTATTACGTACTATCGAGCGCAGCTGCAGTCTGCAGTGTAATAGCTATGCTGTGATTTATCACGGAGTTACACTTGGCATAATAATGTAAACAAACGCGATTGTATGCGGTATGCACATTGTTATTACGTGTCCTATTATTTTGTTCACATAAAAAAGCGTATTTTAAAGTCGGTACCTTACAATATTTATATACGTATATTTCACCTATCCAAAAAGTGAGATCATTTTTATATATATTAAAATCCGAGGGTGTGCCAATGTAATAAACCTATACATCGGCATACTTATATATTATATATATATATATAGTTATATAATATATACTTACTTTTGCCGGAGGCACAAATTTAATTTCGGCCCAACGACATTGTATGTAGGATATAGGTACTTATAAGTATGTTACACGGGTGCACGAGTTTTTATAAGAATTTCTGTGGCGTCCTGCCTCCAAAAAGAACCAAACAAACAAACTATACTATATATATCGTCCCACAGCACTTTGATCGTTTACTGCCCCTTGGTTCGTGAAACGGCGGGTTGTAAATTTATCAATATCGGGTTCCCGGTCGACTTTTACTATACAGAATACACATCATATTATTATTGTACAATCGACGGAGGGTTTTTAATAAGGGTATACGGGCGCGTACGTGGCGCAGTATAAAGCAAATATGGGTGTGTGTGTGTGTGTGTAAGTACACGGAGACGGGACGAATATAAAAGAGGAAAAGCGATGTAAACGCACGTTATTCGGGTAGTTTACGATGGTTGCGGCATCGGTGGAATTCGTCGTCGTCGTTGTCGTCGTCATACGAAAATAGCTATATAATAATATACGCGGTGTAGTACCTACTACATATATACTGCTCTCATTACGGTTGTTATTAGGCGGTTTTCGTGATGGGGCCCCGCGCGAGCATGAAAAGAACGGACCGCGGTATGCACGCACATACACGCGTATATATGTATATTGTATATAATATACACGAGGGATGACGAGGAAGTTACGCGTATACGTATAGGTAATAGTGGTATACAGAAAAATACGCCGTCGGGGCGAACGACGACAACGAGAGTCCCGAAATGGATAGTAAATCTTTTACACGATCGTAAATATCTCCGATATAAAAATACCGCCGCACCCGTCAGCCCCCCGATCCACCACAACGATAATATGTTATAGGAGGAATATAATATAATAATATAACAATAAAATAAAAGAATAAAATATAACACACACACATGTATATATATATATATATATGTGTGTGTGTGGGTATAGGTGGGTATGTATATGGTATGCAGCTCATCGGATCGTAAAGTAGGCTGGATTGATCGTGATTTTCTAATCGTAAAAAGCCAACGAGATAATAATATTTCGGGGGGTCCACGGACGGAACATAAAACGGAACACGAGGAGAAAAAAAAGATATAGGTGTTTTTCACGAGTCTCCGGGGGTCACGCGGCTTTGAAAGTATACGATAAAAACGAAATTTGCTATATAATTTATTATTTTTGCAGTCGACGTGTACAAGGCGAATGCGTGTATTCGATAGTATAGGTACTATACATTAAATTTGTTATTATGCTGCAGTACCGTTTCTTAGCCTTTGTTCGATTACGACACGGAGTTTTGTGTGTCACTAACATATATGTAAGTCATTTCATCCTTAAACTAATATTGCGATAGTGTTTCTTACTGCGAAAAACAAATGCATTAACATTTTGTGATAGTCGTTCAGAAAAAATCTACGACGGTGTATCGATATATATATTTTGTTTTTTACGAAGTTAGCTGACTTAACCTAATATTAGACCCAATTATAGTTCTGCAACGTATTCTAAAGCTTAATCACATATCATGTGAAAAATAAATATTTCAAAAAAATCAACAAAGGAAATTATTTTCGTTACAATAAATTACAATCACTCTAGAGTGTGTTAAATATATTGTGAAAGTAATATGCGATATAAAATAAATGATCGAAACAAAACTAAGTTACAACGAAAAACTTATGTCTAATGACGTCCGGACAATACAACCGTTTATTATCGTCGTTCAAATCGCTTATTCCCGAAGATTCAATAGAAAGCGCTGTATGTATACAAATTGAATGTATATTATTTTATTATATGAATCGGTATTGAAACGAAATCGTTTTCAGCTTTCGACGTCCGAAATTGGCTTTTAATTCGAAAACAAACGGCTGATAAGGACGATCATAAATAGGGGTGCCAGGGCATCTGTCTTGTCGTAAAAATAAATCGTGATCGGTCGATAAGATCTTTTTTTCCCGATTTTCAATATCATTTTATGGGTTTATAAATTGGTAATATTGTATAATACACGCGAATACTACGAAATATACGACCCGTGGCGTGATGGTAGGTTATATACATATTATATACGGGTGGCTTAAATACTTTAAACAGCGTCATGATAGACTCTTAATATAGTGTATGGTAATAAATAATAATATAATAATTGACGATTGAATGACAATCGATCCATAATAAAATTATACGGTCGTGATGCGCTGTTAAAATAATTATACTACACAGTAGATACTCGAAAGAATAAATGAAACTTATTGAAGAGACGATATTTTTATTTTTAATTGACAAAAATAATTTGAACTATTATTTATTTATTTTTAATATAGTAAAATTATTTACTAACATAATTTTATAAATTTAATATTTATAAACCATACAGTTCGGTCACAGCCAAATTTGTTGTGTATTCAAATAGTACATGCAGCGCGTGTATCAAAGTATTACAACTATATGTATGCTGTTTTATATTATATCTTAATTATATTTTATTATACCTACAGACATTTTAGTCATCGAACAATTTTAAGTCGGTTCAATATTGGTGTGTTTTTTTATTTTTCTTGATATATGAAACTTTTTGAAACATCGTTATTTATTTTCCACTGATATGCTGAGGATCATGATACTTACCTAAAATTTAAAATAATACTTTATACATTATAAATAAATAAATAAATATGTCATGATTTTTCTGTGGTAGAATTAATAATATCAAGTTTATAAGAATAACATACTCAAAACTCAATAGTGTAGACCCATAGAAATTGATGAGTAAGACGTCTTACAAACACTAAAATATACAAGAAAGGGTCTGTGATTAGGAAACTGGATCAAATATTATCGATTTCACAGCTACAGATTTTGCTTCACCAATATTTTGTGATAACTATCCTAAGTTTCTTAAAATTCAATCCACCGAAATAATTGTAATTAATTTCAATTATATTGTTATCTAAGTATACATATCGTGAATGATCGCCTTCGGGTGGGTTTAATGCGTCGCTCAGGTAGGTCCAATAATTCCATTTCGGTCCTCGATATCGCATTGTAATTATTATCACCGTCAGATGAGAATCCTCAAATTATATTATGTACCTATCTATACATATCTATATAAATGTGTGAGTGCGCACCTATATTATATTATGGTCTACAGAAGACGAAATCCGTAACAATATGTTTATATTGTCGCGTATAGTTCATTCTGGTCTCTGGGTAGCTACGACGCTTTACCTATAATATATGTATATTATATTGTATTTATATATACATGCACACATCGCGTATTTCAGTTGCTATTATAGATTGGTAGTAGGTATTATTATTATCAAATAATATCATATACATTATTATATTGAACGGTTTACTGTGTTGCACATATTGTCTAGCGTATGACGGCGTTTAAAAATATTATCGAAGGTTGCGATGATGGCAGCCATGCCGAAAATTTATTTTGGACTTACGATAGTATTATATTATAATAATAACAAATTATACAACACAGGTGCACGAGTCACACTTTGAACGCATTGTGCAGCGTACCTAATTTGCATATGACCGAAAGTTTCGGCTGACCGACTGTGTGGCAGAAAACGCACCAAGTGCATCATACTATATCCTACATCGTCACATTACATTCATGGATGGTTTAGTTTAACGTCGATGATCCAAAATTAAAACGGTCCTGCCGCTGTAGCGGTATCCTCTATTGTGTCCTTGTCACACTATCGTTACGGGCGGAGTTGCGTCCTTTTTATCTACCACTCACCCTTAGACGACCCATTGTTCTCATGCCACTGCACTAATCAACGAAGTACTGATGACATCGTAATAAACGTTTTCGATAGACTTGATTAACACAATGCGTCTGTAATTCAACCGCAACACATAACCTCACAATATCGTTAATACCTAAATAAAATTATACTTTTTTAAAAATATTTAAATTAATTGAAATATATCCTGAATATTGTATAGACAAAGCGTATACCATTAAATTAGACAAATTTCTTGTCAAGACTTTAAATACTCTGAAGAATTGTATCGAAAATATACAATATATACATTCATTTTTTGTTTCATTTATAGTTCTGAGTTGAGCGATAAATATGGTATCTTTACAATTCGATATCTTAATTATATATAATTTGTTTTATTCGTATGTGTAATCACATTTAGGAGCAGTAAAAATTCTTGGATCTTAAATTTTTAGGGAATTAGTTACTAGTAATAAATTATATATAGTATGTACTCTGTACTCTAAGGAGAGTAAAATTAAAAAAAAATTGTAGTGTACTTTTTAAAACAATTTAAATAAAAAATTACAGAAAAATGCTAATATTTAATTTTAATTACCAGTTATGATTACATCATATACAGTTTTCTACAATATAGGTTTTTTTTTCTTATAAAATTCAAAACTGAATAACGTATGATTAAATAGAGATTTTACTTAATTTAATACAATATATAAGTATTTTTTTTTAGATATTTTAGATCTTTTTTTACTATTTATAGAAATTTAAAATTCTTAGCTTTTTAGTTTTATTTTTGATTTATATATGTTCTATTATTTTTTTGTATTTAAGCCAAAAAACTTTAAGATTCAATACAACGTTTTATAAAATTCCTTAAAAAAATGTATAAAATATATCAAATTGGTGAAAAGGTATACATTATTGTTTATGAGGGTTTTCCATTCTAGGCATGTAATTAAAATTTTAAATTTTAAATGTATTATTTATATATAAGTCATAATAATATAATAATTATATGTTAATAATGTTAATATTTGCATTCACTGTGAACATTGATTATCATAATCTGGTTTTTAATGTTTTAAATATTCTCGATTTGGAAAAAATGTTCATAATAATAATACGTTGCGTGCAATTTACAAATGTATTTGATCAGTCTTAAAAAAAAAAAATAAATAATTGAGAACGAACGAGTGTCTTCACCTAACGATTTGACAGACTATATTTAGGCGTACTGAATGTGGTTAGAAATAACGGCCATAAGGACGAAATAAATCGATCAATTTATCGATGACTAATAAATAATAATGTAGTCGTCATACTAAATTACATCGCGCCAAGTACAGAATTGAAATTGCTTATCTACCGTTCGCGTATATAATATTATAATTATTATTACGCATTGCTGCTATAATTAAACTATATTATTATTATCAGTGAAAACGATCGATGACTCGCCGTACATTCGAAACGAAATCCCGAAATCAAGAATTAATTATTAACACACACCGCGATTCCCCGGCACATTAATTCATTTTACACCTGCTGTTGTACCGATTTTAATCAACATAACTTGCCGTGATAACACAACGTTTATCATATATATATATATATATATTATCAACAATATTGTTATTCGAACGTCCAAATAATATTATAATATATTATATTATTCACTTTATGATTTCGCGCGTCGGTCAATATAATATTATATTGAATTACTAATTCCGTTAATTATTTCACAGTAGTTGACGTATTAATTTAATCGCAATCGTTTTGTTTCCTCTGCAGGCTAAACGGACGCGTCGGACGTGCAAAACTAATATTCTGTCCCGACACTCGTTAATTCGTGAACTTTGGTTTTAAAAGGAATATAAATGAACACGCGGTAACAAAACCGTTTGTCGAGTCGGGACATTTGCGTATTACGGACATTTCGAGTCACGGTCGTTAATTTTTAAGCTCGGTTTGCCGACTTTCTAACTTTCGTGTTCCGAAAGTTGGGTAACTTATAAACGTGATAATACACACGGGCTAAGCAATTAAACTTACCGGAACCTCTTCAATAACGACCGAATATCGTAAAACACGTATGGGATAGGTATATACACGAACGATCCGCTCACAAGTGTTATAAATTATAAATCATGACGTATCAATGGGGCATTCGATATCATCATTTTTACGCGTACAATTTTCTAGAAATTTATCATCGCTGACATGTTATATACGTGCACACTGCAGCTATGACGAACGACATAACATTATATTATGTATTATTATACAGTCGCGAGATAAATAGCTTTACTCAACGAACGAATTGACACAATATTTTGTGGCCGAGCTTGAAGACTACACACACTCCATCGGTTACACGTATATATTGTAAAATATAAATATAAATTTAAATAAAATCTACTAAAATTAACTCATTCGTGATATTTGAGCGTATTAATCAGTTTCACTTTAATGTCCAGTCTTGATTTAATGCAACGATCTCTTTAAAAAATATACGCACTGCACGCGATATTATGTTTTTTGCTTTCGAACGAAATAAATCAACACGTGCGCGGATGATCTAAATATAAAACCAGAAACCTATATTTAATGTTAGGGATTATACGGCCATCGCAATAAATCGCGAGGTTATTTTTGTACTTTCGATTCGCGCGGGAAAAAAATAATACGATAATATCTGCCATCATTGCCACCGCTCTTTTCTGCAATATTATATAATAAAAATTATCTATATTATAGATACTTCCCAATCGATGATTTTTCGGTGACAGTGTCGCTGTACTTCCCTCTTTCGTCTGTTGTACTATACGGATGTATAGATACGTTTCACATGATGGTCTAAAAGACCATTCGATCTAGATGATGACATCAAGATTTTCGCGCAATTGATTCCTCTCATCTATATACGCGTGAATATAATACCGCGCCGCCAACCGCCTCGATCCTTTTTAATTTGTTCCTGGTGGGGTAAGTGGACTATGCTAGATTTGGGTCCGTATAGCTATACGCGTAGTATTTGAGTTTGTCTCGGCTTTTCCGTTTACGGATCGATAAACGAAATTCCCATTTTAGATAAGGACCCTCGCCACTGCACCTCCCGTTGCACACCGCCACACCGTACACTCGTATATTATACAAACAGCGTGTACACTTGCATTATAGGCACGCGGGCGCGTGTAAGAGTATTTCTCGCGGGACTCGCGCTGTGCGGCTGGTTTTTAATTAATATACACGGCCGCAGTTTAAATATATATATAAACGTCTCCCTTTTATCTGTTCGCTTATTAAAACCATAAACTGGGCGGCGGTGGTTCGAAAAATCCGTTTCCGCCCGTTTGCAGCGGCGCAGTTTAGCCACATCAAATCTATATACATATTCTGCAGATGCCGGAGGTGATTGTCTCACCGTCGCCGTCCGGTAGTCGAGGTACAGTCCGTTATCGCCACGTTATGCGAAAAGTATCTCGAGCTGATATGGCGAGATCTATACTCGACTTCACTAAACTATCGATACGACGGACAAGATCCGTACACAATGGTTATCCTTTATTTTTCATAATAATTCGACTCAAACTTTCAGATTTGCATCGTAACATAATCTCACATCTCGGTTTTAGAGTGCCCGTTTGGTTTTATGCAGGTTTTTCTAACTGATATTTTCTCTAAAACCTCCCCATAATATCACCTCCCCCTTGGATTACTCTTATGCACTTTAATTCCGTCGATCTGATTACGACGATGTTAAATCACATTACTCGGTCGAACGTCCTGCAACATTGGACGTATCGCACTATAATCTTCTATAACAATTATTATTACACGAGCAGTGCAGAGACCTCCGTGAATTATAGCGTATAACAACGCTGCACCACAATACCTCAGCCACTGTGCGTCCCTCCGTTTTTGTTTATATTATAATGTGTAGCTCACCGCCTCGCCCGTTTAGTGTAATATAGTAATTAAATAATAAAAGTTTACGGTCTCCGAGTTTCTTTAAGTAATGTGGTTTTCTCCTGTACACAACGCACGGTTCTGCGTGTACCTACCTATGCGGCATATTATTATATTATAATATTATTATACGTGTACGCGTAAGAAAACTCGATAACAGTTTTCGCGAATAATTTGCACCGTAATAAGTCTATTTATTACGGCATGTACACGCGTGCGCGCGCTCGCATAATGGCCTGCGAAAATCCGCGAGCTCATATAATGGTGGTAAGTATACCTAACTATATATTATATCTATAAGTACAATATTTTAATTAAAAGTTTAAAATAATATCGCGTGTTTTCACTTTTTAGACCTCGTATGCACAATATATGCGCCATGCACTGTATACATATAGCATCATATTTCGTATTAACCGAAATTTAAGAAACAATACATAAACCGTTACGCGTAAACTTTAGACTTTTACTGCGGTCGCCGGGGAATATTAACGAAACTAATGTAATATATTATATAAATATATATTTTTTTATGTTTATTTATTACAAAAACATTCGAATATACTTTCCTATTTATGTTATATGTATATGTAAAGTCGGTAAAAATATCTCGTGGTAATTAGTACTGACAAAGATTGTGGTATATAAACCGCAATTAATATGGTAGTCTATATTCGTCACATGCTATTCTCGCATGTATGCGGTGTGGACGATTATTTACCAAATAATTACGGAAAAAAACGAAATCCCACCGTATTTTACTATTTTTCGGCTTCACTGGTGTAATATAATGAACGGAGACGTAAAAAAATCGTCGCCAGGAAATTGATGGGATCCGTTCGATCATTGACGTAGTTAGTTCTCTAAAATCGTACAACGACCGCTAACAAACCCCTCTCGACTTTTTATATTAATAGCGCGTATAATATACACACACACACACACACACACACACACACACACACACACACACGCGCGCGCGCGCGCGCGCGGGAACATCACGACCAGAGGAGGGCGGCGACACGCGTGATCGCTACACCGGTTCGTCTTCGTCCGGCAGATAATATACTGCTCGTAGTTAGATAAAAATCGTATTCATCTATACAATTCCAGCGGGATGAATGATTGCCGAACAGGAAGATATCCCTTCGGTGCTTCTACACCCATACCACTCCACGTCATCGTTTCGTGGTCCGACACATGTGCGCACCTATGTTTTTATGTTCCAGCTCTTGTAATGACGATGTCCTTCCCCCTAGCTCGTGTTTGTGTGTTTTATTTTATCTTGGCAGTCCGTCTGTGAACGATTTAAAAATAAAAATGAAAAAGACTTCTTGTGTTCCATTTGTATAGGTATAATATAATATATATTAAGTCGGGAATTAACCGACCATCACCACGTATATTAGTGCTACGGCGGCACAATCGTCGTCGCGTAGATCCCGCATCTTATCGTTGCCGGAGCAGGTTTTCGTCGATATACACAATATAATTATTGAGTAGACATGATATGCGGTCTTCGACAAACCGAATCGTTTAATGCAATAATGATATGTGTCTAGGTATCTATTACATTGTGTTGCAGGAAAATCCTGCAGAATTCTAACTTTTTTGAGATTACGAAATCTTGCGTTAAGCTATTTATAAACCCACGTTCAGGGGATTCATCGGTTGGGTAGCGAGTTGTGACGGAATAAGTGCTTATTTGGTATCAAAAATGTTATAACGTCTACGTATAGTTCTTATCTTACAATATTCTTACATTTGACTCAAATACATACCTATATACTCTATTTACCTAACACGCTAAGTCAATAAAATAAAATGTACAATAATTGAACGATACAATTTCAGGGAAAATGTCTTGAGTGTAGGCAATCACTAACTTATTCGATATTATTAGGTGTTATTTTCGGTTCATAGAAGATAATCATTTTTATGGTTTTAAATTCAGTATAACATGTCTGAGTTGTTGTATGTCTATTATTTTAATAATACGATCTGTCGCAGTTAAGTGGATTTAAGGAGGAACGACTTTATTTTTTTAGAGAGATATTAGATTTAGTATTTTTTTGCGTATTTCAAGTAATAATTTATTTGATGTAATGACGGTGTGGTGATTATGTTTGATGAAACAATTTTTTTTTTCAGTTAATGAATAAAATAAAGCTATATCGATTGTCTTACTGAAATGTTTTTATACGAGACAAAAAACCATGATATAAGACTGCACTGGTGGTTAAAAATTTAAATTATTTGTTTTCACTCCCAATCTCTAACTACAATGATAACTAGATTTGTAATAGAGGGAATTATACAATCCACGATGAGCGCTTATTATAATAATACAGTGTCCCGAAACTCTTTTTTTCGCAATTCATCTGTTTATATGTTACATTTTATTCCTATACTCGTGTACTATATCGTACTCAGGTTTAATACTGTTACCATAGTTCTCGAGATTTATTTTCACCGCGGGATAACGACTAGCATTTTCGGATTTTTTTAGAATAATGAACTGAACGCGGTGCAATAACCCATACATAATATTTATACATATATATATATATATATTACAATGATATAATAAAAATAACATATTTTGCTCTCGTTTTATGCGTATAGATTTCTTTAGGGGTTCACTCTTCGGCGAGGAGGCGGTCAGCCGTATTTCAATGAACAAATGAACCATATTCGTTTTAACAAACTTTCTCTGCGCACCGTCACTATACATGCACGACGGTACTCGTAAGCATACTATATTATATATTATTATATTTTTCACCGGAGTCTATATAACATTGCACGTCATGTAACCCTAACTTGCCGCGGTTGGTATATTTATATATACCTATGTTATAATAATATTAGGTATATATATATATACGCTGATCATATTGTTATAGGGTGCGATTGTTATTATATTATAATACGCATGATATGAGGAGAATAGCTTCTGCTCAAAAGGTAATATTTTCGCCGTTTGATTTAGATTTTGTCGCTTTTGAGCCGGTTTTCCAATTTTTATCTTATTATTGTGATCATCATTTTCACTCGTATATAATACATAACTATTACACTCATTGTTATTGCTTATACATATTATATATACATATATAATTAAAAATAAATATACATGCCCTAAGAAAATTGGATTTTACATCCACTCGATGCCGGACAAGTATGAGTATCATTCGCGTATATACTTATATACGAACCACTAGAACTATAATACAATAGTGAACTTGTATACAATATATTATACATTGCAATCGATTGGCACACGTGACGCGGAAATAAGATTGTTGCAAAGAGTCTCTATATACGAGCCATATAGTAATGATAATAATAATAAATAATATTGTTATAGGCATAACACAATAATGCGGTCGTTGCGCCGTTTTCGAGAGCCCTGCTGCACGCGTACCTCACTCTCTCTCTCTCTCTCTCTCTCTCTCTCTCTCTCTCTTTCTCCTTCTCTCTTTGTTTAGTACATTATTATATTGAAACGCGTTCACGAGATTTACGATTTTTTTCTCACTGTACAGTACTTACAATATTCCAATTATTATTATAAGATCTAATAATTAAAACTGTATTTATTCGATTGATATTGAAATGAACATATTTCGGTTTTCTATTTTGCGATAGCCGTCCCTATATTATGTCGTATGCGATAACAAGAAAAATTTGTTTATGACATTAATTAGTTTGTATATAATATAAATGCAATCCGCCTTGAGGTTATGCGATAAGATAATATTATGTACAAAAACATTACCCACATACACACATACATCACTCACACACATATGACAATACGGTTACCTGACTATCTTTTTAGACTTGCGTAACGCCACCGCCGCGTCTCTACAGCTCAAATTGATTTACTGTATTATGCTATACGTGAATTTATATTGCGTAACGATATAATATTTTAGACAATACGTATATTATAAACGTACAATGCATGTACACGTTAAATTATGTATTTTTTTCGTATAATATACACACGAACTGTATACAACGTATAATAATATTATCTGAAACCATACACACACTCACTCACGCGCGTTATTATACTGAAATCGTAAACGAATTTCTTGTCGTTTTGAATGACATTTCTAAAACACGTAATATGCGAGTAAACACAATATACACATATACATATATTATATATAATACACGTACACATATAATATTTTATTGTTCTCTGTTGCAGGAATTAATTAAGTATAAAACGGTCGTTGTTTATGAAAGCGTTAACGATTCTCTGAGTTTCGCGCACGCACACACGACGGCAGATAAGGCGAATAATATAATAATATACCATACAATAGTTTGTGTGTTCATATTATGGTATTATAATCGCGAGGGCTTTAAATTATACGTTCGGCGTATTCATGGTCAATTAACGGCCGCTTATCTGTTTTTGCCGGGAGTCTGCGGAGAAATATAAAAAAAAAAAAATAAATGAAACACGGTAAACAACGCGAATCACTCCAATTACGATATGCGATAGCGTTACTCCCAATGCTAAAACCACAACACAATTGTGTGTATACAAACAAGACGAGCAGATTTTATAATCGTCTGTGGATTTTATAAAAAAAAAATATCGTCATACCAATGTATGCCTGTTTTAACGATCGTGCGCAAACCGCGTCGATGTCGCTAAAACTACGGGTAATTAGGTATTAAAAATAATCAATGCCAAATAATTTACTTCTAGTCAAAACAATGCCTTTATAAGATTCACTACTTACATACTTCCAATTATGATTCAAAGACAGTTAAGCACCGAAGAGAGTACACTCCATCCCCTCACCTACACTACTATATTGTAACAGAGAACTTTAGTTAATAAAAACAATTTAAATACATTTTTGTTTCGTATTTCTGACTTGGATGAAACACAATAATTACTGATATGTATTATCAGGAATCATATCGAGTTTGATAATATTTTAATAATGTTTATAAAAAATAAAATGTACCTAGAAATGGAAATATATTTCTTGATTGAAAATCCCAACGCCAAATCGTCATTGGTATTATATTGTCCTATAATTGGATAAACGCAATTACCCATCACATTATTTACATTATTTAACAAAAACAAACGATGATATTGATAAAAAAGAAAATTAAATGTATAATAAATATAGACTTTCTTTTATATTTCTTTTGTTTTGCATCAATAGATCGGTGATATCCAGTTGTTCATTATCGGACGCACTAAATAACGCCATTAGAACCTAAAAAAAAAACTTGATTACCGCATCTTTGACCAATAATTGTAAAAATTAAATGTTTATAATAATATAATTAGTAAGTTATTAATATTATTATTATTAATGACTTAATTTTATCGAACTTCAAAATGTTATACATATATTATAGTACTAACCTAAATAGGTTTTAAAATTTTACACTGAAATCTTATTTATATATAGCTTATAATATAATAATATTCCACATACAATTCGTAAAGTATGACTGACGATGCTTTTTATATTACTTATAAAAGATTTATTGAATTCAAATATTCAAATGATTCTGAAATTTTTAGAAAGTTGTTTAATTGTTTCTGTAGTTTACAACCGTTTTTTTTTTTTTTAACTATTTTATGGTCATATCTCAATACAGTATATTATAATATATTATTGATATTACGTACTATAGCTACATAATCTACGCCTTGATTTAAGTCGTATGTAATAATATTATAGACAGATACCTACAAACCGTTTAATTGAAAACATGTGTTATTATGTGTATGTTCGTGAAATTCTCGTCTATCGTGTAATCTACACGTATTATGTAATATCATTATTATCATTTTTGTATATTTTATTTCACAAAAATTAGTCTCAAAATTATGATTTCTCCGATTATTCCGTATTCGTATAATATAACTATAACGTTATACAATTATTTATATAGGCGTTATATGCATTATTTTTTTTACTACAGTTAAACGTTTGTGTGTTTGTTTTTCGTTTCAAATGTTATGAAACCAAGTATAATACATATATAGTTAATATAATCATAAGATGATGTTCTAACCTATCTGCGTAACGCACTGGTTTCAAACGTTGAACTAGAAATGTTGAGACACTTTGTTGAGTAAAAATTATGACACAGTCTAGTAATATTTTTTTTTCTGGTGAGACAAAAAATAAAAGTGTAAATTTGAGTATTAGATAAAATATAATCATACATTAAATGTGATAATAATTATAATACCATCATGTGTTTTTTCTTAATAGTTTTTTTTCGCAACAATATAACAAACAAGACCTGTTATTTAAGAATAGGGTAGGCATATCGCTATATATTTTTGTGTACAGGTACAGGAAAATTGAGTTTCTCCTATTTTTCGTTTCTAAGCGTTATTCGCTGCGAGTATATCTTATTATTTTTTTAACCACTTGTTGTATTAACGAAATTAACGTAATTAATTATTTTTCCAACAGACGAGTTTCATAGTGCTATTGGGCGGTGATAAATTATATTTTATTAACGTATTTTTAGTAGTGTCGTTAATAAGTCGTTTTAGAATTAGAAGAAGTTTTATAGCTGAAAACATTATTTTTGTAAGATGATTATCATAAAATATTTTTACTGGTGTACAGACACACACAGTTATGCATCTATATACACCGCCTAAACGCACGCATACTTAATTTTAATCGACAATACTGTTACAGACTATTTATAATTTATTATATTATTATACTACGTCAGTTATCGGTTTCACGTTTCATCTCGAGAAAGAGAATACGATATTTTTATAACATATTATATTAAGCTTATAACGATTGCTCAATGTAACATTATTATATGCATTTATACTATTATATGATAGAGTGAAAACGATTGTCTAATCGAGTATCGAAAGGGAGTGAAGGACAAAAGCTGGGTCACGTCTACGTCGCCTGACGTGTTGTGTGCCTTCTGTTGTATTTTGATTGGTCGTCGTAATCATGGAATCGTTCACTAACCGTGATCTACCGATAAACGTTCAGGGGCCTAACTTTTGGTCACGATATAACGTACCCGTGTATTCGGCTTTCGCGGTAAAAAATGACGACAACGATCGCGTTTTCCTATTATCTAAAAATAAAGAAAAGTTCACGGTTATTCGTACCGTACACCATAATCGGTGGACTTATGTATCACGTTCGAAGTGATCAACGTTCATAATATACGGTTTGCGTGAAACCGATTATTTTACAATTTTAAATTTTTATATAATAATAAGTCGATAATGTGCTATCAAAATATTATCAAATATCTAAATACCACATGGAGATATTATTAAAATATTTTAATTTCGTAAGGATTGTGAGGTTTTATACATTTGGTACGTATGTATATGGTATTAAAAGTATGGTTTAATCAAAAATGCTGTTTAAAAACACAACTCAAGACACTACAAAGGTGTAATATGTTTTGTTGAAAACACCCAGGTCTTAAAAAAACCGTGTGACCTATGGGAAACGTGTTGCACCTTAGACTCGTAATGCGTAATTTGGGCTAACATTTCAAAACTGAGACAACTTTACTAAATTAATCGATATTTATAGATTACCATTGAATGAGTATTTATCATGCGGCTACATGAAACCGACATTAACGTATATGCAGACAAGCGTGTAGTATATGGCTAACCACAGTACAGCATTTTAATTTCGTAGTATACCTATATGGGTATTTCATATGACCAACGACGCATCGATTGAAATTATCTGTCCGTTATGTACTAATCACATGGCCACACCTCAGCTATATTTCAACCTTATAACTTATTTTTACAATATTATTTTTTTACCTAATTTAGATTATAGATTTAGATTATGTCACAATATTTTTGAAATTTAATATTATATATATCATGCATTTTTGTCGTTATTATAATTTAATTTATTATTTTTTTGAATGTCGGAAGTAACAATAACATGTCAATTTTTATTTTTTTTTTTGTTGCAAAATATTTCGATAAAAGGAAATTGAATTTTGGACAAGTAGTTAAAATAAATAATTATAACTTACGAGTATTTAAAATTATATAATAATTAATAGTTATTTAATAAGAAATATATATAATTAGAATTTGGGTGAGTCGAGTTGAACGGCACGTAGGTTTTTATCTAAATTATAAATGTCTTAAACTAATTGACTACTCTCCCAAAACTATGTTTGTGCATCGAAATATTTCAAAAAATATTTTGTTATGGAATACAAAATTAAAAAATATGTTATCCTTTTTAAAAAAAAAAAAACATAAATAATGAAAACAATTAAAATATAAATTGTTTTCTTAACAAATATTGTTTTGTAAATACTTCGAATTATGAGATAATAATAAAGGTTTTTCTAAAATGTAAATAGTTTTTGGAATTATAATGTATTTTGTTAAACGGTTCATATAGTACAACACATAATTGAATCATGTCTTTTTTTTAAATTTTTTCTTACCAAAACATGGTGACAAAGGGTTTACGGTAGGTCTTTTGTTTTGAATTTTTATTACTAAGTACTAGAACTTAACATTGTTCTAAAAGTTCATAATGCAAATATTTTCTTATGTTGCATATATATATTAGGTATGACTTTTTTAAAAACGGCGACGGTTAATTCTGAAGCTTTAGCTAATACATTTGAATCCCGTCAAAAACGATATAGTTGCTGCAGTATAGTCGAACATTATTATATTATAATATATAATCATATCGATTAATATGAACCATTCCAAATGAATACGATTTGATATAGGACGGTGAACTTTTGCAGTAAACCACTTCGCCGACTTTTAAAATGTCTACTATGTACCCATATCATATGATGGTTATTGTTATTTTTCTACTCGCAATATTGGGAACGCATTGATTGCGCGTATGCGGAGCATAAATTCAATTGTGCGCAATCAAATCAATTTGATTCGATTAGATCCACTTGAGAGTTTCGACATACCTACGTACAATATTATAATATAGGGTATAGCTATTGTACATTTACGGCCATGTTAGTATGGGATAAAATATTATACGTTTAAGATTTTTGTATTCATCAAACACAATGATATAACAATCTGTTTCCATTCCGTGTATAAAAAGTATATAATAATAACTAATTAGATGAATCAATTTTTAAACGAAAGATCGTGATTCTATTGTAAAGTTTTTTATGCAGTGGTCCGTCAAAATTAAAAACTCAGGTATTAGTTCAAATACTTATGGTTTCTTAAATTACTGATATAGTACTAAATGTAAGTATTTACAAGTTAAGGCTTTAATATAATATTTATAATATTAATATAAATAATGAATACAATTTATTTTAAATTTAGGACTGAAAAAGTATAAGAAGTATAATCCAAAAAATTCCGGTATACACCTATACCTTTAAGTTTTAAGTAATCATCTTTTATTAATATATTTCACTATTCATGTAGGTACATTGATTTATTTCGGTAATTTCATCATGATTTTAAAAATCGATTGAGATCGTTGGAGATTACGAAAAAAATCAATCTATCGCTTAAATATAATATTTTATGCATTTAGACCTTTTTTACCGCACCTCGGCGGTCTAAGTATATATTAGCGTTTTATATACTGCAGCGGACGGTCAATATAACAGCAGTAATAATAATGATATTTTTTTATAACTTTTAATTACATCACGATTTCCGGTAGAGGGGACAGGACTATAGCTGGCGCCCGCCTTGCTACCGAACCAAATTCGTATAATAATATATTATGCTACGTTACAATGATATATATTATATTTTACGCGTAGGGGACGTGGAAAAAAAACGATCTAGACGCGAGTGTGATGTTTCGTTTTGTAAATCATCCAAATCGAAAAACGAGCGAGCGCTCGCGACACATGCCGAAATATCGAAAACGCGTGTAAACGGGCCACATTTATACGCATACATATAATATTACATGTATATGTTTACCGTCTCCGCGTCTAAAATTATACCACATATACGCGCATGATAATTTATTATGCGATATTTTGATAATATGATATACTGTAGAGCAGTGGACTCATCGGTCTGGCGGGTGAGTATTTTTTTTTCGAAAAGGACGAACGTAAAAAAAAATATTAAAATACCTACGTCATACTTATTATATCATCCTGACATAATTGGCTCTCCTCCGCAGTTTGTGCAGTATGTATAGATATATACATATTTTAAAATATGTTATTATATTAAGTGACTTGAATCGTAAATCCGTGCGCGCGTGTCACACATATTAATACCGCGGTAATGGTATAATGCGATAATTGCCCGGATGAAAGGCGTATATGATACACGTAATAATACACAGTTTCGAGATGACATTCGGTCGAACTTTTTTTTATTATTTTTTTTTTTAATGATTGTTTAGCACAAGTCGAGATGAGGTTGAGATTCGATTCGTTTAAACGATATAATATTTATTATACGATGCACAATATTGTATAATACACGCGTATTAGGTGTCTGTATTAAATTAGTGCCTTGTTTGAAATAATTATGAATAACTTAAATTTACAGTGATGAAAAATATGTATTATTATATTGTAATAATAATTTATACTTACTTATATTTTAATGAACAGTGAGTTGGAGTTTTAAGTAAATTATACATAATATACAGCATGATTGTTTTATTGGTATGGAAAACTTGTTGTTTCGAAAAGATACTTTCGAAATATTTTTTTTAGTTTAAAATATACTCGATATAATCCTTAATATTTTAGATTTTTTTTTCTGAAATAAACAAACCCACTATATTGCCATATTATTTTAGGTGTATAGGTACTATAAATTATATCGTTTTGTTCCATAACGTTTAATCACGTTTTAAATAATACATTGTGAAATATGACATCGAGAGGTTTTCCGTTTCGTTATTTTTCTCTTTTCTTTACACTGCTCATCGTTAGTAATTCGTACACGCACTAATCTGAAGTGTGTACCAATTCTTCAAATTTAAAAATTTCGATTTTTTTTCATGTGGAATTGATCTATTGTTTTTAAACATTATTTATTAAATTTTTAAAATTCGTCCAACCATGTTTAATTTCAACAGGAAATCACCCGTGGTTTAATTAATTTGAATAAATCATAGTAAATGGATATCAATAAAATTATTATTAAAATCAAAAAAATATTGACACATTAACAATGGTTAAATTATATTGCACACATACCGTGATAATATTGTCTTATATCGTCGAATTGAATGCATGATATCGATTTGAGGAGGGTGAAAAAATGATACCGAAGGGGGATACCGACTAAACATAACCGCTGTGATACACCCTGAACGATGGGCATCGCGTAATAAGTAGTATCGTCGAACGGAAATTCGCCTCGCGTACTTTATAGAATGCAATAATATTATATATATATATCTGTACTGTTATTGCTCACGGTTATACCGCGATGTGCAGGCAACCTTTATTACAGAAGCCGTCCACGGGAGAGCTGCCGAAACGGTCTCGGCAGCGGTGGTCAATGGTTTCCAATCTAAGAGACTTCGGGTCCGTTCAATTATACGTACGTCGTGCGCGAACGATCACGACCGGGGAAATACGCGTTTTTATTTCCTGTATATAACGCCACGCCGGCGGTGTAGTGTTATTGTTATTTCTCTCCGTCTATCTCTGTTTACCCGTCAAAGGACTCTCGTTCGTAACAAGGGGTTGGTGGAAGGTGGTTTAAAATCGACGAGCCGCAATCGTCTGGATACGTGTAGATCTACGCGTATATACCGTGTATATTGTACAGTGCGTTCAATAAAATTAAACGACGAACAACCTCGATTTTTTCCTCCCCCTCCAATTCCAACGCATCGTCTGTTGTAAGTACATGCATATAACACATACATATATATATATATAATTTACTAGTATAGTATAGTATATACACAACGCACACGACGTTTTAGACATGAGACCGTTTCCGCTCGTCCCGTCACGTCCTAAATGGAAACCAATAAAAACCGTATCCGGCCGCACGGTTTATTCGATGCGACCGAATCGATTCAGTTTAGTCCAATCAACGGCATTGATAGATCCACAATAGGTCACAACTGCCTATTTCCTGGCAGTGTGTGCTCTCAATCGGTTCATTAATCTAATAAATCCGATCGCCGCGGCCCCAATGATAAAATAATAATAATAATAATAATCATAATAATAGCAGTGCGTACCGCTGGCGACTTTATACGCGTACGTTGTGATATATGCAGCAACAGAATATATACATATATATATATATATGAATATAACCTAATAATTTCAGTGTTTGTATACAGGGCGATGTCGGTGCGACGATCGGTTTCTCCGTGCCGACGACTCACTATATCACGCGACTATATATCAGCTGCAGCGATATGTATATTATATACCGTTATGTATGGCCTAACACGAGGATTTAGCTAGGTTTTCGGATTGGTTTAATGGCGTAGAGACTGCATGTAGATAGATCTTTTCTCGGTCCATATATTTTTTTTCTCATCCGAATAAAATAATTAGTGAATTGTTACGTAGCTTTATTTAAAATTTCTAAAAGTTTCACAAATGATCAGCGATCCAAGTCAAAAATAAATAATAGTATATATAGCTGTTTTTTTTTAACAAAAATAATCGAAAAAAATATATAATATTATTGGTTTTAATTATATGAAAAATAAAAGTAATATGAATTCGGATGAGCTTTCGATTCTGTTATTTTTAAGAATCTGTTTGATTTTAATACGAGTTTTCATCAGTTTGGAATTCGAAACTCTCAATATAATAATTTATAGTATAAATAAGTCGTAATCATGAACTTAAATTATGAACAATTTTGTTCAATAGCCAATGTCACAGGTATGTTGTTTTTTTTAATGAATTATTCCATTAGAACAAAATGAAAAATTATGAATTCGATGTCAAATTAAAATAGTCTACTACGTAATTTATTATAGAAGCTGTGTATTTATGTATATATTATAGTAAACTGTGAATATAACAATGTTATAGTACTATAAGATTAATTGATAAAATGTTTTCATAATTCTATAAACAACTGAAGCTCAAAAACTGTACAACCAAGAAGCTCGGCTTGTATTTATTTTTAAATATCAATCGAAGTGGAGCAAAATCTGGATTACTTTTTATTAATACTATTGTATTAAAGTCCCACAATTATTATCATATTAATAATCAATTTTCACTAATTCAGACAAAAATCTTGTTTCAATGTCTACTGTATCAATGACTAAACACAATGTACTATATCATTTATCATTAATAATTTTGAATTCATAGAAAAGTATTGATTTTAATATTATGTTATACCTACGTATACTATACTTTTTGTATTTGCTTGATAAAATAGCATTTTCAATCGGAATAATATTTTACGATTATTAATATTCTTGCAGTCTAGAAATATACAATAATATGATGATTATTATTTGAATTAATCATAATATTTCACATTGAAACATCTAAAAAATTCTAAAATTCTAAAAATGTAATTACACTTTAAGAAGTTTAAATTAAATTACATTACATTGCACCATACGTCCATACGTGTATAAGAAATAACCTTTCAAGTCTTTCGACACTGTTTTCAATGTATATATTTTATAATTAATGAGAATTGTTTTCTAGTGTTATTTATGTAATAAAAAAAATCATTTAAATTACTGAAATAATGAATATATTTTATTCATTGTATTTCACTCGAACATAATGTGTGATATTACATATTAAATCCTAATAAAGTAGTATTTTTTTAATGATCGTATATATTATGTAGGTACAAGTATAATACAAATAATACTTTTATATTAAAGCTTTTAATTTTTTTCGTGTATAAAACAGTTTTACCAGGAAAATTGCTTTTATGGATATTATGCAGTTATGCATAATGCATATAGCTACTTAAGTACCTTTAATTGTATCTGTATACTATGTATTAAATAAATCCCTGTACTATGTTAACTTAGTTTGACGTGATAAATATGTATAAGTACGCTGCTTAGGTGAAATTATTCTAGGGTATTTGACATATCCCTAGAAGTTGATTTGGCAAAAGTATTTATCTTTCAGATCAAAATGTAAGAACACTATAGTATCAGAATCAAATTTACAGTTTAGAATGTACATGCACACTGCGTTCTATAATCCTATGTGTATATTTAACACAAAACGCAACGAATTTCTGAATTTCCGCAAAATATAAAAAGGTTGAAAAAAATGATTATAATATTATAATATAATATTATATTATTACCTAAGTAAACCGCGATTACGAATCAGTGTACGGTGTAATTACGAGACGCGTTTGAGGAGTACTCGGTGTTCAAAAATATATTACCATCTCACTTAAACGCTGAAATATTTAGATCAAAACCGCGATTAAACACAATATACTAAACCTTCGCGTTAAATACAAATCAAATATTTTGAATTAATTAATGGAAACAGTACTATTGATAACTACTACAGATCTCAGAGCGAATTTTTTGTCATATTATACTATCATTATACTCAGCGATCGAAATGAGACTATTACTGCTGTGCTCCGAGAAAATCGAAGCACACACGAAAATCTCTTTTTGCGGAGATTTATGACCGCAGGTCCTCCTTCAGACTGACTCGTAGTCGCAGAAAGTTTGTAACGAAGCTTTCGTCTCGGTGCCGCCGCTCTTTCTAAGATCAAAATACCATAATAATATTATGATATGTGTATGGAGTGTATACGAAACTATGCGGAGTGGTTACGTACATAAAACACTTTTTTTAAATAAAAATCACATCGCCGTAAAACCAATAAACAATAATAACGATTCGCCGGTTTGGGGCCAGGGTCGAAAGCTTAATAGTATATTATAATATTATGTTTGTGTTATATTAACAAAGAGTCGACGACGAAAAAAATCACCGAACGGGCACACACGTGTATACTCAGTCCGTCTGCGGCGGCGGCGGTATTGTTGTACGATAATAATACGCGAGTTTATAGTCCACCAATTTATATAATATTAAAAAATCATTGGCCGCAGCGGGTTGTAATATTTTTTTACGACGGTGATAAAAAATTATACACACCAATCGAACCGGGACGGAACGCGTTAAAGCTGATTTGGTGTGTATATATATATAATATATATTATATAAAATACACTGAACGGACTGACTGGCAGACAGACAAACACGCACACACGGTCGCACGACAAGACAAACCGAACGACGTTTAATGGTATTTAATGTAATGCGGAGAAATGATATATATTTTCGTATCGACAATACGCGTGTTTATTGCCGGTGATTTTAAACGACGACAAAAAACACGATATACTCGTAATGTATTATATAATAATATATCATACAGCATAACATACAGATAAAGTATAGTAAATTGTGTGCATACAGCACACACGACGATAACGATATGTTTATTTTACGAATATAATATAAATACATCAACCCGCGGTGTTGCACGGCAGCAATAATATAATATTATTCGTATGTATAATGTGCGGTCGAATGCGCGGGAAGATACACATAAAAGGTATAAGTTCGAGGATTTACGAGAGACGGAAAGCGACGGCGTATATTATATAATCGGACGTCGAGATATTATACGGATAGAACGGTTATTATTGTTATTATTATTATTTACGGGCGGTAGTTTTTAAAGTTCACGTACAAACTTAGGTCGTATTATTATCGTACATCGTTGTTGATATATGTACTGTGTGTCGTGTGTTTGAAATAGAATAATATTCAAATCAGAAAGTCTTTTCCGTTAATTCAATTATTAGGAAATTTGATAAAGAACCGGATACCGGATATGGATATCTGCTGATTATAGGTGTTTTTTTTTTTAATTTGTTTTGAAAAATAAAATGTTTCATTTCGATAATTCAAATTGTTGTTATAGGACTTTATATTTGATTTCGATTTTTTTCATAGAAGTTTTTTACTACGAAATAAATAATAATATAACCAAAATATTACCATTGTTGATGAAATTTGTCAAATTAACATTGTTTAATTCTCCTTAAGCTCGAAAAATGTTTTCAGAGATTTAGACGTAATAAAACCGGCATTGTAAAACTAATATAATTAAAAAAAGTTTAAAAAACAACTGTTTGCAATATTTGAACTATCTATTTTAGTAACGAGCGAATTGTTTTCCGGAACTTTAAAAGTATCGTTTGGGTTTAAAGTTGTTTTTACCCATAGAATTGATTAACCGTATTATTATATTATACCCAATATATAGGTCGGTATAGTATTAGAACGTGGGTCACATTTTAACACGATTTTTGGTATCAAAACGGTTTAGTAAGTTTGAGCGTCGCCGTTATTATATTATTATGTAGGTATGTAGGTACCCGAGTTTGCGGTTATTATAAACGTATCAATTTGATTATATCGCCTTATATACACACCGTATAAAATTAAATTTTTAATTAATTTCTCCTATTGATTATAATTTACTTCCCCATATACCCTCGCATAGTTATTATGTGCGCTTTTACCTCGTACCCTCATAATATTTCAATTGTTCCCATGTACAAAGTAATAACTATTTAACGTTTTATCCCATTCACAAAAACACTGTGCGCGGCGATGGCGAAAGGGTTGGAAGAATTTCAATGTTTCCTTCGCGTAAGATTATTGTTGTTGTTTGGAAAACAGAGTACTTAATATCGTTTAAACCGTAATAAATCGATATAGCACACGCATCGTCGTCGATATAATATAATATTGTTACTCGAACTAATGTCATCCGTTGTATTATGGTCCTCTGTAGACAAATGATACTTGCCGTGCTCGTATATTAAAATAATATTATGATCAATAATAAATTAATGTTTACGCACGAGAATAATTTAACGTTATTATGATTCGTTTCGAGAGCTGTAAACACATGACGGGGAAGCTGAGAATCCGGTCCGCGTCGTTCCCCATCGCGCGACGAGTCTTTAATAGGGAATCATCGAATTGTAAAACCACGTTTTTCCCCTTGGGGACGTGGTGCTGCTTAAGACGTACGACTTTGTGTTACGGCAGTATAAAATCGATAATCAAAATAAAGAAGTAAGAACGAAATGTATACTAATAAATAATAATATCATAAAATATTATGTCTAATAACGACAAGGAAATACCGTTGCCGCTACATATAATAATATAATATATTGAGTATAATGTGTCGCATATAATTCGATGTGTATAACGTACGGCGGCGGTGGCGTTCCTTTTCGTTATACGACCTTCAACATTCGGCCGGTATACGGTCACTAATTTTCGTGAGTATCCTATCATAAAATATAAATGTGTGTGCGTGTGTACATCATTATATTGGACCTATATACGAGCTGGACACTGTAAACATTTTTATACACCTATGCGTATTAATTGCCTTCGTAATAAAACGTTTTCGGGACGTAAAACCCGTATAGCCGGGGTTCCTGTGTAGGATTCTATTTAATTTTACAACCTACGGTCCTCCGATGTCGTATATTTATACAAGGCGTAATTCTTTTACAGGTAAATACTCATTTTCTCGAAAATATCAACGGTTTGGGAAATATTTTCTTTTCGTACGATTTTGAAGTCTTTACAAAACACGTGTACTAGGCACGTAAGATGATTGTTTAAACATACTCGCTCTCCGCCCTTTATTTTCTTAAATTATGTGGTTACTCGATCACGATTTATGGAATTTCTAAGTCGGTACACTCAAAGAACATATTTCAAATACTTGACATTTTTTGTACTACTTAAGAAGTATACTGTGAAGATACGAAATTCTGTAAAATTTGTAAAAAATCCCCAAGTATAATGACTACTAGATCCAATAATAACATACACTTTATATTTTTATTAAATCATTTATAAAAATGAATAATATAAATACATTTATTATTACTATACGGTATATTTATATGTACCTATATAACGATCAACGTGGATACAAAACTGTAAGATGTAGAATAAAATACTAATATTAGTTTTGTAATTTTTTAAAACTGTTTCGTTTTTTTATAAATTCCAACCCAGGATGATCAGTTAAATTCAAGATCCAACCATTCAATTTAGAGGTTAAATTTTGCTGATTCGTAGAAGTAATAATAATAAAAAAATTTCAATAATATTTTATAAAACTTACAAACATTTTCACATGATACACGAAACATATTGGAAATAAATGCCAATATCATGATATAGTGCTTACACGGCGATATGGTTATGCAATCTAATTATATTACTGTTCTATATTTTAAATAATGTTTAGTAACTCATAAGCAGCCTTGAAACCAGCTGTTTAAAATGTTTAAATAAAACTGACGAGTTATGAATATTTATTTTTATTTGTATAGTTATAATTTCTATACAGTTATAAATATAAAATTGTATTATATAAAATAAGCTTTTACACATAAACTGAGTAAAAGTTATATTTGTAAAACAAAAATCAAGGTTCAAAAATATGATTACAGAAAGTGAATATAATAATATATAATATATATAATATATTCAATCAATATAAATTTGTAATATTTTAATTTAATTTTTAATAATCGTTGGTAACTAATCAAAACGTGTGTATCTTTCAGGCGTCAATTCAATTGATTTACACATACACTTCCGCTAAATTGTTGTAGAATAGGTAAACTGATCCTCACCGAAGAATAAAGTCAAATGATGAGTTCTGCTATATCAACATCCACCGTGATTGATCAATCAAATTATTGAATTATTAACTTATAATTAATATCGATTACCAATTGAAGTTAAAATGCATATTTTTTAATGTTTGTATAATTATATGCATAATGTACATAAAATATGACTCGCCCAATAGTATGTATGAACTTGTCATTTCTATTTGTCAACTAGAGACTTATAAATCAATTAATTAGTACATCAAATTATAATACATTAAATAATTTTATTTTATATTTAGATATATTTATGTAACGTAGAAATAAGTACAAATTCATATTTATTTAAGTGGAATTTTCTTTTATTTATCAGTAAATAGTAATGTTAATTATTTTTTTTTAAGTACGATTTTAAAGTTTCAATATGAGTATTTACAAAGTGTGTCACGCTTTTACATAGATACAAGTAAAGTGTAGAGTATAAGTTTACATAATAGGTATAATATAACAAAAATAATTATTATTTTCTTCGGATAAGTTTCGAAGGAAACGTTTGAATGATGCTTATGGTTGATTCCTTCGGTGTCATAGCATGTTTCATTAAACTCAAAAACTTTTGAAGTTAAATGGTCGAAAAATTCGATAACCATACTTTTGTTTGTGTTTTTAATCTCTGTATCAAAAAATGATATTGTTTATTTTTAAACTCCTTAAATTAATTTTGTGGGTTCTTAAAAACTTATTTTAATTTATGTAGATTTGTGTAATAAAAATGAAAACAAGTTAATGTAATTTCTGAAACAGGATCAAAGCAAATATTTTAGTTAAAATAATCGTATAAACGTCATAATAATTCCGGGTCTAGTTTATTAGTGTTTAGTGAAACAATTTTCGGCTTGATCGTCGGCGAGTTGAAAAAGAAAAAAGAAAACATTTTCATTTGATATTTGACGACTCGAATTACGTTTAGTATTTATATACATACACACACGCATATACATATATACAAATAAAATAATAGTGCAATGTTATCTTATATTAAAATAATACTCATCTAATAGCGATATGAAATACACACACGCGCGCGCGTGCAAGGTTTTGTACGTTTATATACTTATGGTCAGACCACCCCAATCGCGCATGCACATAATATATCATTATACATTTGTACACAGTTATTTTAGTCACTCGGTGCGTTATGATAATAATAATAATATATCGTGTTATGTGTATGCATATACGTACGCAAAAATGCAGACGACTGCACTGGGGTCATCGTTCCGTCCGTTCACACGTGTTTATGTATATATATTTTTATACATATATCGGAAGGCGATGATCTCGGAGATTCGCGTTTGATTCCGGAATCAGTGGCCAATAATCGTGTATAATAATAATAATAATAATAACGACGATAGTAATACTAATAATAATAATAATTATTATTATTATAAATATGAAATATGTCTTGGCGACGATAATGGGCTAATAAGTTGGATCGCATCCCGTTTCGTGCTACATATTATTAAATATATATAGATATACATACATTGTATTATATTTGTGCTGCAGTTGCCGAGCACGCATTACAGCAGATACGGCAGCGGCGGCGAAGGGAAACGTGGCTACGGAGGGCGAGAAAAGGAGGGGGGAAACGAGAGAGAAAGCGCTATTCTCGTATATATAAATACATCTTCGATATTATTAGTTATAGCCGGTCTGCGGAGCCGAAGGCGCCATTATCACCACATTAGCGGTAATGTTGAAATATGTTTATATGTTTTTGGCGGAAAAAATAACGCGAACGGCGGCGGGTGTTCGGGGGCCGGCGAAGAAATCATAAGGCCGCGCCGCGTTTGGGGTCGGTTATTAGTCCGGGATCTTCTGTCAATGGGGAAAATGATTCCGGCCGCGGCGGCGGGTGGCCCTAATGGCATCACGGACGAATATTGTTCGTATAACCTCTCCCGCCGCTCTCTTTTTGTATTAATATTAACGATTTCGATGGATGTTTTTTCTCCGCCGTCTCTCTCTCTCTCCCTATCACTGTTTCTTTCTTCCTGCCCTCAAACTCCTTCCCGTCCGCTCTTTTATCTCTTCGCCGAGAGAGAAACCCCATAACAATAATAACCACCGCCACGGCACTCGGATATAAAAGCAAAACCTCACTCCCTCTGCCGATCGGTCGCGGTGGCATAAATGAAGAGATACAAGTCCGCAGTCGGACAAGTCGTATTACAGAGACGCGCGGTCTTCGCGTGTTTGCGGCTCTCTCGGCGGTCCCCTCTTTTATATGTCTAAATAACGGTCTGACACGCGGGGAAGGGTATGGGGGCAGTTCGATCGACGAAAATCCGATCTCGACCACGAGCGTCAACAGCGTAATAGCGTAATACTATTATATTATATTTTATACGCCTACGACTAAAATACACACATACACACACATATATATATTTTTTTTTATTATACACTCTGCACCTAATAGTATATCTGACCGAAGTGGAAAAGTTTATACCGCGTTGTATATCAAAACTAAATTTCGTAGAATGAAAATACCAGAGATCGAAACCGTTTTTTGATATTTTGTTTAAACTTTTCTAGGGTTTTGAGTTTGCAGTAATTAAAATACATGTAAAATAAACAAGAAACTACAAAAACGTCCGTTGCAATACAGTAGTTTTATGTTTTTTAACCACCAATAAATCACACGCATATGCAAAGTAAGACTTGAAAAAATATAATAGGTACACAAATCGACAAATGGCGAACTAAAATTAAACATTCAATGGTGAAGTAGTGGTATAACTATCACTTAAGATTTTATACTAAATAAAAATTAGTAACTACAACTATATTATTTGAAGTCATAAGGTATTTCTAATATTAGGAATCATCTACATTTTTATTTTAGATGAATATATCACTGAAATAAATACATTATATTTTTAAGTTACATTTTTTTATTAATAAAAAATAATTACAACTGTCAAATAATAATATAAATATAAAAACCTTATTTATTTTACATTCTTTGCTAAACAAAATATATAAAAATAAGCTAAAACATACCTATATTCCTTTTATAACTACCATAATATGGTAAAATTCGCTGAAATGTAAGAATAATCAACTATGAACTACATACACGCTTTGTTTAAAACTAGTGGGGTAAAGGGATTTATATATATATATATATGTATATTTATACAGACGTTGGTTACGAAACTATACACAAATGAGAATGAATTTAAACGAAAAAAGATACCATTCGCATTCAAAGTAATATAAAAAGAAAGACAATTTTAATTACTTTTAATATACGATGATTTCATATAGTATTTTAAACTATATTTTGTATATTACATATTTTTAAAATAATTGTTTGTTTATATTAATTATGTTTATACTACCTATTTCGTTCTTATTTTTTTGATTCCCACAACTTATTGTTATTTGATCATGAGTCATAGTTTTTTAATTCTTCATTTTAAATGATATTGTCAGAGATTCCGGTTTCATGCTATTTGATTATTTTTTTAAAATACAATTTTATTTGTAATACCCGTACAGAACTCATTAAGTATATTTCGTAAATATTGAACTGATATAACTTATATAAGCTCAAAAAGCTTATCTGTTTAGTGTTTCACACACCGACTATACAGCCGCGTCAATTAATATATACAAACAATATACCCTTCTACTAAATTCTATAGAATAACATTTGCTGCACGTAGTACATGGACACTGATGCGGTCGCCATCTATCATATATATATATATATTATAATTGTACTGTGAACGAGGATAACTTACTCTCAGGACTCACGCAGTATATATATATATATATATTATCGTGTAGTACAATAATAGGAAAATAAGGGTCGGTCATCGATTACACACGTGGGGCGGTTCGCACGATCTCCGAGGGGTGGGCGAGGTTGCAAAGTTGTACAAGCACGTTTCGGAGAGGCGATGTGATATAATATTCAGAAGAACACGCGAAGTTTAAGCGGTCTCTGCAAAGATTATTGAAAACTGGTGAGCTGGAGGTGTAGCGGGTGTTCGATCGCCAACTAAATGAAATTTATCACTAACACGGTGTTTGTGGTTATCAGATCGATATATGTACGCTTATATTACGCTAACTTTTATGCCGCGATTTGTGTGCTACAGAATATTATGTATTTAAGATAAAATAAACGAGTTATATCAAAATCATTATTTCGCATAGGCAAAGAATGTGATACCCGTTGATCTTCAAATTATTATAGTTGATGTTCACAAAATCGATTCAGTCGTTTATACGGGCGATTATATTTACTCGCTTGATATTCTGCTCGATCGTCAAGAAATATTCTAGTGATCGTATTGGGTTGAAATATTATTTTCAAAGTTAACTGCATCATACGATCGAAATTTTCAACGCGACCAATATCCGACCTTCGCAATTACATTTAAAGCTCGAACACTGCAGTTTCTATCTAATAGTTCATACTTCCTTGAAATATTAACGGACTTCACCATATATTTTGGCTCGTGTGGGTGGTGTTGAGTTATAGGCCGGTAACCATCTATTAATCGTCATCTTCTTGTCAGTGGCAATGCTATATATTTTACACATAGCGTCCTATCCTCCATCTGCCATTCGTTACTAAGCTTTTCGTATTTGTTTTTCGTCCATAAAAAAACGTACCAAACTACTAAATATTAATATTGTATTGTATAAATCGTATAGAAACACGAGATTATCGTTCATAAGGGTATAGTCTTACAGAGAGAAAGTAATTATAAGGTTATGATATTGTTATATAGCCGACTCGAACAGAAAAATAAAACCTTATACCTAGTTATATCAGGTATATGCTTTCAGTTGCGCGTTCATCCACCACGAATGTAAAACCGTTCCGGCGAGCGCGTATACATTTATACAATACTCCATTAAACGTAATGAAAACGAGCTTTTATCGACTACAAAAACTATTACGACTAAGGCCCGTAATAATAATATACAGTGTAATTTTTTTATCAAACAAAACTCAATATTTTAAAATCTATTAACATTTTTGAAAATATATTTTTTCACTTGATTTCCAATTAAAATATAACATTAAAAAAAAAATATATGTATATATTTTTATTTTTTTAAGTAACAACATTCATTTTATTCTAAATCAGAATATGTTCGAAGTATTTTGATATATATAAATTCGAAATTCGGACGAGTATAGTTTACGAATTATAAGTATTTAAAGTATAGATGAACAAAGTAGAGTGATACACAGAGATACCTTCTAAAATCTAAGCTTTAAATAATTAAAAACCTTATTAACTCATAAACTACTCGTCCGAGTTTCAATTTTTATAAATTTCAATATTCATAAACATGTTGTTTTATTTCAACTGGAAATTAAGTAAAAAAATATATTTTCAAAAACGTTAATATATTTTGAAATAATGAGTGTTGTTCAATAAAATAATCGTCCAATTTAGGCGATAACAATAAAGGTACTCAGTGGCGAGAATTTCGTATATGTCCTATACACATAGATGTGTGTGTGTGTGTGTGTGTGTGTGTGTGTGTGTGTGTGTGTGTGCGTGCGTGTGTGTATTATCACCCATAAAACAAATTGCACTTTAAGGCGAAGACCTGATGTGCCCTTATATACATATGTAAAATATTATATATTTTTTTATTTGGAGTACTGTAAGTTAGACTTTTTTGCAGTTTCTCTATTTAATCATATTGCATGTTATAACGTCTTAACGATCATCTATTAATTACAGCGGTTTGAATTGTTAAAAAAAAAAACATATACATAATAATATACATTACTATTATAACGTAATTACTGTTTTGTCTACATATGTATTAAATAAATGTATTAATTGTGTATGAGTATAGGCAATGAGTAAATGATATTATATTATAGTAGAAACAATTTTGAAATCTCTACTGTTTTAGTATAATACGTATATTATACTATAGGTATAAACATAGTATAATAATGATGTAAAAATAATTAAAAAATAAATCTTTTCGACGTTCAGAACGGATCATCTCCCTATGGCGATGATATTATTAAAAAATTTATGCTAATCCTTCTCGGCGAGTTTTCCAGTTTATTCGTTTTTGTTTTTATTTTTTTTTTTTTATACAGGTATTTCTAGCCACTTTTTTAAGTACCAATTTGCTGTACAACAAAGGAGCGATACAATTTTCATCTTGGGGGTGATTTCCCTTATTTATTTATTTATTTATTTTATCGGCATACGCCATCATTGCATAAAAATCAGGTCAATTGCCCATCAGTGGATACTTTTTACGCGTCCTTAGGGTATGCTGCAGTTATCGGTGTATGTATATAATATATATATATATATATATATACATTATAGTATAATACCATATTATACAATACATAATATATTTATATATATTTATAAATGTAATATGTGAATATGAAAAATGTCGCGAAAAAAACGTAAAAATTTAGGTTAAGGTCACATAGATTTTTCTTCCGGTAATACAGGGTCCATTCAATTGTAGATGATATAATATAATAAGCTTATTATTTTATTCAAAGTCAAACAAACTGACAATGAGTATAACGTCGGTAGATACATATTTGCATAGAATAGAGTATTGTGTAGCAAGGATAAAATATATAAATAAATAGGTAATAAAAAAACCACTGTAGAGTTTTAACTTTACTTTATCATAATAATGTCACCTCTAGATCAATATAATAGTTTTTTGCTAGTATAATATACGTCATTATACAATTAATGTTAAATGATTTTTGTATCACAAACTTTGCCGATTTAATGACATTGGATGATGAAAATTCTCTAAAGGTATTATGTCATTATTATTACGTATTTATTTTATTATTATTATTATTATTATTATCATCTTTGAATTTGTGGTTTTGTCGTTTAGTGAAATATTAATAGAATATATCTACCGAACGATCTCTTACGTCTCTTAGGTCTCTTACGTCTCTTTTCCGCCGTATATAGGACATCAAAGTTGACGATATATATTCGGATAATAATATACTTAACTTTATCGTGGAGGTAAAAACGTATTTAAAATCTAATCCGTTTACCCGAACCCCGAGAACCGCACAAACGGTCTGGTTAAAAGGACGTTTACTTTGGTTGAAAGATCCGGTGAGCTTCGCAACAAAGACGGTATAACAGCTGCAGCAACAGGATGAATAATATAGTATGTTTTCCATTCAATGTCCATTAAACACTCGCACACATTTGTGGTATAATGTTATAGTAGACATATATATATATATATATTATACCGTGGACTTGGCCGTACAACATATCTATGTGTGTACAATAATGAGAGTGGCCGTAACGTTAATAATTCCGCGCGTTTTCGAGGATTTCCGGTGGTTAATAATGTAATCGAGCGCGGTTATACCTATAATAATGTATAAGCATCTTAATATTCTTCACAACCTACGTATTACTATATGTTTGTGTGTGTGCATATGTGTGTGTATGTGCGTGTATTTTTGTGCATGTTATGTACGGTCGGAGTGGATTATTGAGCAACGTATATAATGTATTATTGGCATGAACGGTATACCTATGTAATAATAACATATACACAGTCCACTATGAATGGGCGTAGATTAATACATTGATTTTTTGTTCAACGGTAAATTTCCCATATAATAATTGTGTTATTATTATAAAATTCTATTTTTAACTATCATAGATAATACTCAGACTAGGTGGTATTGCTTGTTGATTATAAAATTCCGGTTTTGATATTTTTGTGGTATTATAATTAAGCGATATCGAAAATTATTTGTAATGTAATAATAATACATAATTATTATTGCGTAAACGGACGTCGAACATGTATAAAACACAAACTACTTTAATTATTATCATACTCGGATAAAACTCGACACAAACTTTTATACGAAATAAGTCGAATACAACCGGAATACTGGTCAATACGATATAATTGTAATTATTGTCTGTTTAAAAATTTCACTGCAATAATTATGCGCTCGACGTGTTGCCATGGTGGATGGTAAAGGTATTTTTTTTTGTATTTCGACAAAGTAACGCACGGAATTCCGTTCAAACGCGCGTTTTGGTTAATCTGTCAGGGATTTTTATTCGTTTACTAAACACACGTCACCGTTACGCATTTTATAAGCACATTATATTTATTTTCAGAATATACCTATAATATGTTTATTTCTGAGAAAGAAAATTTAATAACATCACATCGGTACACTGCGATATCATATTAAAATCGTACAAACGTACAATATTTCGCAATATAGTCGTGTATTGGATGCGCAAACCGCGGCTAAAATAACGACGACCACAAAATATCATAATATTATTACAAATTCATATAAAATATACACACACATATATATATATAAATTTTATAAAAAAAAAAAAGATATGCGAGCGCGTACATGTATTATTTCGTGTTTGCAGTAAATATGTCATGCTCGACGAAAACGTGCCATTCGTTATTGAAATTTCACACTGCGTAAAACGAACGGCTGCGCATAATATATTATGATAGTAATAATATAACTAACGCGCGTACAATAAACGTATATATATACATATATAAATTATTTGTGGTCGATTGTCCATTATTCTGTCATCTGCACCGAATTCAGATGGACAAGTGCAGCGCCGCTAATAAATTCTTCCGGTTCGGAGCGATAAATGTTGTCGTACCTACAACCGCGTGTTGTATAATACGAGTAAATTTGTTTTTTTTTTCGACGCCGAAATATTTATTGCGCATTTTTGTTGAATCGACAAGGCTTATATCGTCGCGCACGATATAATGTGCTCGACGTTCGGTCGCCCGAATCAATTATTCCATCATCTCGAACGTTATTTAAACCAATGGACGTAATATCGTCTTCATTTAATATTGTACAAATGGCTAGTCGAGTCGAAAATCTATGGTAGGGGAGAGCTGGATAGATGAAAATAGAGTTAATTTCTACTGGTCCAATCTCGATCGAATGCGTTCACAAAAAAATAAAATGTCTTCAAATAGTTATCACATATTATTATTGTAGAAATCAAATTGTATATCGTCGTCGATAATATCTTGGCAATGCATTATCAGTTGGCGTCCAAAGCCAGTATAATAGTCATAGTCTGCGTTTTTCTTTCTGTCAGCCCAATATATATTTCAATAAGTTATAATAAATTCAGTTAATACAACTATTAAGATAAATGTATTTTTTATGATTTTTGGACGGTTTTGCCTTTAAAATTTTCATTCAAAATATATACTGGGTTCTTGTGGTTCTATATTTATATATATTTATTTTTATTTCATGTATAATGTGTGTGCGTTACCTCAAATCGCTTTCATCGCTTCGTATTTTATTTAATGGTTTATTTTATCAATGTAACCCTAATAAGAAATATTTGATTCTGTTTATAGAAATGTTTTCTTACATTTTTAATATCGATTTGTTTGAAAATAGAAGGAAAAAAGGATTATTCAATGCACCTTGGATACTAAAAAATGATATAGTTTAATAATTAAAATAATTGTACATAGAAATTAAATATAACTTAGCCTACAATTCTGTTATGTATACTATATTTTTTAAAATATATTTTTAGTTTAGGTATTTTTACTTATTTTAATTTATAATCTAAGAAATTATGCGACATATAATGGATTTTTACATTTTTTATTAATATTACTATTATTATAAACGTTTATTGTTCTATTATACCCATTTTTTAGAGATTTTATATTATTAAAGACAATATAAACACCTACATTCTATAATAATAATGATAATTAATTTAATAAAATATCGTTGTACTTCAGTATAGTCACTAAACGACTGACTTGCAGTAAAATAAATAATGGTAAAAATCTAAAAATAGTTATTAAACATGAGCAAAATTTTAGTCGTATTATCATTATTATTATCGGCGTGCATCAATATACATCAATAACCATAATAACAATGATAATACAATTATTGTAAATCAAGTATATATACTTTTAATTAATTTCACATGTTTATCAACTGTTTAATATTTAGTATAATACTTTATTATAATGTACATCGAAACATCGAAACATTATAACGTCCGAGGTAACACTTTAGTCGTCTTATGTACTAATATATTTATATATTTACCTGTATTGGGTAGTTGGGTTGTAAGCAAATATCATATCATATTATAAACAATATATAACAATTTTTACCCGTAACGATTATATTGTAAACTGTAATATTATGATCTTCGAAATCGTAAATATAGCCTCGTTATGATAATATGATCGTGTGTCTACGCATTGTGTTTTGACATTAAAAATGTTTGTATTTAATAATAAAAATAATGTTATTAATTGTCGTCTGCAGTATAGTACTTCGCAAGCACTACACTCACCACTCACGTATTATTATTATTATTGTTGTTGCGATAATGATAAGGAATTGAAAACGGGGTGCAACGTGCACGAGCGACGCAACTATCATCCCCAATTAAAATTATGCGCTAGAAAGGAAATGCGCGTGTGTTATTATAATAATACGGCGTATACCTAAGGTGTATTGCAGCCGTCAGAGATCGTTTGACGGCGTGTCTTTTATTTTAAGACTGCCGCGTGTACATGCATACGTTTTTTTCTTATGTTTCCGCTTTTTGTGCCGCTAACGTATACGGCATGCCTATACATATATATATATATATATATAATATTTATTGTGTGTTTGCGTTTAGTAAAGTGTATTATATGTGCGCGATATCATGTGCAGTCTGTCTGTCTGCGTTTAATCGGCGGCGGCGGGGACCCGTCCTGCAGGGTACAAACGCGAAAATTGCGTAAGGATCGGGTTGAAATAAAACATACACACACACACACACACACACACACACACACACAATATATATAGAATATAATAAGTAAAAAAAAAAATTGAAAAGCTTGCTCTCAGCATACCCGGTTGTTCGTCGCCGGGACCTTTTGACGGTGTTCGACGAAATGGAAAATTTACGGCTTTTCCCGTCGCTTACATGCTGTTATTATTATTATTATTATTATTATTATTGCATAAAACGTTTTGCCGTTTTCGCGACGATGACGATGATGACGATGATGATAATAATAATAATAATAATATATTCAACTACAGTCGGTGCGTCGGCGGCGCAGGAGCCGTATACGGAGATAGGGTCGACGATGCCGGGAGCGGAACAGTGACTAGATGATAATATGCGCGTACGTCTTTTTGCGTATATATGCGTGCACCGCTGCCGTCGTGAAGCCTTTTGAACGTCAATTAATTTCTTCCCGTTCAAATCACAACCATAAAACTAATATTATGTGACTCGCACTCTGCACGCGCATATATACATACATATATATATATTTATAGTTCGGTGAACGACTGACTGCAGTACCTACCTATGTATTTATAATAAAATATTATTTCTGTACCCCTCTCACTGCGATCCACGAGACCCATCGCATATACAGACTTTTACAATAATAATAGTACGCCCGTAACTATCGCGCAGATTTTTTAATAAATATGCTCCAGTATACGAAATAAGTATAGGTAGGTATAATATGTATAATATATAACTATATATACCCTATATATAGGATTATGCAGACACGCGTGGCAATTGTAAACCATGACGATATTCTACCCTTTCCGCAACAGATAACTGGAACTGGAATATAACAATTTTACAAGTTTCAGTTCGTCAAAATTATAAATTTTAATGTTTTACTGGAATATTATATGTATGTACTTTTCAAAAATCTAAACTTTCTATTTTATAACATCAGGTTATTCGTGAATTTTATTTTACTCATAAAAATACGATATTATGAAATGTAACCATATTTTATCGTTAGATAATTAAACTTTAATTGAAAATTAAAAAAAAAATGTCATTCAACCTAACCGAGATGATCGAAGCAAAACTAAATATTTTTTTTATAATTGATATTCTATTTAGTTTTAAAATACTATTGTATTTCGTTTACATTTTTGTGTATATAATATTAGTGTACAATTTATTCGAAAATAAGACGTGATTATACATAATTTCCTAGTAGAATTTCAATGGTTTTTACAGAGACTATAGATGGAGAATTAAAAAAAAAAATTAAGTACACTGGGGAAGATTATAATTAATAAAAGTATAAGAATTTCAAACAACTCCCTCCTTTTGAATTATTATCATATCTGCCACTGTATTCTTCTATCAAGCTCAAGTATATGTGTAGAACAATATCGTATAAAATACGGTGATCATTACGTTGTTTGTTTTATTCATAACACATTATTATTAAATATATTTTTGCATAACACATTTAAAACTTGTTACGATTGTTCAGGATTTTTATCAGAATATTGTACAATTTTATACGAATATTATGTTACCTACATGTTGTGCTATCGTGATTGCGTGAAGATGTGTGTGTCTCAAAATAAATATTCTAATAAGATATGATTCAATTAATAATCATTTAAAATAAAGTTCTAATGTACTTATAATATGATATCAGAAAGTCACCACGACGTCAGACGCGAGTACGGTATATTAATGATACTAGTATATAATGTTATTATGTACTATATGACTACTAATATTATATGCGAAATGATTTATTTCCGCGGCTATCTTCATATGTTCGCGTCCGTCAGAGGTTAACGCACTGATATATTATTATCCACGTCTGGTGCGGATTGCTGTTTTTGGCACGAATCCTTCATTTGAGGTGAAGGGAGGGGGGGCTAATAAAAAGCTAGTGCAAGTACCGTACCGACCGAAGATGCGTGGCGCGGTACCTACAATGATGACGACAACGCCGCCGCCGCTGGAAGGGATCTATATTATGTAATATTATTATAAAACAGTGCATAAGTGACAGTCGGCTTTGACTATATTTATGCATAAAGCTTTATTAAAATTATTATAAGAGAAATATGGTATCCGATTGCCAATACTATTATTGTGTAACATTTTATTCGTCGGCGGTACATTATCGGAAGGGTAAAAAATGAAAAAGTTTATGTATAATGATAATTATAAACTCCAGTGATGAAATTCTGAAAAAAATTCGCAAGTATTCCGAACCTTTTTCTGTAGATAGGTGATGACATTAATAACTTTATAATTAAAAAAAAAGAAATTTTTCTCTTTGTATCTATTATTAAAACAAGGTAAAGATATTCTGGGGCACATATATTTATATTATTATTTAGTTTTAGAAGTTAACAATTTACCATTATAAAATTATTATAAGAATAACAAATTAAAAACTAAATGAAATCTATCTACACCCAACGATTTTAAGCTTTTTTTAAAATGTGCCAATAATTTCAGGAGATATTAAACGATCATTGTCAAACATTTATTAATAGATAGACGAATTTTACGAAAAAATACTTAAATATTATTTGATAGTTAATTTTAACAATAAAGAAAAAAACACATTTTGAGTTAAATATTTTTTTTTTAAACAGAAATATTTATTTATTTATGCGCTCTTTAAACATTTATATTTTTTTTTATAACTAATACAATTATAAGTTTTAAAATATAAATTATTTTTATTGCATATTTCTTGCATATTTTAATGATTTTTATAGATGATTATATGAAATATTTTGATACTTTTTAGTGCATATGTAGAAATCCGTGCTAATAATAAGTATACACTAAAAAAATATTAAAAAAATAAGTAAGCATCCGACTTATAGTAACATTACTGATATACGTAATAATAATATTCGTCGTACGATTTCCGATCTTGTTTACGCCAGCTACTACTCGGCGTTAACGAAAATAATGCATATAAGATTATGATATTATGTCGCTATACGATGATGTAATATACTTATTTGACAAACACCGTCGCGATGAAATTTATTACGTTTTGTCTTAGCGTATAACGCCAAAAACTCGGATTACGGAACATCGCGAACTCACTATGGTATCATGTAGACGGAAACCTCTTGTAAACAGACTCTATTATTGGATAACCAAAGTCATTATCAAACTAATATCACGTTTGTTTCTCAACGGAGGATCGAGTACACCACTGTCGTCGGACACTTAGCGCGAATAATACCTGTGCCTAAATGTAATTTTTCGGTCTCGTGTTTTATGACGAGATTAAGTCCCAACCGGAACATTATAATATAATATATGTATATATATATATATATATATATATATATATATATACATAATATCATATGGGAATTATATGTGAATTATACCGACGAAATTGTTATTGGTGGATGATTATATTATAAACTAAGCACACGCATTCGTTGTTTTTTTCTAAACGAATTCGTATATAAATTATAAATTATAATATCATTGAACATTCCATACGGGTTAGTGTAAAATTCATCATTGGAGTGTAATTATTTATTTATTATAATTAGAAACAGGGACCTTTGTGATTCTTTTCAGTTGGGTTTTTAATGGACCATAATTTCGGTTCCGGTTTCAGTAAACTCGGCTTTTTCTGAGAACAAACAAAAAGTTTCGATTTTTAGTTACTGTAAATAATCATAACGGCACTTACAGTAGAGTTTAGGGAGACGGAATAATACCTACTACTTACTCTCCTTTAAATAAATTTGTAATAAGTTATACTATACCATATCGCCTCCCAATATTTCTATATTCTGTAGTATGAACCATAGATAAGATACTACATACCATCTTTATAAATATATTATAATTAAAACATATTTTATTTGTTAACGAGATTATATATACTGGTTGGATGTGTACTTACACATCGAAACACATAACATAAACGTTAGAGATCAAAATTGTTTATGATATTAGCACAGTGCATATTAAGAGCTGAGGGTCGAACATATACTACATTGATATTATAATATTAAGCCACTATAAGTATAAATTAGGTATAAATGGTATTATAATATAATTTATTGAATCGGCCGGTTGGCTAATAAATTAATTATATGGAGTATTAAAGGCGTATATACGTAGAGTATAACATTATTATAAAATACATTCAATATACAAATTATATTGGTATGTATATATACAAACGTAGGTATATTACTATTTCTGTATAGAATTATAGCGTCGGTGAAACACCCTCTTATAATATCGAACAAAAGTCGTTAAACCGAGGAAAAAAAAGTAACAAATAAGTATACTATTTTTGGTTTCAAAGGACATTATTATTTTTTTTTTTTTTTTATGGTACCATGAAAACGAAACAGTCAAATGAGATGATTATGTTTGAAGTGAAAAAAAAAAACTATAATTACAGTCAACTGTTGTAAACAACGTCAAATGATTTGCAAGTGGACGCGTACACGTTTTAAACGTCATCCTCGAGCTCTTCACTGTCAATAGAATTAATATGTCGCGTTGTTATATCGTGTTATATTATATACAATAATATGCATATATATATATATATATATATATGACTGCAAACGTAAAAGTTATAAATATACAATATGAAACAACGGCGTCGCGATATCTACTGTATACAAGATGCGTTAAGCTTTTGTCCGAAGAAAACCGTCATTTACTATGATTATTATTTACTTATTCATAATATTGTAGTCTGTCGTTGTGTGTCGTAATTATTGTAATATTACACCTTAATCGATTGTTGGGAAGTATCAAAAACATCGAAACTGAGTTTGTCACATGAAAACGAAAAATATTGTGAACAACTCACGTTATTGAGAATTTGGGCAAAACTTCGTCCGTTGGTGGATGGAAATAGACGTGAGAAAAATATCGGTCCATTCGACCACGTGTTTAATATTGTCTACCTGTATCATGTTATCCATTTACAACCATTTCTGTGGAGCAATCGATTGTTTAGATCGGGTTGAGTTAGCGAAACGTCGGTAAAATTTCTTATTTTTAAACTTAACCATTTCAACGGACGGAATCGGTCAGTGCCAACCGAACAAAATAACAATATTATGATAGAGTTTCGGCGAGTAAGCGATAATTATATTATTCCATAATTTCGCACGTGTATTAATCATATTGTAACAATTGTGTCATATGACACGATACAACTAACTGCTGACCGATACAAAAACATATTCACCCATTATTAATTGTAAGGTCTATTGCTGTTATACACCATGTAAGAACGACAGTACGCTGTACACATTAGACCCAAACACATTACGAACTACCGCACGACTACGATACAGCCACCAACTATACAACTTTAAGCTATATAATTTGTAAGTATTAATTGTTTATAAGTACTTAGAACTTAGAAGGCAATAAAACTAATAATGATAATAATTATTGTTATTAAGTCCTAGTTATTTAAATGTATTTTAGATCTTTATACCTATCTAATACCGGCTACAGCAATTACATTCACAGAGTCTCACGGCTCTCCCTAGATATCTAATACATTTTAACCGGTCATCGTATGGCCACGTTTCAATACCATCGCGAAACGCACAATGTTATTAATTTTACATAAATTATTTTCGAAAAACAGCAGTTATTTTATATAATATAGATCTCAATACGATTGTCTTAATGTCGGGGGAATGCTTGGAGGATATTTGGACTCGTTTCAAGTATGACGTGTATCATGCAGACGTGTATCGTGTATACACGGTGTAAAACAAAAAAATGACACACTATCGTGTCTCCGAATTGTATTGAAGTATATATACTATATTAACTATCTCATAGAAGCGCGATTTTTAGAAACATCGGAAAAATTCCAGACTGACATGATGCGCGATAGGATAAAATCAAACGCATTGTATCGGCAGCAGACATTATGTACTACGCCAATATAAACGACATAGTTTTTGGTTTAGGCTTATCCGTCTGCAATGGTTAAGGAAAATAACATTTTCACATCGCCGTCACTCGTTGGACAAAACTAAATTGGATAGCTATTCAAACGTCAGAACTCAAAACACAATCAAATCAATAGTAGTTATGTTATATTTGTTTTTCTTTGAGCAAGTATGATTTAAATTTTTATAATCATAAATACACGTGATTGTCATAATAGAATTTAAACTACCACACCAGAAAATATTATAGAGATAGACCTTTTTTAATGACGATTAATTAGATTAGTATGGTATTGTGATTCAAAAATATAAAAGGACTCGATCAAACGTGATAGTTTACTAATGGACGACTCATAAATGTTCACCTGTACGCGTTTTAACAATAATTTTGGCATAAATAATTATTTGTCAGGTCTCCTACTTAGTCCACGAAACAAAATGACAAACACATACACTACAACCATATGATTACATAATGATATAATATTATAATCATCTGTTACACTAAAATGTAATATACACGAACGGACGTCCGGACCAACATGTATATACAATAGGCATGTCTTGGAAGCAGGCACAAGGAAACCCATGGCAACGAGCATGTCACCTGTTCGTCGGCGTGTTTGTTCACCGGACGGACGTCTCCTTTCATTCAACGGGATCGGTATTTTTTATTTTACTTTTCGCGAGCAAAAAAAAAAAAAATGAAAAAATAAGAAAAAAAATAAGAAAACATCGACCGTGCGCGCGCGCGCTCCTAATGACATTACAATAGACAATAAGGAGTAAAACAAAATTAAAAAATAAATGACGATATTGTGCCGTGCTCGAACTTAATGGTCGGGAAAATGAATAATAACGTTAATAATAAAGACAAACAACAAAGGTTGTCTCTTGTTAATTAATTCTTCGGCAAACGGACGGCGGCGACGGGTGGAAAAAAACAGAAAATAATCTTGATTGCAAACTCCCTCGTTTAATTCCATTTCTTCTTAAAAAAAATGTATACACATATATATGTATTCGTACAGCGTCGACGTCGCTGAGTTGTCATTACCAGCCGATTGTTTTCGCCCTTTATTTTTCTGTTGTTTTTTCAATTCTATTTAATTTTTTTGTTTTTTTTTTTTTTTTTATCTTCTCCGTCTCTTCGTTGCCGTACCCTCGCAGTCTACAGCGATGTTGTTTTATCACCTCCCGGATTGCTCACCACCTCGGAGCCTCCCGCTAAAGAACAATGTTTAATTGACTGTCCTTTGTCCAGGTGAGTACTTTATTGTGCGAATACACTACGCGACCGTCTTGGCCGGGGGCCACTTTATTGCTTTCGATTAATTCCGAAATCTAGACAGTTTGACCTCTCCGGCCGACGGGGGTGGATGCTGCAGCCTTTCATGTATACACACACAGCAACCAGCGGATTGCGCGCGGGCGAGAGGGATGCGTATTTCATCCCTCGTTTTTCCCACAGCTTAAAAGTACACTAAGCGCGTCTCAGGTCGCGCGTGCGTGAGTTTAGTACATATAAATATACGTATAGATATATATTATACATGTTTGTCTGTGAGTGTGTATGTGTGCGCACAGTTCATGTGAAATCGGCTTTTTTTTCTTTTTGTCCTTCGTTGTATATATTTCTTTTCGTTCGTCTTGCTTATATATATAAACTACATATATTCGGTCGCCTATCTCCTCCGTCGTCTTGTCGCGTGCGTATACAGTGTTGTGCGCACACATTTTATCCTTTCTTCTATAATACACCCCCGCCACCGCCGCCGTCGTGCGTTCGCCGAATTAATCTCCGAACGGAAAGAGATTTATGATTGTTCATTAACCGCGGGCTTTTAGTCCCTCTTAGACACAGTTTTCCCCTTTTCCGTTGCACGTGTATACACACTCACACACACACACACACACACCGCCGCCACCGGTGCTGGTGCTTTTATATACACACGCGCGCGCACTTATATTATATACACATTTGTAAATATATATATATATATCTATACGTATGCATAGGCGTTCGTATACTCTGTTTGTGTGCGTGTGTGTATGATATAATGTTATTGAATGGGGAGAATCACACATGAACTGCACGCGCAACATCTGGCGGATTTTCGCTACTACATATTATATGATATTATTATATTATTATTATTATTTTCCGCGCACGGCCGCCGCCGTCGTCGCGCCCGTTATTCAATCCGGTTCCCGGAAACGATAGAAAAATATTTATCAACAGCGGTGACAGCGGTGACTGCGGTGGCGGTGCAGGAACAGCACCACGTTTCGATGGCTTTTTCTGAACCGTGCGATATTATAGCTATATACGCACTGTCAAAACAAACGAAACGGATCATGGAGGCCGTATGCAGCGGTGCGCGTGAATACCGTTTCGACCGAGAAATCTGAAAAGTAATATTTATCCATCCGTTATTTGCGTATGAATAATAATAAACTGTTGGCGGCGTTGTATTGTTTTGAAAAAAAAAACCACGTTCGCGCTTTACCGTGTATTATTATTACTATAATGTGTATCGCAAACATTTCTGAATCCTTCGCCGTGCCAAAAATATTGATGGTAATATATTTTTTTAAATTCAGATCGACAACGGCCAAAAGCCGTGTAAGGTATCGAGCAAGCAGAATTTTCAGTAAAAAATGTACAATTAGTATATATTCTGGTTATGATAACATGGTTTGAAAACAACACGGTTCGAATGCGACATGAGGCGTAACGGTTTGTCTCCGCAGATGACTTTGGCTCGGTTTAACTTTCGATCGCCACAGCGTTGGTAAGGTAATCCCTTAAATTTCGCTTGTCTGTTTGCAGCGGTAAAATACACACCGATACATATATATATATTTTAAAGAACACAGTTAGTCGTTGTACTTTATGTGTGTGTATATAGATACTGTATAGTGTATAGCTGCGACTATTATACGTGTTCGGTCAACCGTTTTTATTGCGCTCGGCCTGTTCGTTTTCTTTCGGCCCGGCGCGTCGCTCGGCTTCGGTGTGCAATCAATGTTGTCGTTTTTAACGATATACACACCACGACGGCCGATCTAATGTCGAGCAATAAAAGGGTCTCCTTGACCAGTGTTTGTGTATATATGTATATATAACGTATTTCCGGCATCCTCGGACGAAACGGCGAGGTGGTCAGCGACGATGACCGCACGCGCTCGGCCGGAGAGCGACGGAAAAGTCCAACGGCGATATATGCGCGTGTGATGCTGCGAAGAGAGGGGAAACGAAAGTATAGAAGAAAAAAGGATCACCGCATGCCGCCGGCATAAGGGTTAAGTCGTAAAGCAACCCTTAACACGAGCCAATTACATCGAACCGTTGCCACCGCAAAGTAGGGTCAATCCTCTCCTACACACATACATATAAACTAAGTCTCCACCGACGCCGATGACCCGATACGACTAGTGAGGGGGGGAGTGCGAACACCCCGCGCAGATATATATTGTTTCACAAGCCGTGTGCACATACACACGACCACCGATGATATTAGCTACCTGCGCGCGTCCATCGTAATTTCAACTCAAACGATCGGACAAAAACAACTATAGCCTCGGAGCGGTTTGGGATGCCGTACAGGCGTATCGGTCATCCCGGACACGATATATATCTATTGAACGACGATATAAGTTAAGCTCGTGTATATACACTTTTATAGGTTTTGAACCGGAGCAAGAGATGTACCGTTTTTACGATGGTTCTGTTTTTAATTCTTTTTTTCTAATCTATTCCCGTATAAACTACATCACTGTTTCGAATAAAATAGAAAGTGCTGTGCTTTAAACGGTAGTTTGATCATCGCGTTTTTTTTTTACTGCTATATTTTCTTTGACCTTAAGAAAAACCGTAAAATATTTTTGACAAAGTGTGGTTTTTAAACGAATATTCTTTAGTTGTTGGTCTTTACTGCAATTACTTATCCACGGTTTGCATATTTCACACGCAAATGAAACGTTCAGATCCTCCTAAATAATTAATAGCATTTCGGTAAGATTCAAACAGATCTTCAGTGTATATTCGAACACAGTATAACGGTTTTACAATAATCTTACATAACATAATCATAACGTTATCCTTACGATATTAATGAATTATAAATAAAATAAAAATTATATACCGTATTTAATAATATAATATTACATATTTGTTGGCACTCGACGTATCACGAGCCACGTTCAAACGGCACAGAACTGTACACGTAATTTTAAACCGTAGTCCACGACATCGATAAGTAAAACAATAATGACAATACGCAATCGTGTACCGAATTTTCGCGAACGGCTTTAAGTGGCAAACTCCGATGATAAAATAGAGACATTTTTGAAGTGTCGAGTATTATACACAATATAATAATATATTGTATACAATATCAGACAACGGCGTGTAATAACATTCGAAATGGTGTGCAAAACTTCCCTATATACAATATCGTGTTATATACATCACGCGCGTCTTTTATGACGTTTTGGAAACAATCAAAACTTTCGGCGAAATCTGATCGAACCCTCGGCGACTGGAAATAATAACATTCGCCAGAATCGTCCTGCAGCAGCCCCGCGACAGAGTATTTAATTTTAATATACGTATATATATATATATACTGTGTGTGTGTGTGTGTGTGCGGGTACATCCTATTGTAACACACATAATACATGATATAGTATTATGTCGTATACATGTATATGTGCCGATGGTGTTCGAACAATAATAAATCGAGTTCGCTCTTTTTGGCGGCGCTTCCGCTAAGCACACGCTTGAATATAATATATAAAGCATATAGAGTATACTCCGCCGTTCGAGTCGCAAACGGCAAAGTTTTCCGCAAAAATTCTTCGGGTCACGTATATGCCACACCGCCTCTTACCGCGCGACAAAAGATTTTGAAAAGTTGATATTAACGCGCGCAGACTTGACGTGTGTTTCCAGCGATACGTTTTATGACGGCGGTTATGCGCAAACGTCAGCATAATACGTATATATTCGTATTTCTTATGCATAAGAGTACCTGTATGTATGTTTCGTATAGACGCGTATACGTTATGGTGTGCATGCGTCGTTCAACATCAAAACAAGTAATGAAAAATACATATTATTAACTTTATTGCGTGCTACTTGCGTTGTTCCTATAATATATGTGATGTAAAGACGTTTCTCGAACTATTCATCGTAAAATATTTTTCAATTATTGGTCAACCGAAATCTCGAGGATTATGATACGTGTATTATTTGAAGTTATATCTTATATAGTTATATAATATGTAAAATTCGTATACGATGATACCGATGACGGATAACAGTAATTATTACTTTAAGACGAAATCTAGTTAATTTCGCCTAGGTACTATTGCGTTAAAATTTTTATAAAAATACGGTTTTTTTTTTTAATATCGCCGAGTCGAAAACGATCAGATAACTGAATCGTTTGGACTTAAAAATTGTGAAACATAATTAATAATAAACAATATTATCTTTTAAAATTTGGCACCATATAATATAATGTACATTATTCATTTATGCGTCAAGTAATCTCCGTTCCAAATCGTTTTTCGTTTACAATTATTTAACGTTGCTTACAAATTTAATTATAATACCACTTCACTGACTTACACGAAATAGTGAACCACGCCGGTAGCAAAGAAGCTATGTGTTCAAGTTTTTATATGTATTAACTTTGGTCAACAACAGAGAGTAAATTGTTATTTTTAAGCAAATTTCGTAAAGATTAAAAAACGTATTCATCAAAGCAAGTAGTCTATTTTATATTTACGATGCTTATGGTATTAGTCGAAGATAGTTTCTCTGCAATGTAAAAGGTAGAGGACAAAAGTGTTTCGATGTAATAACTCAGACTGGGTATTGTTAAAAAACGTAATCCAATTTCAACACGACGTTTTATCCCCTTGTTCCAAATTCCATATTACATTATTGTATAGGTGTACCTACATAATATAATGTATGTATATATATATTGGTAACGACGGATGAGGCAAAAACGTCTGTAATTTCTGTAAAATCCGAATTGTGTACACGCGACCAGTATCGTTAAGATTAAACATTTTCTAAGGCTGTGCGACAGCAAGAAAAACTAATGAATAGTGTATAGCGGAGTAGTTGCGTTTGAAGGTTTCCTCGTTCACTTGTCGTTATGAATCGAAAAGGAATGCGGAACATTGACGTTGCCATCGTGAGGGCGTCAGCTAATTGCAAAAAGAGGAAATCAAATCAAAATCCCCTTCCACAAACACACACACACACACACACACACACACACACACACACACACACACACACACACACACACACACACACACACACACACACACTTATAACGCGTATTCCGTTTCGATCGATTCGGGTTGGCACGCGACACTTTGTCTAAACGTTTTGGACAGAACTGGAAGCGACAAGTATAAACGTGTCTAATGGGATTAGTGTGTGACACATCGATTAACACTCGTTTCGTTTGTACGTATATATATATAAATATATACAATATAATACATATTATGTATATAGTGTAACGGAAAAGCTAATTTACAGAGCACAACCAAAGTGCGATAAAATACACGAGTGTCTAGGATTATTATGATCGTCTCAAGACCATCATCTTACCGCAATCTGTAAGTACGTATATTTAGTAAAAGTATTAAAATTGCATAGGAAAAACGAAGAATAAATTAATGTCTTAAATTTGTAAGAAAATACATTGTTTTTTATTTATTGTAAGGTATGGCGTTCTTCAAAATCTATGAACAATTTTATTATTCCTAATTTCATTTGTTATTATTTTTTTCGATATTATTAATAATTTACAACAGTTAAAACTTTTTAACCGAATTTTATTAATTATTTACTAATTATTATCTTTTAATATTCATAAACTAATTTAAATATTTAAAAATATAGATTGTTGATTTTTTGGCATTTCAATTTTGAATTAAAATTAAATTTAAATTCCAATTTTTAAGATGTTATTGTTTTTTTTTTTTTTTTTTAAAGTTTATTTAAGTTGCTTAAGGTGTTTTAGTGCATTTAATTCATAGCTATAAATTTATTAGTTAAATATTCTTCTTATTATATGGCCTATTCATGTATTTTTAAGCTGATCGAAATAATCTTTCACGATTAGTATGTGAAAAGTTTATACATTACATATTATTTAATAATTATTTTTAATACAATATTTACTATACTAGGTTAATTTCTATATCTTCGAATAATATTTGTAAAATTTATATATCACGTGACACGTTAACCAGAACAATAATAATGTTGTGATACATAATTCATTAATTTAGTGAGATAGATATAAAACCTGACGTATTATACGTAAACTAATATCGACTTAAAAGTCGACTGCCCTACCAACTTCACCGATCTAGCCACGAACGCCTTAAGTATCATAATATATGTACCAGTAGTAACTTTATATACTCAAACTGAGTACGACATATGATACTTCGTTTTTTATAAAAATTTCTGGCATGAAATACTCGTTGTATATGAATAAATAAATTATAATGAAAAATTGTGAGTATCATAATATACGGTAATTAAAATGAAATTGGTAAGTGTAAGTAAAATATGAACGGTGATAATTGAAAATTTTACATGATATTAAGTATGATACAAAAAATAGTCAACTTGTTAATTATGTTGCACATGATTTGTATAAAGGTCATATTAAGATACGTATAAATTTAAAATTGTTTTTTTTTTTTTTTTTTAATACGGTTGTTTAGTACTTTATAGTCATCTCAGTTTCAACGCATAACCCAGAAATAATTTATCATTTTTTATTTATCTAAATTATTTTTAGTATTTTATTACTTTCTTACTACGGAAGCGATTTAGAACTGGACAATATCACATAGTTATTGACAGCACAAAGATGTTCATCAATTCATTATATATTGTTATATAATATTATATATTGTTATTATGAATTCGTTCAGTATAGTTTTTCTATTATTTGAGTACAATTTAATTCGCAAATTTTAAATCAGTGTAATACAGTTTACTACAAAAAAAAATTTAATATTTAACCTACAAATCGTATATTTTTTCTGAAATATATCAGGATAGGTTAGGTACATCTGTTTTAAACATTATTGTATCAAGATAATGGTAGCAATGTGTGACTATATTAGTGGAGACACTGCTAAAATAATATTAATATATATTTTTTTAATTTTACAAATTTGCAAAATATTAGCATAATTCTCGAAACGATCATACAAAGTCAGAAGGTTAACTTCACCAACATAATGATTGGGTTCATTTTTAGGTATATCACAACTATATTTTTAACAATTTAACACGGAGTTTTGGATAAGAAATTTAGCGATTTAGTTATTGTGGATGGCAATATTATTCAAATATATCGGTTCATGATAACTTATGCCCTATACTACAATTAAATTAATAATTTATATTACTAAAACTATGTTATTTTTTATTAAATATAAAAAGTATATATTAGTGCAATACAAGTAAGTAAGTATAAATAAGAAAAAAATATTACATGGAGTATTTAATGTGTATAAGAACAGGATGCAAATTTAAATAACCAAGAATGAATCGTATACTTAGCAACAGTTTTTATTTTTCATATCAAAGTTGTAATGTAATATAAATGTATGAATTATTGACTAAAGTAATAATATAGAGGTAGTTTTATGAAAGTATAGGAATTATCTAATCATTATTTATATCGAATAATGATAAAAATCATAATATAATACGTATAGATCATACTTACTTATACATTATAATATACAATATAATATATTCATGTTTGAATAATAAAATATTTTAAAAAAATGATACAGATATTTATATATTTTTGTCTATATTTAATATAAATACAAATACTAATCAAAGGGCAGTAAATTTTTTTATCGAACGTGCTTATTTGTCATTATTAATGAGTCATCAATACACGACTAAACCTATCTATTCCATTTAATACACATTTAATAATTTTTGCATGTAAATTTAAACGTTTATTTATGCACGTATTCAGTGGTCAAATCTATAATTGTTATTATTGTCCTGCAGTGTCCACATACTATTTGAATAAAATTTCTTGTTTGTATCCGTCAAAATGTATATCAAAGCATAATCATAATATGCAAGATATTATATTTAAAACCATTATTTTATTAAAATGTATTTTTATTAAACTTATTGTGAATCTTTTTAATTTTATAAGTTTTAGTAGAAATAAATAATATCAACTTATAAAGCATTTTTTTTTTAAAATGTGTTACTAATTAGTGGAATGTTTACTCATGTTTTTCTTGTTATTTTGTATGTTATTATTTTTATCCATCGACTCAATATCTTAGTTTTATAAGTATAAAACAGAATTATTGTACAATACATATTAGCTTAAGACATAGTTAATATATTAGACAACGAAAAGGTGTAAGTAGTAGATACTAATTATTAATATTGAATTAATAAAATTAAACACGTCGGTGAGACGTTCGTTTTTTCATCAATCCACAAGTACAAAAAACTAGGAGCAACAATGTAACATTATTATTTATTATCGATATAATATACGTTTACCGTATAAATATCTTTACAACAGACTTCAAAATGGTTAGCCGTTTTCTACTCGGCCACTTATAATTAGCATACATACGTATTGGTACATCAGGCATTTATCAGCGTTTTATATCTATCGTCATGGTGTGGAAACCATATCGTCTTTAAATCAAATCCGCGTTGTATAAAATAATAATGCATATAAAATGCGTTATAATGTCATTACATGCACATGTCGCACGTACACAAGTATTACACAATAATGTATGATAATACACGTCACATAGCTAACGGTCTTACCCTTATTGTGTTTTCCGTTCTGGTCGATCGACGCAATGACGTCGCGCACAGAGATATACACGCCGTATAGTTTTCATTTTTTTTCTCATTATTTATTTATGAACCCTGACCGTTTTTAATGCGTATCCCGCAAACATCGTCATACTGCGATAATGTATAAGTATACCTACGCGATTTTCGACGGTCGCCTGCGTTATGTTATATACCTTTACGTTATATACGCACCGTCAATTCTACGCCCCGCGAGTGGCGGGCAAAACCGGGACGGCGGCGGTGGCGAGCGGTGACGGCTTATATTGAAAACCTTGTCGTACATTATTAATACTAATCTGGCCCGGAGCCGAGATTACTGCCGGTCCGTCTGCAGTCCGCCAATCGTCTCTCTGCTTTAGTTTGTCTGTCTGTCTGTCTGCGCCTGTCGTTCGCCTTTGACGTTTGCATAAAATGAAAAAAAATTATATATATATATATAACTCGGGAACGCATACTAACGAATAATAATATAATATCCCCAACAACGTATATATATAAAACTCAACGATAGTAGACATCGATTCCCCGTCGACTTTTCCTCTTCGGTGTATCCGAATATCGTCATTAAACATTCGTCGATTCGCGCCCGTCGTTCCCGCACAATATTTAATAATATATAATATGTATATATGCATAATATCCATGGCCCCACGACGGCATCAGTGCGAGCGACGAGGACCCCGGGGACTAACGCGCGGAGAGCGTTTTTAATCTTTAGACTTTTCCGGCCGCGCCGACAAGATAATAATGTATACAATAATAACATTACACTACATAAACGTTATACGAGACGCATTTCATCGGCTGGTTGTATAGATGAGGTGTATATATATAAATATGTATAGCGCATAATGTTTATATATATAGTAAGAGATGTTCGACGACGCTCGCAGTGGTGTCGAGTACAAAAATACGCGAGTTGCAGAAATATTAATAATAAAATACAATATGAACGGAAAAAAAATCGACACGACCGCGTCCGCCGCGCACCGTTGGAAATTATATTATTATTATATACATTTTTCCTATGTCACTGCAACTCGAAGACGCCACTCAATCTCGTGGCGGATACGCGCGGTAATTAAATTTTCTCGCAGTACACGAGCATGTCGATTTTAACGAACCGGAAAACGAGGAAAACGCGCAAATTAAAAGGATTCCGCGTGTCCGCGATGGCCTGAGAGCTTACATGTTTATGTAGTAAATACACGAGTATATATATATATAAAAATTGTGTACAGATATACTAATATATATATATATATTGTGTGTATATGTTTGTGGTAATAGTGTAGGTTTAACATATTATCCTCTTTTGGTCAATTATATGTATATAGTATACACAGAAGCAGAATGAGAGAGAGAGAGAGAGAGAGAGAGCGGTCATTAGTATACAAGTGAATATAACTGAAAAATCTAAAAATTTATATCATTACTCGCTATACCATTCAATCGTTTCTCTAAAATATGAATTACGTGCGATATTTTAAATATAATTCATTATGCATATTGCAATTATTATTTTTTGAAACTTGCATTATTCGTGTTTGTTTTTTTTTTATATGCTACCAATATCGCGATGTGTATTTTATGATATAATAATATATTATTATGATTGCCGGCCAATTCAATCAGTTATGAGCTATACGCAACATTATTATTATTATTATTATTTAATTTATATAGTATTGTTTACTCACGATTTGTTGGTTTTCGGATTCAACGCGTGTTGAGTCACGTAAATTAATGGATAATTTTTACGTATAGATATTATATATTAGCTATTATGCTATTGCGACTGGTCGCTCCACACAATACGATGATGCGCGTCGTGCATTCCTAATTCCTTATGTGTTACCTCGGTAAACGATATAACGTGTATATATACGACTTAAATGAAAACCTCAACACGTATATTTTATCATTTTAATTGCGTGTAAAAATATGCGCAGACATTCCGGAAAAGTTGAAAATTATAGGTTAGGGGAATGGTCCGTAAAATATAAGACACCGCACCCTAATATAATATATATGTGTGTATATAATTATAAAATATATAATATAATTGTGCCTGTTATAAATGTCCACTAATGGGCGGTTTTGGACTCATATAAACCCATATTACTCAACTCTGAGGAATTCAAAACTACCCGTCATTAGAAGGGGTTGTGCCGTTATATTAAGAGATATTAGCGGTCTCGTATAGTAATTGGTTTTTTTTGTTTTTGTTTTTAAATATATTATATGAATTTCAAAATGTTTTTATTTCAAGACACCTCCATAGGTTAGGTTTTTATAAAAAAAAAAAACCATAGTAATATTACGCATACAACGCGATATTTCGAGATTTGAAATTGAGAAGACATTTTTAGTTTACGGTTATATAGCTATAGCTCTTTTCTTCAACACAGAATGTCAGTTATTGAATATTTTTAAAAAATAAAGTGTAAAACAAATATAATAAATTATACGCATAAGCCTCAAATCCATTGTAAATATTATAATTTATAAATTATTCATTTATTTATTATATATGTTTTACATCATAATTCATAATATAAAACATAATATAATATAATATTATAAAGAATAACGATAATATACGAGTTCCCGAGTAAATTGTTCGGTAGTCGAAGGCGGCCGTCGTAGATCAATTTTACGGGTCTAGTTAAAAATTTAAATCCATTTTCTCTGGTTCCGACGATGTGCGCCGGTTGATTAGTCTGTTTTATTGCCAGATTAGGCCCCAGGGGACCGTCGCCGCTGCGTTCCGGAGTACAGTAGAAATGACGGTTTCCAATATTGAGGCTCCGCGGCGGCGCCGTTAACAAGACTTTGCAATTTAGTTTAACCACCGCCGCCACCCCTCACCCCATGCCGAGGGTTTCCGCCGTCCTCCGGTGCTCGGCGGTATTACCTGTGGAAAAGCGACGAAATTAATATAGTGTTGATCAAAATAAACGAGTCCTTAATACGCATCGGGTCGGGCGCACGCCATAGGAGGTGGCGGTGGTGGCGAAGGCGAAAGGGTGCGAATAGTTTCGCGCTTAAGGTCCAGCGAACTCGCACGCGTTAATCCGACGATGGGCCGCCGCCAGGTCCCCCAGGTGCGCTTAATTACCGGACCGGGATCAATTACGAATTAATAAGGAAACGTTCGAGGGTATATATATGGGAGGACAGACTGGATGTACGAATACGGGCGGGTAATATGGTCGTAGTAGTGTACCGCGATAGTGGAAGTGGTGATGGAGAGCCCTTTCGGAAAATCGTGTACCGTTGACCACCGGCGGCGATAAATCAAACGGAAGACGGGGGACCTAACCTCAAAAACTAATGTGAACGCCGTTGGATCGTAATTCTCAACCCGGGCGATATTAAATGCCCTCCGGTCACTGCCGCCAACCCCTTCGCCGGGACGACGTAGGCGCGCGTGTGTGTGTGCACATCCGAGTACGGATACGACGATTGAGTGCGAGAAAGATGTAAAGAGGGAAAGAGAGAGCGACAGAGAGACGACAGTCGTCCACTTTGTGCGGCCATACGGAATAATGGCCATATATCGGTAGTATGGCCCTTTCGGTTTTTACCGGACCTAAACCGAACCGCACACACACAACTATATATATATTATGCTATATACGTTTACGAATTAATCATTCTAGACATTATTATTATTTCGAAACTACTCTGGGAAATTCGAAATCGATTTGTCGAACTGTATGATATTAATTTTATATTTGTACATGTATACATATAATATGTGTGTGTATGCGTGTGTATACAGCCACAGCCAGTGACGACACGCGACAAATAGTGTCGGCGTATCGTCCTATCGATATAACACACAGCCACGCATTTATCAATTTCCTCGACCGCATATCATTTTGCCGTCGACCGGTAAAACTTTTGCTCAGAAACCACACCGCGGCCGGACTCGACGAATTAATTAAACATCCGAACGCAAACGCCGCCGCTGATGTCGATGATGGGCACCGCGATACCATTAACACACGACAATAGCACTATACACAATCTATTACCGTTGCCGCTCGGAGCCGTCTACGTTTATTACACTCCAGTCGTCTTATATTATTATAATAATATCGTTGTCATTCTCGCGCTATGAATCCGCGTAGTCTGTTTATGTCTTAGCACTTCGTTAGATTTGAAAACATGGCCGTACGATACGTAATATTTTAATTGCAATTGTAGATTATTAAGGCTAATGCGCCAGTGTATCATATCACATAAATCTGTTTCGTTTGGCATTACCTACATAGGTTTTTTTTTCAAAAATAGAAACTGGAACCTTTTCGTGAATGGATTATTGAAATTTGGAATGGAGATAAAACCAAAAGGCAAAAGTCCTCGGTAATCATACTGCGAGCGTTGTTATTATAAATTGTCGTCTTGATTGATACATCAAAAACAAGTCACGTTTTCAAGAAGAATATAGTAACAATAATTAATATTATTACACATGTGATAAAACGATTTATAATATTATAATAACGGTATCACGGGTACAAGGCATGCATAGTCGCCAATGTTCTCGGTCATTGTCGAAGAAAATACCGGAATGTGCGTATACGCCGCGGTGACAATCATTATTATTATTATTATTATCATCATCCCGAATTTTCGAAAACGATGAAATTTGGTATAATCATTTGATGGAGGCGCGATCACTCCGTCTCATTCGCCATTCGTCCGGACGTTCGGACAATGGATATGTACGTGTCGTCTTGCATACTATGTAATAATAATAATAATAATGATATGGTTTGTGCGTGTCAGTGTGTGCATAAATCGTCCGTTTGTCATTTATGCACATGGTACAAACGTACACTAGCTGTACACAATAATAGTGAACCGCGTGTGTTGTGCGCACTGTTGGAATCGAAATTAATAACGAGCGCATATTATTATTATAACGTGCTACTTGCAGTATTATAATATTGTATAGACTATTATAGATACTGTGAACGTCACTCTCGCGAATAACTACACACGATGGTCGCGAAAATCGAATAATATTATATTGTATTATATTGTCTTCGTTGTCTTCGTTTTCGCGTACATAATTTAATGCTCAGCGAGAAATAAGTCCGCACACGTCAACTTCAGCGTCAATTTGGTGTACAACCTAAGTCCCGTCTTGCCCGCGCGTGTTTAGTATATTACTTCGTAGTACATAATATTATTATTATTATTATTATTATTATGTTACTTGATGCTGTCGTATGGTACACGCGGCACCTGCTGCAGTCCGACGTCGTTTTACCACTCGGCAGACCTTTGATTCTCGGTATACTATTATCGTTATTATAATATACTCAACGGACCACTCAGCGTTCTCTCGTATTGTATTCCGAGTCCGTTGACACGGACTTAATTATTTATGATACAGTTTTGGTAATTATTATGAGTATTTTACTCAAGACGAGTCAGCCAAGACCACCGTTTTTTCCTATACCACAAATAGCACAAATTAAATTTTTGATTTAATCTATATAAGCCTCGGAGAACTAGTATACATTTAAAAACTATCTGAACCAATTAGCGCCAAACTTGCATGCATATTCAAGAGACATAAAGAGTGTGTTTTGCATCACAATTTTACCATTTTAAATTGGTATAAGGTAGCTAATAATTTTGTTTTGGCTCACTAAAATTGAATCTTTTTTTAATTATATTTAGTATTGCCATTGGTTAAAGAAAAAAAAGCATTTAAATATTTATAGACTAACCGATCCACCATGCAATGTTATGAAATTTTTCAAAAATAAATGAGAATAATATTTAATTTATTGATTGTTCCTCAAGTATACAAAAAAAAAAAGACAATTCCCGTACTTTTTGAAATTTATAAATTCATCAACTTTATTTCACCAATTTTGACAAAAATTTCAGAGATTGTTCTTAAAAATAACAGGGAAGAGTAGATATAAGTGAAGTAACAACTTTGGACGTATACCTACTATACCTAATACTATATTCAACTCAAACATTTTAAACAGTTTACCCACTTCGGTCTAATTAATTCATAAAGCGAGGTATACCGATGCCAATTTACTCATGAACTGAGTTATACTAAAACAGAGATACGCGGATGTAGCATTGTATTTTATGTTTGTTAATTTTTTTTCCGGTCGATGTGGAGTTATACAGCTAGCATTATAATATATAATATAATATCATGTGCATCGTACACATATAAGTTATATTCCGTATGAGCTTGTTCTTGAGCTACAGGCTATCAGTGTTTGGAACATTCGCAAATAAAGTCAATAAAAAGTAATTTTATTCATTTATTGACTTACGTTTTTGTTTGGGTTAACATATTATTATGCTGATTGCACTATCATAATATCGTAGCACATAATATTATATGATAGGTGTGTTTTCAACTCTTAAACAGGTTCATGTTTTATTTTATCTAATCGTCTGTGTTTTATTTCATTGCAGTTGTGATCTCGAAGTACATAGCAAACTTTAAGTCTCGATACTTGAACCAGGTATAAGAATATTTTAAGTACGTGCGGAAAAAATTGGAATTTACTTACACTGTATAGCATTATTTGGTAAAAAGACTGATTAGTGGTTTATAATATAGTTGTCTGTGTTATGAAATAACATAATATTATAAGACGACTAACTAATAAATACAAGCGAGACGGATCAAATCGATTATTACTGTGTTAAATTCAATATATTTGAATCGTTCTGCCTGCCTAAATATTTTTATTTTCACTAGATACGTATCAATCGACTTACGACAACGATAATATTATTGTTGTGCAGTCGTTTTCAACCCGTTTCACATCATTACGCATCGTCGAACAACCCTCGGTGATCACTCCAACAGTCACGTAGTAACGTAGTAAGTATAATACACCTATTCGTGATGTAATACATTTTTAAATTAATACAACTCAAACATACGTATATAATATAAACGCGTATTTTGTATGGTCCCTTTAGACTGGGTTTGCGTCTGGGTTTCTACAGTTTTCGAATTAAAAAAAAAATTAAATTAAATGAAAACCTCCCGAACAAGTGACGTCCAATTCATCCTCTTCTTTTTTTTTTTTCAATTGGATGAGTTCAAAAATCTATAACGATGTAATGAAGATATTTCATTTTTTTCCCGAAGGGGCCGAAGGAGTTATTGACGTGGAACGATGTTTTGTGTGCACGATCGGCATACGCGCGCAGAGGTAAAGTATAAAAATAAAAATATGAAAAAAGTGTCCGTCCGCCCAGATTTCCCCTCCGTTCGTACATGTCTGTGGCGCGCAATAATTGTATATGTATATATCACATATACACTACGGCAGTACATGTATAATGTATAATGTGTGTATAATATGTATAAGTACGCACCACCCAGCAGATGCGTACAAAAGACGGGACGACATAATATTATATTATATTATCCGCGTATTTTGTGTGTATACCGTTCGATGCTCATTTCGCAACGTCCCCCGCCCCTTACATTGCTCTTATCGCGGCGGTCGCGGGGCCCGCGGATCGCTCTGTGTGTGCGGGAAAGTAAAAGTTATTTACAATATTTCGAACACAGAACGCTCGGGGAAATTGAAACATAATTGAATGGCTCCGTATTGTGTTCGACTAAGCGAACGCAACTCGACGAATGTTTTGTCGTTAACGTGCCATTAAGTTCGAACAAACTTTTCTTCCTTTTTTTTTTATTTATTTATTTATTTTTTATTATTATTTTTTATATTTTCGTTCAATTCCCCCTCTAATTAGGCTACAGCGTTATTGAAAAATTCATTTTTGATTCATTTTTAAACCACCTCCGCCCACAACTTTCTTTTCACGACTCAATGCACTCGTCGTCGGAGTAGTTGCCGCCGTGGCATAACCCACAGCAACAACTTACTATACATTCCGCAATTGAATACGCGTAAGGCGGCAACTTTTGTGCAATTGACATGAACCGTTGTTGTTTTTTTCTTTAATCAGTTTGTCGAATAAAAGTATAAATTCATAATGACTTCCCCCTCCCTCAAGATTAATTCACATTTGTCGAAAACACTGCATCAACTGCGACCTTATCCCTCTTTACTAGGCGGTCAAACACCATGTTTGCTTTGCCAGTATAATATACTAATATTTGTTCAGCTCATTTGAAAAGATAGAACATTTATATAGTTATTGGAATTTACGTGTACAAAAACACGAGACATATTGTTCAGTATGCTATATATTCCACCAATGTCTCTCGTGTAGTCAGTCGTAGATCAATATTATATATAATCACAAAACATATAATATTATATAAATGGGCCCCGTTTAGCTATAAACGTAGTCGAGATTTAAAATCGGTTTACTTTGGACAATACTATAATGCAGGTACAATATAGTAATATTCATGTTTTATGCTTTCGTAACTTAGTAGACTAAAGATTTTTAAAAAAAGGTAGTTTATTTGTTTTTATATTTTAGTTTTCTTCGGTCAATACGTTAATATTGTGGCAGAATATAAAATTAATATGCGACTTGTAACTATATAACTCCATGGCGTTAAACTGCAGTATCGCGAATTCGCGAATAATAACTTATAGTTTTCCATTGAAAATTCATCACCGGAGTGAATTTTAACATCTCAACGAAATGTCTGATATGCTTAGTGCCTTAAAGCCGTGCCTCGGGCTTTTTAAACTCTTCCATTACCCTTTCATCCACTGTAGACGTTTCGATTTCAATCGTTCATCTTCCTCTTCGTTGTTTTGGTTTTTTAATGAATTTCGGCAGACGTATACATCCACCACGTTATTATATATATATTTATTCTCAGGATTTTCAAACCAGTGGTTACGTATTTTATTTAGTAATATAAACCACGTCCGCTGGTGCATCGAATTCTTATACAGGACCGCGGATCTCGACAAGAAATGTGTATACGCGGTCGCAGTAATTAAAAGGCTTGCAGTTCACTCACCGCGCGATAACGATTGTCGAGGATATTCGGTTCGCGGACTCTGTATTTTATTGTTTCACTGTTATATTACTGTTATTTTTAATAACAAAAATAATCATTACACGTATCGCATCGTACACGCGTAGTCGATTGGATGCCGCCGCCGTCTCCGTTTGCAGCAGCGGCAGCGGCGTCGTCACGGCCGAACGAATTAAAAGTCCGCCAGATGTTTGAATTCCGGAAATTACCACTCGCAGAGCCACCCGCCGTCACTACGCCTAACCCTTTAGGCGTTTTTGTTTTTTTTTCAGGGCGCGGGAGCGAAACTGTTCGCCAAAAACAAGCTGCGCTGCACGCACATATCGGTTCGTCACGATATTACAATAATTTTCCATCGATGTGCGTCATCGTTTTGTATTATTATCGTAGACCAAATCATCGTCGGTTTTGCGAAATCGGATTTTATCTAGGTTTTCGTGTATACGCGTTCCTCGCGACCCCCATGAGAACTTTTCGCAAACACCGCTAACCGCGTTTAACCGATTAACTGTGCAGTCTCGTGCTTTGCACTTGTGGAACAACCCTCGATCGCGCACACACATAGCTACTGCGAAGGGTTAACGACGTCTTAGTTGTAATCTATTCAAATCATTTATACATGACGTGCTACGTCGGCCGAACCGAGTACACGACGTTTTTCGTCGGACACGTTACTTACCCCATATTTTAAATGTTAAATATAACCTATGGTTTTTGTTAATTAAAATGTTTGTTACCACTATACTAGGATATGAAAAAAAAAGTTTAAAAACGAAACACATCATCTGACGATATCTTCGCACAAAATATTGTGCAATATATTATATAATATATTAATTTTACATATTACGCAGAATAATAATATACGTCGCGTTATTATTATTATAGTCTAGTTGAGTTGCAGCAGCACTCGTAATGATGATGGTATCGTTAAGGCGCAGCAGCAGCAGCAGAGTTTTGTACGAGGACACATGATCTGCTCGCACTTAACGCGGATATAACACATCATAATATATATATATATATATATATTTGTGTGCGTGTATAGTATATACGTAGAGTATAGCGTTTGTTGATAATTAATTTCGACAACCCGTTTAAGGCTCGTTCGCACACGATATACACACATACACACATACACGCAAACAACCACATATAATATGTTCATTTTTGACTTAGACGTATGTGTGTGTGTGCGTGTGACTTGTGTATACACACGCCATCCACGTGGATTAACTAATGAACGGATCTCGATGGGAGTGCGAGTACGCGTATAATAATAATAATAATAATATGTACAGTTTGCTAGCGTCGACGTGTCGTCTCTTCGTCGAGTGTTCCGAGGGTGTCATGTAAACGTCAGCGAACCATCGGCAATACCGCGAGAGGGGTAGTGGAAAACAAAAAGGGACTCTTGTTGTATTATATTATAGCATGTATAACTATATCGTATAATATTACGTATACATATATAGATACGTGTCGGGCGTTGGAAGAGTGAGGAGCAGGAAAAATTTCACTCATTTCACTAAAATCGACGTCGGCAGCCACCGGGCATCGCTTTTTAATACGGCCGGGACTGTCTACGTCTCGCATTATTATTATGGTATTAAAACCGCGACAATAATATAATACTCGAACACAACGCGTATACGTGGCAGACGTGGCGTGTCCGTTTCCGCATCATAGCTACGGTCTTGTTTCGCTTGATAATAAAATAGTATACGCGGGTCCGCCGTCGACTACGGATATTCTCTGGTAGTAATAATTTTATAGCGTACCGTGTGTTTTGCATACACGAGGACATCGACTGGCGATCGAAAACGGAAAAATTCACTACGAACGAGGTTCGCAGCGGCGCGCGTATGTCCGCGTCGCGGCGGCAGTGTACACAGATGTGTTTATAATGTGTGTATATATAAATATATACGATCCCGTTCAAAGGTTAACGATTACCGAAGCTACTATACATAAGACATGTATATATATATATAGGTATATGGCCTCGTGCACCGAGGACGAGTCTTGTTCTGCAAGCGGTGCGGGCGGGCGGGAATGATTTAATTAAATATTTAATCAGAAAACAATTCCAATTTGCTTTCGGGATTTACTCGCGCGCGCCGCGGCGTATACACTGCGACGACGATGTACGCTCGAGAGACGGGTCTCGCGCAGATGCTGGGAAGGAGTGTGTGAGGAGGAAAACGCGAAGAGTGAGAGTTCGGCCGAGCATAATTATGCCAAAAGACTCGGCGGCGTGTAATTTGTAGCCACGGCAACAACTGCTGTGCCGACACCGTGCGGAGACCGTGTTTTTGCGTTTACAGTGTGCTTTGTGTGTATGTGTGCGTGTGTGTGTATGTTTGGCCGCCCGAACGAATGCTATATAATCGAAAGACAAAACGCTTTTTACGGAACATATTATTATTATATTCTTGTGCCGGCGCCCTTATAACCATTCTTATAATGTCATAAAATATATACTTACAAATACATACGTATTAAAATATTTAAAACGATTGAAATGAAGAGGTGTAACTTTTTACGTTCTCTCGCGGCGGCTCATATACTTCTCGGCACTGTCGACAATCGACATATTATTATGTCCCTATACCACTTCTCGTCTCATCCAATTATCGCACTCTCGACCCCGTTATCACTACCACCGTATTCGCTGTCGCTGACAAGAGTAACCTACTGAAGTTTTAAACTTTTGAAGAGTAGGTATTTTATTTTTTTATTTTTTTTTTTAAATCAAAACTTTACCACCTTTAAGCACTTATACTATTTACAATTATACCTATACTACGAATGTAGTAAATACGATATCCTTCGTTTATTGTATTTTAAGTACTATTAATATAGCATACTATTTGTCCGACCGATACCTACGATAGCATACGATATTGTATTACATCAAGTATAATATAGCAGTTAAATAACCTATGTACTATGGTACGTATACAATAATCCACCAGTAAGATTTAGGTTTTCGAAAGAATCTCGAAAAGAATGGACGAAAACTAAAATAAACCTTAACCGTCTTGCTCTGTATGACTATTATCTACGCGTAATAATACTATATATATATATATATGTACGCTTTTCCGAAAAGAATAACTGCCTCCGATTGACAAGATAATTTACTCGTATTGTGTCGCTGTTGCGCCTTCCTACGGATATAATGGTGACGTGCGCGTAATTTTGTTTTTGAAGATTCTTATTATTATTATTATTATTGTGTTTAGGCGGCGCACAGTGACGATTATAATATCTCGTATAAACCGATTCATTTAAATAACGACTAAATGTCATTATTTGTACATTTGAATAATCAAACGCGTTCGTCAGGGGTATTCAAATCATTTTTACTCACGCATATCGCGTATATATTATACGTATTATATTATTATAAACACCGAGTCGTTTATTAGTCATCTAATTGTTTGTTCTTACAATATATAATATTGCGTTTGTTTATTTAGTCCTAGTTACGTTCACTATTGCAGTGTTCAACAGTGTTATTCATCGTGCAGGTTGTTTACTTTTTTAGCACCTGCGATAGTCATCGTCCTCTGCAAAAACCATAAATCGAACGTTTTAGTTTGCAATCAACAATAATTATAATGGTTGCCAAAAATGCGTAACGGCCATATTTTAGCGTTATTTAACGAATAATTGCAAATGACTATGAGAATTTAAATTAAACGTCGGCAATTATGTTTACTGAAGAATACTTATTTTAATGTTTTCAAAGATAATCGTAGATACGATACGATTATTTTATTTGGCGCCGTGAAGGGTAAAATTATAAACCCAAACTAATAAATAAAATGTTTGCAGAAAAATAGTACATAATTATTGTGAAACGAAAATAAACGTTTGCTTTTGTTATAAATAAAGACATTGCTGTGCTCATAATGGATATAATACAAATATTATATATATAATATAATTTAAATGTATCTTTATTTTTTCAAGTTTTTTTTAAGTCAAACCGCTTCAAAAAACCACTTTGTGTTTAATATGTTATAGAGCTAAAAAACTAAAAAAAAAATTCATTTTTCAACTTAATATTTTTAAACTTATGTAGTTACCTAAAAGTTATCTAAATATAAAATTCTACTTAAATAATAATAATATAATATAATTATGCACAAGTATTATTTAATTTTATACAATTATGATCGTATAAATCAAATAAGTACGTACATAATATATATATATATATTAACGTTAATTATGATATTAACTATTTGTTTTATTTTCAATGTAGTTTTGATAATTAAAATAATATGAATTTGCGTGTTTTAACATTATAAACAAATTATCGAAGTACTTTTATTTTTTACGTAGGACTTCTTAAATTCAAAATTAATCGATTAAGATTCATACAACATATAACTTCAAAACTTTAGTTACCTAATATTTGTTTCTAATATTCGCAAAATCGCAGCAGCAGCTGCGGTGGTAACTAGATCAGTCGGCCGATTGGCTCGCATGCTTAATACCTATCATAATACATTAATTAGTTTTGAATTTTCGCATACAGAGTTGATCAACTCCGTTTCATCTCGGCCACTTACATACTACGGCATACCTAAGACCGTAGCCGATTATTCTACTCACACATACACACGCATATATGTGTGTGTGTGTGTAATAGCATTAAATCTGCGTCCGGGATGTATATAGTTTTCCATTGTTACCTTGCTCGCAGAAATTATCAGAAACTTGTCGGCTCACCGTCCTCTCTAAATCACACTGACACCCACGCACACGTATACGCAGCACATCATCCACATTCTCTATACACACGCATAGGCACGCACACACACAGTGGGCAAACTATCGGTAGCGGCGAAGGCGGTGGCGGAGACCGCGGTATAAGGCTGGTTAGCGTCTTTATGGAAAACTTGTCCGGAAGAAGAAGAGGAGTTAATGAGTTCCGTTGGAGCATAATAGATCGTCGCGATAACGAGTTTAAAGTCGTGGTGGGGAGGCGGTGCGGGCTACGGGTATCCCGCGAATATCCGGTCCTTTCAATCCACCTCCGCCCCCACGGCGTGATAGAGGAGGAGTTGCAGGAGACTGCGGCGGTAGAGGCGGGTAGATCATCTGCAGATTGTGATGACGTTACGAGAAACCTAACCTAAAACATTAATTGGCCGTGTCACCTGATTAATGACATTAATAATAATCTCATACCGCACACGCTCGATCAAGCTGACAAAACGTCTTCAGCCGCGCGGGGCGCACCACTGCAGCCTCGCCCGCGAGGACAACCATTGTCACGTCAAAATACCCACCCTACGGCACACCCCTTACACCCCCCCCCACACTCTTCCACACCACTTTTGGTCGACGTTAATAGACATAATTTATCATCTATTTTATTATTTTCCCGAAGAATGACGCGCCGAGCGAAACACCGCCACCGCCGCCGTTCGATGATTAATAAAACTCGGATATCCTGACTTATGGGGACGGGGGAATTTCGCGTATAACCACCCCGTCAGCAAACCACTATCCACCATGCGGCGGTGAACGTACGATGCAAGAAAGCGGCTATATGTTGTTTAAATGTGTGTACTATGTACCTATATTAAATGTATTGCCTACGCAATATATCGGTTCTGTGATTTTCAACATACACGATTATCATCATCATCATCATCATCATCATCATCATTATTATTATTATTATTATTATCGTTGTTGTTTTTGTTGTTATTGTTATTAATTAATAACTATTATGATAGAATTATGTTTAAAGCCGAATCCCGTACGATATAATGTATTGGCGTGCATCATTGTTATTATTTTACGTTACATATTGCGTATACCCACATTATCTACATGCCATCGAATTCACATATACAGGTTATATTTCATACGAAGATATAATGGGATGTTATTTTATTTATATAATCATAATTATTTCTTAGATAAATTATATTGTCGTCATAAGTCATAACTACGAGCGCGTGTTACGCGCATCATAATGATATTATGTATGTGTGTAATATGAGTGTAACTTATTCTTAATAAAAATATATTAAAGCATGTATAACGTTATAGCGTTATACTCGTATGCACACTGCTTATACATACATACAAATATCGATTAATAGTTGAAACAAAAAAAAAAAAAACACAAGAAATTCTCATTAGTTTGTGATGGAAATATGAGTAATTTCAACATTTTGATGAATGCGACGGCTACTTACTCAAAAGTCTAGCACTTAATTCCGACTAAATTTAATTATTTTTATGAGTAGGTACGTATTTATTTAAATAAGACATTCATATGAAATCACGTGTTTCAGTACAGGAATAATTTTCCTACAAATTAATATAAAACGACAAAACGTATACAAATTAAAACCATTTAAGAGGTCCAATTAAAATTTAAATTCCCTTTTGTGTCTATGAAATCGCGTATTTGAATAACGCATGACGTACCTATAAAAATCAAGAAATTAAATAAAATATTATTGTAATATGGACTTAGAATACCACTTATATAATGTGCACAAAAGTATAACATGTGAATTTTGAGAATTAAAAAGCTTAAAATCTAGCGTGTTGTCGAGTTTCTGGTGTATCTATAATATACTCATATATTACGTATATAGATATGTACATATATCAATTCGTGTGTTTATAGGTTAATCTATAGCTCCTGATTACTGTACGTCGATATGTATGTATGTACATTTTATGTGCTAGTGATAATAGTTTTCACGATAATCGTCATAAAAATATACTACCCTGCAGCGGCGCGGTTACAAGAAAGAGTTGCGGTTGTTGATGAGGACGACGCTTTTCGATAATATAATACATATAGGTGCTTATTACTGCGACGATTGACCTTTTCATGTCGTTGGGTTAGGTATTTCGTATATACAATACAATTGCGTGCCCGAAACAATAAAACTAAAAAAAAAATACGGCTGATTAATGGACTATTTTAATGTAGGTAATACATAGAGTATATATAGCATATAATATACACGCGTGTGTCATGTGTATATGCAGAAACAGTGTGCATTTTTCTTTTCTAAAACGCAGCTCATTAATAAAAAAAAATAAACGTTAATAACAAAGTTATAAGTAAAACACCGGTTATATACGTTTATTGTTTTTTAGTATGGCGATAATAATTTTTCACGTGATTTTTTTTTTATTATTCGGCCATTAGCGATACCGTACGGCTGGCACCAAACGTCGATGATGAAGACGTCTACGTCTATTATAGATATAATACCCATGTACGAGCGTTCATTTATATATTGTCGTTGTCGTGTATAATTCCTTTGCAGGTACATAAAAGTTTTATAATTTTTATTAGAATGCCGCACGAAACAATTACCGCCCCGACCACCACCACCGCCGCCGTCGCTTGGTTGTGGCCATATCGCCGGCGGCGAGACAAGGGCGAAATCGATGTTTAAAAGGTTTTTGATAAAAGCTGTATAAAAAATAAATAACAATAAAAATAGCAGCGGAAAAAAAGGGAAGAGAAAAAACGCGCGTGTCCCGTAACAAGTCGTTTTGCGGTGGGCGGAGAAGGTGTAAATTATTGCACGCGAATACCCGCCACGGCGATAAAAGAAAATAAGAAAAAAAATTGGTCTTCGAGCATATAATACGCGTGTTTACAACAATACCTACGCAAGACCGGTATACCATATATCATATGCTCGTATACTGCAGCAGGGTGTATCTGGTAGATTAGGTTAGGTATTTAAATGAATATAAAATTATATAAGTACGATACAAACGACGGGTAGGTATGTATAAACCTAAACACAAACGGCGTGGTCAACTATAATTATACAGTGCATAGAATGATGTACATACGTTAAAATGTTAGCCAAAAATGGATTTTACCGAAGCAAAATTGCACTTTCTATTTTACACGTGGTCGTGATATTTTATACCTAATCTTTTTACCCCATCAACAAAAATATAATTATTATATTATATAATCCATTGGCTTTAATATTAATTTGAAATCTTAAATTTTATTTATATATATATATATAATATATATATTTAAATGAATTGTTTATAGAAATTATATTAAGTTATAGTATTTTCATTATACAAATAATTGCAATTTAATTATTAAAAATTTTCCAAATATAAATTTTTTTTATAAAATTAAAACTAGACTGAATACTTAAATGGAGGTAACTATTGAGTAATATTCGTAATTACTCTCTAATCTTTAAAATAATATAATATATAAAACCATGGGGTATAATTTAATTTATAAACATTATAAACATATTAATTCAATCTAAAAACTACATTTATTTTGAAGTTTTTTAAAAGTAAAATCGAATAATAACTAATTATTTTTTATTATAATATTTTTCAGTAACGTGTTCCGGTTACACGATGTTTATTATTTCCGTCAAAATGAGTTTGCATTTATCGAATGATTGTTCAACATAATATATAGCCTATAAATATTATAAGTATGTCATACTCATGTGTAACAATAATAATAATAATACAAAATATATAATATGTTATTATGACTAGCATATTATTATAAATAGGTACTTCATAGGTAGATTAAAAAGTAATTTTTACTTCTCTTATAAAAAAAAGTTAATCAAATTTAAATTGTTATACTTAAATATTATAGCTTTACGGCAGTGAAGATATCTTATTCGTTGAGATCCATCCGAGGCGCGATTATTGCAAGTTGGTAACTTTTATATCTTAATATTAGTTTATTTTTTTAAACACTTTTCTTAAAAGATAACAGAAAAAAAAATAAAGTAATGTATAGGTACCTAATTATACCAATAAATCATAATAATTATTATAATAAACAATTTATTTATGTAGCACGTGGAAGAACGGTGGCAGCAGTAGTCTGTTTTCTATAGCCGAATCGTTTTACGACAACAAAAAAACATCATCCAAAACACTGTAAACTCGTCAGTAACTCCTATAATATATGTCTTATACACTTGGTGCAGCCAACACTCTTCGCGGTTATTATATATTAAAAAAATACCTTATTTCTGATACGGTAAGTGTTATTACAAATTCAGTTTAAAATGTTTTTTTTAATGGTTTTCAGTATTCCGTTATTATGTATAGGTTTATGTAAATGTACGCATATTGCCAAAGTTTAACCCTCCTATATAAGAAGCTCAGATTAAACTTTGGTGTATAGACGTAACGACCTCGAGACTGTTATAATGTCATGATGTGAACATAATAAAATACCTCATATACCGTGTTGTAAAATTCGTGAATAGAAAATATGGCTTCCTAATTATACGTTCCAAAAACAAATAATAAAATGTTGTTATAAAGATTATACACTTAAAACAATATTGAAAATATATAGTAATTTTAGTAAAATAATATGTAGGTTTATCCGAAATACATAACATAAGGGTTTCTATAATACTTTAAACGCTGTTAGTTTTATTTAAATGCTATGAATTATCAAAATTTAAGAAAATAATTAATATATTTTACTGTAAGTCAGTATTAAGAATATTAAAATAGATTGGACTCGACTATAAGGTAATATACCTTTATATGAATATTTTTAAAACATTATTTTTATTTTATTGAATATAGTACTTCACATGTAATATTACGTTCTAAATGATACTGTTTTAACCGAATAACTACGAGGAACACATATAGTGGTTAATGATATCAGGTTGATTTACTAATTTAATATTATTGAATAATATTCTCATCTTGCATATTATTATTTTTAATTCAAAAAAAAAAAATTGTAATTACTAGTTTGTAAAAAAATAAGAAAATGAAATGCAAAATTTGATTTTTCCGTGTTGTCAATATATCCACTAAAAACTCGATGCCTATGTAAATCGAATGTATTAAGTAGGTATATAATTTTACATGTCTGTGATAATAAATATTAAAACCATTTTGTTAATATAATAAAATACTATAAGGTTATTTACTGATATTGTTAAGAAAGTTTCTAAATCTGTTAATTTTTAGGCTGCTGAATGTGGGTATATGGACCGATTAATCACAGAGAACAGTGGCCAAAACCTTCCAACACGATCATGTATAATATTATCAGTATATTAAAATCAGTTATCTTTTTAATATGTTATATTTTTCATATATAGTTACTATTGATATTTATAATGTATTAGTATCAAACTAACGTCACTAACTCCATGTTCTATCACCACTTTCTTTTCCGTTTTTGAAAAACTTTTATTATTATTCGTGTTTACATTAGATTTAGGTAGTTTATTATGTTTATATAATTTGTTTTTTATTCGAAAAAATCGTATTAATTTAATCTGGTTATACCTATATTATTTATTATGTTGACAATGGGCCTTCGACGACTTGGTGGTCATGACAGTACGCCCATTGTGATGTAGACAACGATAATTTCATACTCACACTCAAACACACACATACCCAATGTAAGTATACAGTCGTATATAATATTATAAATACACATTTTGTTGACCAGAATCCCATCGCGTGTTTCTTCGACAAACGCACTAAAGAATACCTACTGTTTTGTCCGAAATCTTTGGGATTTATTTGATCAGATATAATGATGATTTTTATGTATTATTTTGTATTTATTTTGATCTAGAAGAATTCAAAAAATCCAAGCCCGGTTCGTCCAAAGAATTATGTGTATATGTACGATATATTATATTATGACACCGATCGCTATTGCATTCGATTATAGTAATAAATTTGGTACGATTTCCTTTTTAACGGAATTAAATGCACCCTACCGGGTGTACCAAGAAACGTTTCGTAAATAAATATGATTACTCAGTCTAAACATGTGTTTCAGTATGCTTTTATTAATTACAGCTCTGGCTTGAGTTTTTAAATTAGTCGCATCTTAATTTTATTTTACCTCGGAACTATGCAAGCAACTCATTTTATGAAGCTAAAATTACTTAGTAATTATAAGGTAAATACACTAAATATAACTTGATCATTAATTATAAAATATATATTGACTCGGATTAATGAAATGCGCATTTAAAAGTTCCCTCTTACAGTTTTGTGTTATTTTAGTCTCGAAACTTTAACCACGCAACCATACAGGATCGTTATAACTCAAAAGCATTGAAATCAAACAAATAATGTAAATATGGCCTTGAATTAATTTTTATAATAGTTTTTTATTATTATATATATGCACATAAATGTCCTATGTCATTGCTCGTATTAAATAATGAATAACAATGCACATCCGTTAGTCACATGGCCATTAAATCATTTCCGATTGACCGTATCAAATTTTTGGTATAATAATTGGTATAAAATTTCCTTCATGCCCATATGATTATGAATAGGATTAAAATAGGTGGGTTTAACTACGGATAATAATCTTTATAGATGTAACACAATAATGTATAGTTAAATTTGTTATAACTTAACTATATATTTTTTTTTCAGAGATATTTTTATCGTCTACATTAAGTCTTACGTTTTATTTAGGTCGTTAATTATATTGTCAACAACATTCGGTAAAATAATGAAGTTTCAACACGAAATAAACTGAAAAAATCGATAAGTTTTGCACGAAAATTATGTTTTTATTTTAAAATATAAGCAAACGGTAAAATATACAATTAATTATTACATTTAATTAAGAACTATATTGATATATTATATACCTAAGTCATATTGAAGTTTATAATCTGTTAGGAATCTCATGATATTATTAAGAGCAATCACCTGCAATTATTAAATATTTATGACAATCGTACTATATTTCATTATAAAAACAAACCTGTATTTTGTAATCTGTTTCAAATATAAGTTTTTATAGAAATTGAGATATCCCTCGTCAATTTTATAGGATACACGTTATTTTTAACTAGCTTTTTAAAACAGAAAATTATATATTACTTTTCTGAAACTTTTTTGATATAAACGCATACACTTTGAAATTTGAGTTGAAACAAATTATTATTATTACTTTTTTTTTTTCAAAAAAATGAATAATTTAAATGTGCATTAGAATATAAAAAGTATCCCAGAATTTAAATACTTTAATGTGTAATCAATAAACATGATTCGTGACTGTAAGCGAAGAACTGTGTACAGCGACAATGTGCATCTACAATTTTTAGAATTTGAGCATAAATTGGTAATAATTACTTTAGTTAGAAAAAAAGAAAAGAAGAATTGTAAATGTAACATATTAAATATATATCAATATGATTGTCATAATTATTATGACATCGGTAAAAATAAGTAAGTATTTTAAAATTCTAAATACTGCATCGATAAATAATTCATTTTCAATTAAATTAAATTAAAAATATATGTTAGTAAAATTCAAGATTAACTATGTTTTTCAATACAATTATTAATAAAATTATCAATTTGAAATATTATTTATGTTAAAACATAACAACTTAAAAAGACAGATAATGGTTTTTAATAAACTTGTTTAACTAAAAGCATTATTTCCTAAGATATCAGTCTAAAGATGATTCGTCTTCAGACAAAAATACAGTTGACTTAATAAAAACTAAACAAGATAAAAATTAAAAAACTACGAGTCTAATCAGTAAAAATGAATACTACATTAAAAAATGTATTGTATGTATAGATTTTAAATGTTTTATTTTACATATAATAAAAATGATAAAATAAACAGTAAACAACTTTTTTGTACTTAATTCTATAATGATATACACTTAATATTTTGGTTATGAGTTGATAAAAAAAAGTTAATAGTATATATTATTATGAACGTATTAAATTCTTAGTTGAATAATAAAAAAACATTTATTACAGACAAGCGATATGGAAACGAACAAGCTGAAAGTGTCGATGATTTATAGACATCGCGACAACCATGCAACTAGAAATCAATCGAATAAATAATATTATATAATTTCCAAGTTTTTCCAATAAAAACTATTTTTGACACTATACACGTGCGTGTACAATAATTCACTATAATAATATATTATAATATATATAGCGACGGTTACTATTATCGTATAAGCTATTGCGTGTGTATGTCTACTACCGATACGGCTTCTGGGGAATTTTTCGAAGGGTTCGAATATAAGAAGACAAACGTTATTGTTTTTTTCTTTTTTTTCTCGTAGACGTTGTTGTTGTTTACGGGTCATAGTTTCGAATGTGTGTCTCTTAACCGTATACATACGTATATAAAGGACAATGTCGAGGAAGTGCCCTCGCACTAGCACACACACACACACACACACACATACACACTCAAATACATACGTTTATATATAAATTTCGGGTGTGTATGTATGTTATGCGTATGTTTAGATACCAAATGCGGCGTCGGTGGCGTCGGTGGTGATGGTGACCCGACGGACGGACGGCGCCCTTAACCCGAACGGACACAAAGTGGACGTTTGACAAAACCGACCCTTTAGATTGTATTCAAATGACAGGGAACCGTTGTAGGGATGAAAAAAGTCAGAGAAAGGAACACAATAAAAATAAACCCGTCGGTAATATATATCCGACCCAATAAAACGCGATATGACTTTTGCGGTCGAATCCAGCACGGCCGGCCGGACGTTGTGGCGGCGGAAGGGGCTGTACGCGTGTACGTATATGTAAATCTCGGGGAATGCGTGTTATTGGATTCCTTCCGGCGCGTTATTTCTTTTCAATTTCCGGAAACGCGTGCCGGTGAAATTGTTGACCTGCGATAAGGGACAGACCAGCCTTTTTTTCCTTTGCCTCCCACCATCCGCCGTGCCCGTCATATCGCTGTCAAATGTCATTTAAGGAATACGTCTCGTAAACCACTGCTGAGTCCCCCCTCCGCAGAAGCATTACACAATTTCAAATATTTTATTATATTACTTATTCATCGTGTATACACTAATAAAATACGGAGAAGCATACTATGACCTAGCTTGCTTGATGGTGGCTGGTTTGAAAGATGGCCAGACATCTCCTCTGCTCGTCGAGATATTAGACATTTAAAATGTTAAAAAACAGACTTAAAACTATTTACTCTCAAAACCTTCTGAAAAGACTTCTTTTATAGACTGCCGGATCACGTCACGTTACACACGTAAACACGAATCGGTCCGGTAAAACAGTGAATGCCTACTATACCAACGCGATAAATACTAACGATTTTGAGACTTTCTATTATAATCATGCGAATGTCTTAGATTTATATTATTGACGACGGCACATTCACAGTGATGGTTTAATAATAACCGACGGTGCTGCGTGGTCCCACGACAAATATAATCGGCTTTTGGCCCTGAGCATGTATAGGAACATTGATACTATCACTGCAGTCTATCGTACTGTGTGTGTGTGTGTGTAAGATTGTCGCGAGTCGCAGTCGTCAGAACCCGCAAATTAAAAAAAAAACACAATAAATATTACTAAATTCTCACTGCTGTCATAGCATTTTATTATTATTATCATCGCTACCATCAGACATACAGGGGCATTATCGCCATGTGAAATACCACAAGTCCACTATTCATTGTTCGATTCGAAACGTCACAGAGAAGAACCCAAACGCGCGGGGCCCGTCCGCCCGACCGTAACGGTTGCCGTAGTACACATGAGCTACTGCTCCGGTAAATGTATATTATACATGTATAATATTACAAACGCTAGTTACCTACATATATATATATATATATATATATATAATATGAGTTATATAATAATATAATGCTATAGACATATATATACTATTTGTGCAGGAAATGGACAGACATTGGTAAATTGAAATGGGAAATGATTTCTAATTACGAACACATCGTTTTATTATTATATATTGTTAGATACAATATTTTATTGTAATATTATTATTTTTTCATATTATATATTATTCTTATACATAAAATGCGCGTGTGTTTGTGTGTCTGGTCGACTTCACTCGTACCGGAAACGTCTTGTAACGACGTGTTATACAATGAACAATTTTTATTTTATTCTTTTTAATTTATATATATATAAAACCCACCCCTTCTTCTCGCAGACAATAGATGAAATATCGTTTTTGTTGTATTCGCCCACGATTTTACATTCACAATGAACGGTTGTCTTAAGATTTTTTCGTATTTTATTATTATTTTAATTTTTTTTTTCTCACCTCTGCCGCCATCGAATCCCTTGTATGCGCGCCACACGGCGCACTCGCGTATCTGTGTATTGAAAGGGTTGCGAAATTGGAATTTAATTGGGAAGGACGGCGGCGGCTACTGCTGCGTGAACAAAACGACGACAGCGGCGGTGCCTCCCACCTGAACAATTTTCCAATCCTTTAACACAATAGACTCATTACTCGGTTTTTGGCATTTCCAACGGTCTCTACACTACTCGCTCCTTCGCCCCCACAGGTCCCTCCACCGCGCCCGCCAGCAGTCTTAAACAATAGGCTGATTATAGTAGTACATTATTTATTCCTTAAACGAATATTCTCTCGTTTTTCTCGGTAATTTCATTACAAAAATAATAATAATAATAATAATAATAATCATAATAATCATAATAGGTATGAGGTGTGCATATAAGAAGTGAGTGGGGAGGGGATACGTTCGATTATAATATAAAACAATTCGAGTGTCTTGAAATCGCCGCCACTCCGTCACGACAATAATAATTAAAAATAAATACGACGAATATTATGTATAGAGATCTAAGTTATGAGACGTTGAATCGGTCGAATATTATAATATAATATTAATGTATAATATAAATAATATGATTTTTGTTAACAAAAACTTTTGCGAACCTCTCATTATTATAATTCGACATTTTAATTTAATTTAATTTTTTTTTTTTGTATATTCATAAATCATAATTATACCGAAAATACGAGTCGAAAGTTTACTAAATATATTATTATATTGCGACCTACCACGTGACATGTTATAAAGTGAACGTGAACATCTTACAATAATATATTGTGTAGCATACATATATTATAGGACTGCAAACAAGGTAAAATGAAGACAATCGCGTAACATAGTATAATGCAGACGTTCACGATTTTATATATTAAATATTTTACACATTTCGAACGCCAAAATTCGAAATTCCTATGACTACATATGTGTATTATTATATAATACCTATATATTGTACGTATGTGGGGACATACATATTGTGTCGGCAGTCAGGTTCTCTCTTTATCTTTAAAAAAGATTCCAAGGAATTTAAAATGTCAATATAATAAATTTTCGAATATAACAACTCAGGCGATCACTTTGAATGGTGTTGAAATGAAAGTAAAATAAAAATTTAAACGTAATCGAATAATAGTATATATGTTAATATTTAATGTATATCCGAATTTGTCGTACAAAGCATTGTATTATGAAGATAAAGTCTACTTAATCTTTCAAAAATAAAAATAAAAATACAATTTTTAACTGATTATATAGGTATCTTTCACCTTGATAAAAATTTGTTTGGGTTTTCAAATAAAATAATATACTCAAAAAATTATTATTATATAAAAATGTGACAACATTTTTAAAAACACTTAAAATAATCATTTATTGTATAAGTATAACCAAGTAAAGGTAGAAGATTGAAATATACATTATTTTTAAAAGGTTATTTTCATCTTATAAAAAGTACTTCAATAAATTTCTGAAAAAAAAATATTTTAGTGTTCTGTAGTTAATTTAAAATAAAGATAAATTATTAATAAAAATGTCGATAAAATCATTCTTAAATATTTTAAAATATTAAATTATTATATGTAATTATTATAAGTACCCACCATTATAGTACAATATATAGACCGAAATAGATAATCAGGTTAAGTTATTAATATTAATTTAGTAATTATTGTTTGAACCTTTAAAATTACTGCATTCAACTAAAAATCTTTAAATGCAATGAATATTTTATGTAAGTCAATGAAATAGCTGTCTAAAAGAAAAAATCTATTGTATTGAATAGTAAAGTAATCGCACATTAAAAAATAAAATGTATGCTCTAGGAGCATATAAAAATTCAAAAAGTAGCGATACATTTAATCACATAGGAACAATAATATACTTTCGTTTAACGTGTTTTTGTATACTACAAAATACTATATTAACTTTTGTGTACAACTTATCTTTTGTAAATGGCGATCTATCGTTATTCTTATGATTGCATTTGTTTTGAATTTATATTAATTATTTTTTCCTAAAAATACATTTTTGTATTACGTGTATTATCTGCACGACAACAGTTAATAGTAAAATCTTTAAAAAACATAATTATAAAAATGAAATAATAATAGTAATACACCTCAGCTATGTATTTTTATTTTTTATCAATAAATAAAAAGTGATTTATAATTAAGTTATATAAGTTATTACCTTCCTTAAATTAAGAAAAATGTCTTTCCATTTACAATAATTTTCTTTTCAAGGCTTTCAATCGCTTAACAGTTTTGGTATTGTTTGATATTTCATTTATTTTATTTGAAAAAAATGTATAAATCCCGAATACAGAATACAAATCAACCCACTGTAGTTTGTACTTTCATAAAAAATAAGTTGGAAGAATAGTTAAAATAACCAGTAAGTAAGGGCTAAAGAAGTTTAAAAAATATATATCATAACTATAAAAAAATTATTTAAACTTTAAACTACTAACCTTACACAACATTATTTCGAAGTTTTGTAAAAAAACAAATACTAGTAGGAATGGTACAACTGCTACAAGGTGATAATTTTTAAATATTATGATACAGTCTTCGTACGACTTAAATTACCACGGTCGATGTTAAATTATATCTAAAATTAAAAAGACAATTATCGTTAAATATATTATAAAATCAAAAACTTTTAAATCAAAAAATAATTTTTTTTTTATTCGCAAATGATTAATAAACATTCAAAAAAAGAGGATCTTGTCTCAATATTTGTTTTTCTCTTTTTCTCTGATGCACGTAGTGCAACATACCAAATTTTCACTCAGTGATACCAACTTTTATCTTAGTTTATTGGAGTAAATTATCTAATATTATTTGTGTTTTTAAAATCGTTTTATGATATTTAAAATTTAAGGTATACATCTTATAATCTCGAATTGCTATTAAAATATCAGTCATAGTCAGCCAAGATATAAATTCAGATAATGTTCATAACTTAAAGTTTGATAATAATTAATAAATCAACTTAGCCTAATAATTAATAAAGTGCTAACAAAAAAAAAGTTAGTTCTGTTGATCGAAAATGTTGTATAATTTCACGTGGGTCGAAGAGAGAAAATAAATAATGCGCTAACATTATCACCTTTAACTATAGAATATTTTAGATTTAAATTATTTCTATTGCATAATGAACATAATTTTTTAGAAAAATAAGATCAACGGAGGTACGTTTTCAAGTAATTGGTTAATAACTAAATTTGGTTTTTATCTTATTTTGACGTAATCAACTTATAAACTAGCGTGATGGAGTTAACCAATATAAATGCGTTTCGCATATAATATAATTATTAATAGTATATTCATACTGATCTGTGATTGGCTGTTATTTCAAATTTCTGTATTAAAACTATCGAAAACACCATATTTCAGTAATTGTTTTTGCTTGTATTTTTTTCTTATGAAACTTAAACAAATAATGCGATATTCTTTACATTAGCGCTTCTCATCCGGCCGGCTGATGATAATAGGTAGGTACGTGTACAATACATATTATGTAAAGCTCATATTATACAGGTATGACGTGACTTAATATTAAATATTATGTATTATAAGACATTAAGTTAGTAATAATAATAACCACACGTACGGTAATAATTAATTATACGGTTTTATGAAAATAATGACATTACATATATTATGTACCTAATCATATCAATGAAGATACATATTTCTTTAAAGTGGTAGGTAAACATTTTAAAAATGTGAACGATTTGTATTTTTCAAAATATGATATCTATGACTGGGAAATAAAAATGTCGAGAACCGTTGGTCTACATCGATTAATATCAAGTCTATCGAGGTCTTTGTCGTGAAAACACATTAAACCATTATTTATGTACACGAATATTACTTGACTATAATACATATATATATAGTGTCTTTAACCACTGTCGTCGATTCAGGTATATATGGCGCCTGTCCACCTTATGTTGATAATATATAATACTATAAATTATAATCTATACACAAAATATATAGGTATACGTTTGCTCCGCAGTGGCGAACGGGTTAACTCATATAATATATGTCTATATACGTATAGGTATGTTGTATCATAAAAATGTGTAAGCACTATAAGCAGTGGATATGTATATATATATATATATATATATACGTCATGTGTCTCACGAATAAATTACTGACAAATTTACGAAATTAATTTCTCTATGCATTGACAATAACAATAATAATATAAGTACCCTGTTACCCGTACGACACGTAAATGCCCATGTATATACGTGCGATAATATACATATATATGTAAACGATAACGCAGGCTACCCGATGTGTTTGTTTTTTTTAAAGTTTATGACCCAAAGTGTGTGCGCGCCGAGTATTATATATATACACATATACAATGAGAGATGTATTATACGACGTATCGAATTCTATACGGGGGCCGTGTATTAAATAATATTATATTATCGTATAAACGGAGACGACTGTAATAGCGATTACGATAATAATTCGAATGTAAAAAAAAAATACAAAAAAAAACGAAAAAGTATAATATATACGAACACGCGCGCGCGAGAGACGGAGGACGTACCTACTACCAATGTATTATAAATTAAGAAAACTAATGACCGCGGTATGTGCGGCCGTCTCCCGCGGAGAACTCCCGATTGTTTTTGACGGGGTTCGTCTGGCGATATCGGAATACCATGAAAACGACGGCCGGTGGTGTCGCGGGACTTTCACGACGACGACGAAATAACAAAAATGATAAAAAATAAAAATAAAAAACAAACTCTAATATATAATAATATTATAGTGTGCGTACAGTATGAATAATAATAAAAGTAATAATATCGTGTTATACGACGCGTGTACACGAGTCTCACGAAGTGGCGGTGTGGCTGTAATTCGATTCCGGCCGGCGACGACGGAACGCGTTAAAATATTATCGAAAACCGCGTTCGGCGAGAAATTTAAATGTATGATATTTATCCTCGAAAATCGTCAACGGCATTGTAAAACATATTGTTAGCGTTTAACCAGACAGTTATGATGACATCATTTTAATAGCAGACTTTAATGTAACAATAACATTAGAGGTGTGTCACGGTGTCGGTACACTGACAAACTTCTACATTGTCATTACAATCGGATATTGTAACAAGGAGACGTACTCGTTTTCTGAACGTTGATTTTATGTAGTGTGATAAGGGTTTTACATTTTTGCAGTCGATAACTAATACGCTCTTAATTTATATGGCATTGTGTATTGTAAATATTACATTTCAATATTTTATCGGACTAAAAATTTGCGAGGATTTTTCACTTGCTGCTTTCATCCCGTCATTCGGAACTGATAATTCATCGTTTAGATAGATAAATGGATTACACATCGGTTTGGTATGTCTTGTAAATCGACGTGTTGGGGAAATTGTTCCGCTTCAAAATATGAAGAAAAAAAATAAGGGTTAAAATAGACTAATAAATCACTGTTTACAGTGTAAATCGTAAACAATTGGATCGCGTTGAACAATTGACAAAAATTGACACGGGAAACGAGCGTCTTACTTTAAATAAATCACCATCACGACTGCGACTTCGGTGTTAGTCGTTATTAATTATCATTCATTATAATATACACAGCCATACCACACTGCGCTCGCGTACCACAGATATATTGTAATGTGTGTAGGCAGGTAAGGTATTATAATAATAATATATTATATTATATACTATGGCGTATACGTATAAAAAAAAAAAAGCTACATATTAGGTATTATAATATATTATTATATTATATACACATAGGCGAGTACGTCCGTTGCGGGCGACGCGTTTCTGTCGAAATATACAATTTCAATACACATCAATTACTGGAACAATTATTATTATTATTATTATAAATCTCAGCACAGTACCTTCCTTCACTCGGAAACGTGGCTATACGTCATATTATGCGTGTGTACGATATATTATGTTGTATTATATATTATTATATGGCACTCGGACGTCGTTTTACAAAAATAACCGTGTTATTGTATAAAGCGTAGTTATTGTTTTTGGAACAAATCTTATTGTAAAACAATGTCTCCGCAACACTTTTCAAAAAATAAATTAAAAAAGACGATTTTCAAAAAGACATCACAACAGCTGAACGTATAACGCATACAGATTTAAATAATTGTCGTTCCTTTGTATATTCCGGTCTATAATGTCTTCTCTAAACCTAATTTATATTTCATTGTAACTATGTGCACGAACAAAAACATTAAGTTTTTAAGACTGAAGTCGCATTTATCATTTCTATTTGAATTTATTATTGTTATTATTTAAAAGAAAATATGTACTCGTGGTCGACGATAATTTTGTGTAGCATACGTATATAAGTATAATAGTATTATCGTAGTCTGTACCAAATCTTTGTTCTGCCATATTATTATTTTATGCATATTTTCGACTGTTAAAATCATCGAATAAGATCAACGCACCAATTTTGTCACAAAAAATACGACTATACGAGTATAATAGAATAATAATATGTAATGCACAGAAATTATTATAGGAAAACAAAACGCCGATAATTAATAATATTATTATACTTGGATACATATGTCGCATATAACTGAATAAGGCGTCAACGAGTTGATAACTGTAGAGTATTAAATTTACTAAAAAATAAAAAATAATAACAATATTAATACTATTTATTTTAAATGCGTTTAAATGTGTTTAAAAACTTCTCAATACCAAATGTTCTGAAAAAAATGTATAAGACTTCACAATATGCTTAGCGATCAATAGTATTGTTGTGTTTTTATCAATTGAAAATAATATTTTATGCATTGGTATTTAATAATTATTATTGTCATTCGTGCTGCACGGACCCGAGTAACGACTTTTGTGGACGTAAGCCAATAAAGTTTTCTGCATTTAATTGTATACTATTAACCCCCTCAAAGACGTTATTGTTCGATTACGAATTCTCATCAATATGTTCTCGTGTGCGTGCACTCGATTAATAATAATAATAATAATAAAATATGTGATGTATATTTTCCAATGTATATACGAAACTTTTCGAAACTATGTTCAACCAATAGTCAGCACTTACTGAAATATAATATTCGCCTCGTAAGAACGCAGATAATAATATTAAGTATGTACATAAAAATATATAGTATTGAGTTTTATATTTTGGGCACAATCTATGAAACGGTATTATCAAACGTCTTATATTATATACCGCGCGTTTATGCGATAACAACTTACTATTTTATACGACGGGCGCCTCCGGAGATCTAAATAATAAAAACCAATTTACACGCATACTATATAAACTAGTATTATTATAAATTTCAATTGCTATAATTTTTTAATTTAAATAATATATATTATGTACTGATTTTCACACTGAACATCCCATTATAGGTCCGATATTTTAACGAACAAAACGGTCTCGTAGTCCTATCTAATTTTATTCTGCTTAGACATTTTCACACATACTTTTCATTTCGTATTCCGAAAAATGATATTCTAGTAATTTTTTTAAATATTGTTATAATTTTAAAAACATTATAAAAAATATAATTTTTTCATTCGTTCTTGTGTATATTATAAGCATTTAAAGTTCATATGGACTAAGCGCATCGTCTGTGCTTCACATATTATTTTAATTTATAAATTTATCAACTTATGCTTAAATATATTTTAGTCGAATCTTAATAAAATAGTGCTATGTAGAATATTTTTTCAAACCACATGGTGAAATATATCACGATTATAAAAATGTTTGCAACAACCACACAATAAATTTCCAACTACAAGCTGTACGTAAAAACTCGAAATCCCAACTTGATCTATATTGATAGCACAATTCAGATACATGCAGAGTTCAACGAATCACTCGGCGTGTAGAGCGCAACGGTTTGCGTATACCTACAAAGTTTTTGTGGTTATGCAGCACGCGAGACCATATAAAATGGTACATTCAAAATGTCCAATATAAACGTCATCGTGTGTATAATAAATCGTATAAAAGAAGAAGGCCATCGCGTCAAAAACCGATTTGACGGGTCTTTGTATAATGTGTTTCTGGGGAGAATAAAATATGGTAATAAGCATTCACCTACATCGAGCCGCGCGCATATTATTATTTTTTATCGCATTATTATTTTTATATAGACGAGTCCTACGCGCGAAAAAATCACGATCTAATAATCGTTGTCGGTCTATAGTATATCAGGTCTGATTCGCGGTCGCAGTCCCGTATGCTGCGCGTACACTGCGAATACGTATTGGTATAGACTATAGATATAGTTCGCGTATGTATTTCGTACACATCACATCATATGATTGTAGAAAAAAATTATAACATCATATTTTATACACACATCACGTTAAAATAATATATACCGCTCTGAATGGATTTCAGCACGAATGCGTGTTTTGAGTGTGGGCAGCTCGTGTCAAAAATAAAAACAATATTCCGCAGACAATCGCACAAACCGAATAAACACTATTATTATTATTATTATTATTATTGTTGTTGTTTTTACTGTTTTTTATTTGTATAAGATCAATTCATCAGTCCGCTTGTATCACTGTAACATGTATTATGCACGGTGTGCTGCCGATTCCCTGTTTCTGTGTTTGGTAATATAATATAATGACATCCCGTTTACAGTTAAATCGTTTCAAATATGATACAATATGAATACATGATATTATATTGTATATAATAATATTACGTTATCCAGTCGATTAATTACCATTAACCTTACTCGTATTCTCCGTCATACACCAGTACACAATATCACTGTTTACGTGTAACGTTTTACTTTTTTGAAAAATTTAAAATAACGATTATTGATTACAGAATATTTAACGTTATTAAATATTTATAGATTACACATTTTATCAGTTTACGTTACACATTATGCCCTTATATATATTGCATATAAGTGTCCTCAAATGACAAGGAGACCACGAAAGACAATACGTATGCTATAATTTGCGATATGTACACACATGCAAAATAGTTTAGCATCCTCAACGTAAGTACTATGAGTAATAGCATCATATATAATATCATGTAATGCGTATAAAGTAATATTATTATTACTATTTGATACTTCCCGTTAAACTAGTTTTTATTTTTCGTTGTAAGCCACAATCGAACGAATATCGTATGATGCCTATATAATATTATGTATACGTTCGCATTGTGTCTGCTACAGAACATCAAACACATAATATTATAATATATTACACACAATAGTTTCATCGCTTCAATGTTTAATACAAATTATTAATTGTATTGGTATTGTTTATTATATTGTTACTAAAAGCCTTTATAAAAATGATAATAATAATAATTTAATTCATGCCTTAGGTTTGAATTATTAATTAATGAAATTTATAATATTATTGTAATAGTAAATGGACTATATATATATATATTGTCATATTTATTATTTTTTAAATTCAATTTATGTTCTCACTCCTCAGTCCTTGTCGATACTTATAGTTATCTTAATAATGGTTTGTAGCTTTTTTGACTATTTTAATTATTTCCCCACATCTATTTCAATAAAAATTTCGTATCTTTTAGTTTTTGAAAAAATAACCAGAAAATGAAAATAAATGACTTAAATGTAATTTAATTTGATTTATCTTACTTGTAGTATATTTTAGTATTGAATATTATTGAAAATAGAAAAACCAATGAACTTTAAAACATACTATACGGGATTATACATTTAATGAGAAACGTTAAATTATATAATTTAATGTAGACGACAAAATAATTTATTGAATTGCTATTGAAATCTAAGTCGTAAAAGCCTTTATAACAACAATTATTGGATAATATAAAATAAAATGTATGATTTAGGTGTTTAAGAATATATTTTTCTATTTCGAAGAAACATTTTATATACGTATATTATATAAATATATATATTATACATACACATATTGTCTTCCCAACTGTCATCATACGTTTTCTACTAGACACCCGTATTAATAATTTGGTTTAGTATAATAATATTGTACTCAAAACTTTTCATAAACATTACAGTTTATATTATGTTTAGAATGTTTAGATACAAGTGGGCGATGTTATAATAATATACTGTATGGTATAGATACCTATAATTTTCTTTTATAAATAAATAAACGATATGATAAGTAAGATGGTAAGAACCTATATATACTTATTGTGCTTAGGTATAGATTGCAAATATTCAGTTTAAATAAAATTATATATATATATTTTTAAACCACATCTTTGTTACTTTATGTCTATTCAATTTGTAATTGTAACTAGTAAAAAAAAAAAGAAGTAACCTCCAACTTAATTTATATTTTATCATATAAACTCATATTAATTAATTGAAAAAAAAATGGTTTAATTTCTTAACCTTGGATATATTATAATATGTAAATTATATATAAGTAAACTATAATAAATCATTTTCGTTAGCTAGTATAATAGGTACATGATATATTTTTTGTAAAAGTTCATCTGAGAGAAGATCTGTATATTGTAATAAGAAATAATACATTTTAGTAGATCTATTTATTTTTCATTTTTATTTTATTTATCAGTTTTTGTGCGTAAAACGTACAATTATATTTATGTGTGTCAGTATAATATTATTTTTGTTGTGTAATTTAAATTTATATTTGTGTTTAATGTTACTTTTACGTAATATTGGAATGGAATGGCGGCGTTTTTGTTATATTTGTCTAAGGAAACAGCAAACGATTTTTTTTCACTGTTTATTTTAGGGTAAATTATATTTCACTTTTAAAATTTTTTTTTAAATTCGATATATCTGCTTATAACTCGTGAATATTAGTTAATAATTATAATACTCCATCAAGGAAATAAAGTCAGCGCTTGTATTGATTAAGTTACTTATGTACTATTAACTTTAAATTTAAAATTTATACGACGTATTTTATTCGTAACTATAGCGTATAAGTTTCATCCGTAATCCAGTCTACCAGAGACCAGAAAACCGCAATGTGGGCACTCAGTATTGAAAAACAAAAATACGCTTAGGACAATAAAATATTTTGGTGATATGATCGGCGACAACTCTATTATAATACCGTATTATAGTTATAACATAACATAATGGTATGTATGAAATCTCTCGTGAATTATCGACAAAAGTATTATGCTCGTTTTCTCACCCACACTCATTTGATTTTGTCCTGGGACCTAACTACATATATTATGTAAAGGTACGCCGCCGGAGACCCGAAAACCATAAATCGTGAAAAAAAGTAATAAATGTAAATGCACACGTGAGCCGAGTGCAATAATAACGTGTACAAATACAATATAGGTATTTATATATACCCGATCGGCAAACGCGTCTTCGCCGCCGTCGCCGTATCGACTTGATCTGCGCGACGACCCCCGTCGATTTATTTGGTGTTTCTCTCTCTCAGCTCGTACCTACCGAAAGGTGAAAATGACAAAAACGCGTATCACAATAATTATTATTGCTATTGTTATTGTTGTTCGGAGACCGCCACCTCCGCCTCTACGACCATCCGCCTCTTGCGCTTTCGAACAATCGACGTATTTGGAATAATTATTATATCGTCGCAGATCTCGTGGCCCGCACGTTTATATTAAACGTACACAAAATAATAATGATAAAAAAATACCCATACAGGTGTATATATATATATATATATATATATATATATATATATGTGTATAAAGATATATAGGTATGCATATTGTATGTGGCGTTGAATTATCGCAATTCGTTATTATCGTTTGCGCGTTCGAACAATGGGCGAGGGCTTATTTTTTCGGGTGTAACACACGGGCGCGCGCCCGCGCTCGACCGGCGGCGGCGACGACAATCGGTCGACCCGATCTCGGACACATGTTTTCACGGCAACGTCTTGTTTGGACGGGGTCTTGGGAAATTTACGGGTAATCCGATCGGCGACCGTTCGTGAATATCGCGTTTGTTTTTATTATTATATCGTACGTTATTTACCGCCTTGTACCGCTGCCGCCGCCGCCAACGTAGTGTGCGCCCGCCGTACGCGCCTTGTAATAAAAATAATAATATTATTATTATATTATGTATGATTATTATTATTATTATTATCATGCGTACGGTATTCTTGCAGCGACCCTTTCTCCCCACCGCTCGTTACAACGTCGTATAAATAATATCACTTATATACTTAATCCAGTGTACACGCATAATATCATATATATATATATGGCAATATACCTACAAACTCGCGCGCATAAGATAATATAGAGAAATTAAAAAACAAAAAAAAATAAAAAAAAACATGCCCCGGGGACTCCGAGTCGGGGTGACAGCCAATTGACGTGGATGCTGCTGCGGCGGCGACGGCGACGGGGTATACGCTATAGATTAATATTATTATTATTTTATTCGTCGTCGAGTGCGCGAGCGCACAACGACGAGGTATATAATAACGCGGGCGGTAATAATAAAAATACGGAAAAAAAAAATGAAAAGAAAACTTGATAATATTTTATAGCCCGGATAGCATCGACGTCGTTTATTATGTCCAATAACATTCATTTTTTTTTCATTCCTCTTTTTCGGGGACGGAATATAAAAATGTAATGTTTCTCCGCTCTCCGCCGCCGTGTCACTCTCTGCAGTATTTATAATAGTTGTGTACGCGCTGCTGCAATATAATATACGTCCAACGCGTACGTGTGTATTATAATACAGTGGTTCGGTGCGGTTGTTTCATCGAAATATTTTCGTTGTCATATTATTATTATTATTTTATATTATATGTTGTGTTTACCGCGTTCTCGCGTATGTATAATATGCAGTTATGCGCTTCGGAATCCGATTGGAACCGGTGATTGACGCGTCGATTTGTCGCCGACGCCGACAGAGAGACGGCAGCAATATATATATATACAGTATACACCTACATGCATACACATATACCTTTATGTAGGTATATGTGTATAATATTATAAATACAAAACAGCAAAACGCATAACATAATGGTACAGAATGATACAGGTTTTTAAAACATTGATCTCGATTAATTGAAAAATTGTTATTTTTTTTAAATCGCTTTTCTTTCCTAAAATTTTGAATGACACTTTTAATTCCATTTTCCGAAAATGAGATTTTGCTGAGAATTTCAAGCTATTGTACCTTGTCAATAAATTATATAGTTTTATACAATTAATAATTAAAGATTAAATTAGCAGATTACTGGACCAACCGTTTTGCGGTAAATCCCTGTACCACTTCACTCTTTTTGTCTATAAATTTTAAATACTAATTAAGTAATAAGTTTTAAATAATGAACCATGTTTTATTCGGAATTCAATAAACAAAAATAACTTGTGGTGGAATATAATATGTGTTTATTATTTTTTATTCGTACATTAATTTACTAACAGCTTATTCGTACTGTTATTGTTTCTTTTTCTTCAGTCAGCACAATTGCGTTATACGATTGACTGCTATCGAAAAAAAAAGATTTATTGTACAATCGATTAACGTCGTCGGCATACCTCGAAACCATTGATTTGCCGCAAGACGTATAATAATATAATATAATGTTTATCAACGACATGTATACATATATTTTTTTATTACATAAAATGTTATTTTTTCATTTAATATACGCTGCAAATATTAGCAATATGAGAACATTAAAAAAGGTTCATCGGTTGTGTGCATAGGTGTGACAACGTTAAAATAACGAATCGTAATATATACGTGTGTATATGTTATGTATATATGTAAACTATTTATCCTATAGGTATACATATTTACGAAATCATAAAATGATAAAAATATATTACGTTGTGTTAATGATATGTGTATTATATTAAAACTGTCCATTAGAATTAAAAAACAATTATTGTCTATTGATATGAGTACGTGTTATGAATATTTATAATATGTTATATTTTAATGATGCTATATTTTTCATAACTCGTTTAAATGTATGTTACGAGTATAACATTTTTTCAATTCAGAAATAAAAATATTTTTTACGTAAATTTTGTTTTATTTAGCTATTTTTATTTTTTTTTTTAATGAGCATTTATTTTGTTGATTTAAATTTTAAAATAACACATATTATAATACACAAGTGTGTATACATAATTATATGGGGACTAGGCATGGAATAAAATGCACTACTGTGCCACTTATAAAGTATAATAAACGCGTGTACACTGACAACAAAATGGTTGAGGGGTTTCTGTTGTGAAAAAGGGATCTGTAAGGAAAAAAATTTTAATTGTAAACAGTTAGACATTTTGTTCATTGCTGGATTATCTAATATAATGTATACCTCGACTAGCTTTATTTACAAAATGCTTGACCCTGTAGCTTAATTATTAACATAGAAAAAAAATAAACAACTACATTAGTAATAATTATAACTAAACATGGTAAAATACGAGCTATAGTTTTTAGTTACTACAAATAATGCAGGTCACTATAGCAAAGTTTAATATTTTAATTTTTGAGCATTAATTTGTAAGGTTACTTAATTTATATTGAACTATAGACTTGATACACGTTAATTTTAAATTATATACAATTAACACTCCACACAAATTTGACCAATTTTTTGTTTGTATATGATCACGCGAGTATTAATATAATAAAAATATACATTGCATTGTTTTTTATTTTACTGTAATAATCTCTATAGTTTTACTAATTAATGGCATATAAAAAGTCATATCCACGCTCGTTAAAATTATTTTTTTTCTTAATTATCTTTCAAACTAACTAAGTAATTATACAAACTATAAATTGACTGTTTCAGCTATATTTTTAACAATTTTCTTTAAATATTTAATTTAATTCATTATAATACCTTATATACCTTATAATACTGCTTATGTTGTCTGTAAACGCATAATCGCATGACGTGCGTGTAAATCGATTTTGCTCCGTATTTTTAACATGCTTAATAATATAAACTGTATTAATAGGCCGTACAGTGTTGTAGGTATATATATAAAACAATATAACGACGCTACATAAAAATGAATACCACATAATAGTACACAGTCCCATTAAGCGTTCATACAAATTAGCCACATCTGTTTTGATGGACGTCACCGCACATTATGCAGCAGCATAATATGCACATTGAATTCAATGTATACTGGGTGATCTTTTTTCCAAAGAACACTCATTATTTTAAAATATGTTATCGAATTTGAAAATAATGCATTTACAACAGTTATAGGTTGTTAAATTCTATAGATTTTTGAAAAACCTATATTTTCACTATTTTTTAACATTTTTTTTATTACAAATAACAAAACATACAATTTAAGTAAGGTATATTTTAGAGTATTTGTATTTATAGAACTTCAATGTTGAATATATATTTTAAGTTTTAACTAACGGGTGTAGTAGCACAGGAGTGCCTTGTAAAATGCATGTTCAAAATGTTTATAAATTAAAATGATCCAAATAATATTATAGTTTAGTATAAAATTAAAAAATATATTTTGTTATTAAAATAAATAAAATTGTATTATCTATACATTTCAAAAATATTGGCTTGTAAAATCCTGAAAAGTATTTTTAATACATTAAATAATGTTCGAGATTGTTAGTGGTTTTTGTTTTAATAACATAATTATCATATATATTATATAAAAGTATTAAAATATTATCTATTAGTCATTATTATGCATATTATATTATACACGTATGATCGCTTATCGTCGCTACACAGCCGTCGACTGAACAACTATCGAAGACGCCACGCAAAGTACCGGTGTCGGCGGCGGTCTCTTTCATGTTCAGCGCGGACGCGAAAAAGGGAGAGGCCATTTTTCGCACACATGTGCAGGACTACAATATTGTTGTGTATAGATTTTACCAGCGACACAGCTGCACCGACTGGAAGAGTAAACATCGATGTATTATACATAAATAGATTTGTGTGCACAAGTGGACCCAAACGACAACAGTTTGTTCAACGACAATATAATATCGGTGTACACTTACTTACATAATATTATTATTTATTTTATTGTATACCTACCTACCTAATCGATTTAGTTTTTCAATTATCATTCTGTTATCGCCGAAGTCCCTCTCGGTTCACGGACAATAATGATCGTAGATATTAAAACATTGTATTCAGTTTTTATAATGTCATGTGTATTTTGCTCAATGGTGCGTATAGGTAAATTATATGGTATGTATATATATATATATATATATATATACCTATTTAAATACAATGTCGAACGTTGACAATGATGATAATATACTTAATATAAATAATATTCAACACTGAACCTATTACATAAATATATATATATATATTAAACAATATCAATATGTTATAATTTCATTATTTTTATTATTTACAATAATATCATTTTATTTATTTTTTTAATTTGAATAAATCCACGGCCACAGTGGCTATTGTATAACATTGATAAGATTAAATTATATACATAATACATAGATGTTCAGTTTATTTATGTTTTAACTGAACTTATTATACAACGTTTATTTTATTCTTAAAACACTAATTGGTATAATTCCTAAATGAAATTTCTAAAATTACTTGTTAGGTGTACATAATATTATATGAGAGTATAATTATAGTACATACATCGGATTATTAAAATGACCTATACGTTTTTTGATATACTTATTTAATAACCATTTTTTGTCACAATAATAAAGTATATTATTTATAGCGCTGTATGCATGTATAACAAAGCGCTATCTTGTAATATATTTTCAGATATTGTACGATAATAATTTTAATGTAACTATCTAAAAGAATCTAGGTTAAAAGTGTTCCCAAATTAATATCTGTTTTAAATTAAATACTGAGAAATGTGTATGATAAACATCCTAAACTATATAATGAATAAAATTATACAAAATTTAAAATTTCGTAATTGAATTATTATAATGCTAAGGTTTTAAATACAATTATTAATTATTAAGATATAGGAAACTAAAATAATATATACGCATAAAGACGAAAAATTGCTATCTAATAAGTAAAGCTTTTTATATATTTTATAATAATTCGATTTTAAGTTAAAATAATTGTAATTTTATTTATATTAAAATAATTAATAAACTCCAATTCTATATTTTTTCGTAATCATTAATCTCAATATTTTAAATTTTTCAGTTATATAGATGAAAAAATAAAATAAAATATGTATTTATAAATACCTATGAGCAGATGAAAACACGTATGAAGGAAATGACCATAATTGAAAGCGCAGTACAAAAAACGTAAAATATAATAATCTGCTTAAAAAAATATAATATAATATACATATAATAATATATATCGTTTTAGAAAAAACGATAAATTATTCATTTTTAGTACATATTTTACGTAGGTACATTGCTATATACACTCATTATTCAATGTACGATGTATTTTATAATTTATATTACAAATGCTCCACATATCCCGTGGTTTGTACTTGCGACATAATATTAGGCAAACAAATACGGAGCAAATAATAAGTTTTCAACATTTTCAACGAAAACGTGACCCGATTTCACAAAATAATGCGCTCCCAAGTCTGCAGCGATACTCGACGATCACACACACCACACACATACAAACACACAATATACTGTCGCGGTTTCTATAACACAATTACAGCATCGTATTGTATGCTCGGGATCCGATGAATAATAATATTTAATCGCCACTTTTATGAATGGACCGTTTAAGGAAACAGTATGAAACAAACGTCTTCTATTTCACTGGACGATTCTTAACCGGTTTCCGCCTTTATAATAATATGTTATATAATATGGACAGAATACACTATTATACGATGTACCTACCTAACCCATATATCTTCCCCCCCTCCTCATCCATTGCGTCGTAGTGTCGCGGACCGCGGTGCAGCGAAAAACAGGCGCGTTGACACTTCGAAAGCAAAACAAATCGCATTTAAAGGCACACACAAACGCACAATACGCGTTGGGCCATTTATCTCTGGAAGTACTGCACTGTTCACCTGGTCAGACCACCGGCTATATATCTATCGGCTCTGCGGGGACACGTACAAATCGTTATCGTAATCGGTGCAGTTATTTTTTTTCTCCTCGTTGTCACCCGTCACTATTACTATCACCCGACTTGCTTCGCTAGTCACTGTGCAATATCTTGGCAGTGCTCGGACCGCCATTTAGTAAAATATTATATACGTACGTATTTGACACGTAAAGACATATGTAGGGCATAATAAATTACATAAATACATCTCGTTTGTCTGATCGATTTCAAACTATACCTAGTTTTTGTTTGAAATGTTTCTACATTATTTTAAATTACTTTTATTTTTTGTATTAATAAATCTAAATAATAGATGGATACTACTGCAAAATATGTGTTTAATGAATATATTATAACATACAAATCCGATTAACCAAATCAGACAAGTTAAATTAAAGAAAACGAAAGTATTTAGTAAAACTACAGTAATTACCAAATGAGCTACATAATTACTTGATAAATTTCAGTAAAACTATTGCGAAAACTTGAAATAAAAATTAAGAAACTGTGTTGATTTATATCATTATCAGAAAGGTAATATAACCTACATTTCATATGGATATATTTGTTTATTGAAACAAACCGAATTTATGATTTCTTTATGTAAGTACACCTCTAACTAACAGACTTTTATCACAGCTGCCGTTCGATATGGTATTATGATGTTATTGGCAGTGGCGACAATAATAATATAATATCGGCTTGGCGGCCGTTCAGTTATTCTCCTTTCCGCCGTCCGGCCGGTCACCACTAATGAACGCCAACGCGCTATTTTCACTGTACGCGATGCAGACGACTTTAATAACTCTTCATTTGAAATAAATGGTCCAATGAAATAATTTCGTTCAAATTATATTGTTTTTGATACCGTGTGCACGGAGAGACAACCACAACCGATGTGTATAGCTCGACACGTATCGAGCACGCTATTTAATTGGTTTCTTTATAAATAGAATATTTATTTAAAAAACGAAATAACTATATTACCAAAACAACATAGGTAATTATTTTTTTGTTTTCGAGACGCTCAGATTTTACATAAACACAAATGACTTTGTAGCTATTAATATTGCCGTTTGCAGACTAAGTATAATAAACCAGCTGTAATAATAACAAAAAACCCTGTTCGTCTTATCAATCGACTATATATGTCCATTCGAAATGAGTTTACAACAATAATTATACAATAGGTATTATTAGAATTTAAAGTATATCATAATAAGTCAATATAACCCAATTATTTACATATTTTGTTAACATTAAACGCTAATAATAATTGTAGAAGTAGAACGTCGTATATATTATGATCTATTAAAAATTATTTTTACTGTAATTAATATTTTTATGAATTATTTATTAAACAACAATTAGCGTGGAATAATGAGTGATCAATATGATTACAAATAATAATATAAAAATAATATTTATGAGTTTTATTTATACTACATGGATCATAATAATAATAATAATAATAATCAGTATTTTGCAGATAAATGGTAAATAGCGTTGTGCGTTATTTTTATCCACATAATTAAAATTTTTACCTTATATAGTTAAAAATAATTTATAATATCGTATTATTTATTCACACAATATACTCGTACATCCATATCTAAATATCTTATTTATAAAATAAATTATCTAGATGATTTTTCAAATATGATTTTCAATTTTATTTTTTTAATTATTTTATTTTTTCATGGTAAAAGTTTTAATTTTCTTAAGATATTGCATACATACTATATATCCAATTTATTTGTATGTTCTATTAGTTATTTTTAGTATATTAGTTACAGACGTTATATTATAGTTATTTTTTAATATATTGTTCGTTTTTTGTAAATACCAGAAGTTATCGTATTTATATAATCTATTTTATTTTTAAATTTAAACTAAATATATATTATATTTATAGCAAAGATGTTATTTTACTAATGTAAGTTTTAAATCATCTATTTCTATCTAGATAACTTTAGTTATATTTTATCTATTAAAATATACCTACATAGAAATATTTTTAAGTATTATATAATATTATCTTTACTAGATTTAATTTCAATGAATTATATGTGATCAGGTGGTATTATCGAGATAATATTTGGTTTTCTTTAACACAACACTAATATTTGAAATACATTAATAAATGCGTTTTATATTCGTTCTATGTTAATTATTTGTTGCAAAAGCTTTAAGGTTTCAAAACACATATTTGAATAATATAATAATATACTACACTTGACCCAACGTTTTTTTCGCTCGTTCTATCGAAGTCAGTCCCACAGCAAAACTCATGTTTATTGTATAAAATGTATATGAACAAAACAACGGATACGTCGTATAGGTAGATAGTATTATAGGTAGGCTACACACTCGTATATTATGTTATACACACATTATATCATTGCTTTTAGCATATTATAATAATATAATATATGTATATACTCCTAGCTCTTGACGACGCGATTATTCACGGACACATGTCGTATCTTGCGCACGTTCTCGCACTTGGTCATTTGTCGACCGACGACAACGATAGGTACTCGTCGTTATGCGTGATTTTATAATGATGCACGTGAATTAGCGAATTCAAATTTGATTATAAGAGCTCCGTTCTCACCACTTATATATGTACCTATACGAGGGAAGGCACGCGACAAATTTTTGTCTCTTCTTCGCCATTAATATACCTAACATTTAATATATATAACGAACTATATACCACCACCGCCACGCCGCTTGCCGATTTCACAGACCATTGAACGAGCAGTCCGTCGTTACCTATATGTATACATTCATATATATTTTACAAGCATACTAGTGTACTACAACAACGGCAGTTAATATGGTCATAGGATACTTACGCTAAATATATGTGTGTGCGTGCTTTATATATCGGTCGTTCTCTTCCGGTCGGACGGTATATACCATGGGCGGCGGGTTTTGGACAAATGAAGTCGATTCTTATTATTTGGAAACGCGCGAGTCTAAACAGACAGCCCCGGCGGTGATCTTAACGTTCGGACGCAATAAACGTGATTGGATTATGGCGCACTTTGTGTCGATTACTGTTGTACAGTGTGTATACGTATATATAAACGCAAGTCACCGAAGCCTAGAAACCCGCCAGCCCGCAATTTATTTACGCACAACTTGTAGTGCGATGCGTATACATAAACGTATTAGCTAGGTATATATCACGGCGATGTCGTATACTGTGTATATGTATATTTTTCTCCCACGCGAAAGACGCAACGGGGGAAAAGAAAAAAAAGTAAGTACATAGTATAATAACACAATAATAATAATATTTTTATAATAAATATGTACTATGCAGTCGCGTAAAATATTATATCCTATACACACATTGCATCATATCGTATATTATATTATAATATATATACTTCATTTATATATGGAGGGGAAACAGATATTCATCACGTGTGTGCGTGCTATTGTCACCCGAAATCCCATAATATATTATATATACCTATATGTGTATTATTATATACGGCGGTCGTAATATATATGGTCGTCGAATGCGTATGTGATGTATATATATAAATATATGTATGTGTGTTTGTGTGTGTGTTTGTGCGAAGACAGAAAGGTTCCTCTATAAAAGTCGTTCGAGTGTCATCGACGGTAAGAAAGAAACATTGTCGGCGATATTATATAATATATGTCGTTGGGAAAGTGGCGGCGGCGGCGGATAAAAATAAAAAATAATAAAATAAAACCTATATATTATATATTGTAAGTATACAACTATATGTATAGCGCGCGTGTGTGGATATGAACCGCTGACAATGGGCTGGAGAGTTAAGACAGAAAAAAAAACGCAGTGTGGTACGAGAGGGCGAAATAAAAAAGAATGAAAATCGAAAAAAATTTCGCTCCACATTGTACCTCTATATTATTACACATATCGTACGTAATACGCATATACACGCAGAGCGTTCACCTAGTCGCAAACACCTGGACCTCGGTGATCTCCACCCTCATATCTCCAACGGCACCGCCACCGCTGGTCCCGCAACGTAAGTACATATACCGTATTATACCTACCAAGCGGTTATTTATGTTTTTTAATATACATGAAAATCCAAGTGAACCCGTTTTTCCCTTTATTTTTTTTTCATCCGATTTGCTACTCCTTAGCCGGCTGCTCTTTTTCAATGATATAATACATCGTATATATATATATATATATAAGTGCGCGTCACATAGATATCGCGCGCACGCCGTCTTATATAATATAATATATTATTATTTATCCTTTTATTTTTTAAAAGAGATTAAACCGTTTGAACCGTCGCAAAACCGTGAGTTATAACTGTGGTGTTTTTTTCCCCGAAAAACTGACAACTCAAAAAGTAAAATAAAAAAACAACACGACAATGATGCTGAACGCACTCAAAATGCTCGAGAAACTGCGTGCAAAACTGTCATATTATTATCCCTGGGTTTCGTTAGGTATAAGCGCGTTCGCCATATGTTCGTTCATATTTATAATATTTGAAGATATATATATATATATATATATATATATATATATATATATAACGTTTCGAATAGAGATACCTTCGAGTATTCAAGTGTCGTATAATATTATGTTGTTGTGTTATTTTATGATTCGGATAAACTGGGTGTAAATTCGTATTATTAGCTAATACGAGCGATATTTAAAATATTTATACATTCGTATATACTATATTGCCTGTAATATTATCATACCTGACATCTAAAATAATAAATATTTTGCTCTGTTATTTTAATATACATTGTTAAATTGTTACATACGTTATAAGTTCGTAGAACCTTCGTGTTTAAGTCTCTGAAATACGAATAACTACGTAAAATATCATTTTTATTTTTCTCTTATTTTATAAAAGTGTAATTTGGATTGTGTGAATTAATTTGCAAATATATTTTTATACGCGGATAAAAAATAGTAGCAGCGATATAAAAAGTTAGAAAATACCATTACACGATGAATTTCTTATAGGACTAAACAGTTACGCTCTTAATACGTCCGGCTTAAAAGTGAATAACAATTACTTTTATTATTAAAAACGATACTAATTTATTTATTATATGGATGAAGGGATGTATTTTCTTAGGATTTTCATCCTGCATTGATGCTGGACGACGGTACGGCGAATGATTGAATTATGAAAATTCGCGTCGTTTGACAAGCGAAATAAATGAATAATAATAAATATATACAAACATAAAAAAAAGGAACGAAAACCGCACTGCACCCTTCATGCGGTCCACTCGTGTCCCTTCTCCTATCCGCGCCGCCTATACGTATATACATTTTATACGTGTTTAATGTTTATGTAAAATATTTTCTGTTGGAGGTTATAATTCGAAGGTACTTTTTATGCATATAATATATATATACGTAGACGAAGACAAATAAGCTTACTCACTCGGCAACGACGGTCGGCACGGTATGCGTGGCAGCGGCTGCGATGGACCGGGAAAGATGGGGATGGATATACTGCCGCAGCAAGGGGGTAGTATTGCTAATCAACGTCGGCAACCGTATTTTCGTCGGGACGTCGACGACGACGACGGCGAGGAGACCGATGCGCGATATTGAATATTCATAAGATTTAAAGGGAAATGTTTGCTTTAAAAGTTGTCCGGACCCAGAAGACTGCCGATTTTCCATTCACTCGTGAAACCCACCCCGCAGCCGGCCGCCTCGCTACCCACAGATTCTTCTCCGCAATAATAATATTGTGTTCCGCCGCCCTCCGCAATGCACCACACGCGTAGTATAATATAACCTGCACTACCCCGTTCGCTGGCCTGCAGTATATACTCACCCCGTCATGTGACGTCGTTATACGCACTCGTTCTTCTCTATCTAAACACCATCTCAAGCGCGCGCACCCCTCTGCTGACGGTGTACATGTATAATATGTCGTGTACGTTCATCGAGAATTCGGAATATTTGGATTTATTTACACTGGCATTGCACTCCGACACTGAAAACACGCGTATACGCCCTATGCATATTACTATAAGAATATCATCGAGTTCTGCACGGTACAGAGCGGTCGTAATGTTTTCTAAATTGGTTTTTGTATTCGATGTATATATAAATATATAATAATGCGTTATTACTAGTATAATGTTTAGTATTGTCGTACGCGTAAAAAACGGCCGTTATCCATATAATATAATATACATTGGTTGTATAAATGTATATTTTATATATTGTTCGTTGAAGACACGATGTAAACTATGATATACATTATTCGGTCCAAATTCCGACACTAATCTATGAAGTCGTTTATGGACCGTTCTACAGGTGTACCGGGATGGGAATATATAGACGGTATAAAAGATTCCTAATGCGATATTAATATAGGCATATATATATATACATTTCAAATCTATTAAAAAGTTTAGTTGGACATAATAATATCAGTTGATAGTTGATATCACAATAGTTATTAACCGAAACATTCATTTTTGTTTATCCCGACGAACCAAAATAAGAACCGAAACTTATGAAAAACATATTATCAAGGTCGTATGACTTCGATTTAAAATCTACATGTTACTATAAAATATACTGTGGTGGATGTAGCCTCATATACTCTCGCGGTTTAATACTATAACATAATGTATATCGGCTGCTGTTGTTCTCGTTACAGATAAAATATTAGCATCGGTACTGGTATAATATATGAAATTATTTCTAACGTAATATATCGATAGTTTTGCAAAGTTTTTAATTAAAACAATATTAACGACCCATACAAGTCGTAAACACATGAATATATTCACATATCGTAAATTCGTAAAATATGCATAAAACCATTTGTGCGAGGCCCGTTACTATATATACATTATATAAAACGTGGTTTAGAATAATTGATAAGTATTCGTGTTAACGGCATCGAGAGGGGGGAACACGAGAATAATAATTCAAGAAAAGCCCTCGTCGTCGTTGTCGTCGTCGCTACCGCCACCACCGCACCCCGCGCAAAAACATTGCTTCAGGTCCGTTTGTTATAATAATATTATTATTAAAATATATGAAGCGTCAACTGCAGCGTTTCCGCGTTTCTATCGATATCAGGTTGCCACCTGTACATTATATACATTATATATATATATATACACACGATATATCACCTGATACACATATTATTAGTATACATATTGCACAGTGCAGCTGATTTTATGGTTGTGTATTACTATGGTTATTATTATTGTGTAGAGCTACAATTTTCTCGACTTTCTCGAAGGGGCTTTCTCCGTCTATCGGTATACAATATGTTTCCGAGGCGTCGGCGGAGGGTGGAGTTTAATTTAATTTCACGTGACTTATGGGCCGATCGTTGGTGGCCGAATGTATACAGGGTGGGGAGGTGTACGTATTATATCGTATATATACGTATATACAGGATTAATGGTTAATAACCATGCGAAGAGTGGTGAGCGGAGGTATGGGGAGAGACGACAAGAAAAATCAGACGCAATTCCGTTTGCCGCTGACGTGAATGGATCGACCGTGACAATTTAAAGACGCGCGGTCGTGTCGCCGCCACTGTTGTTTTTGCTAGAATTGTCTGCTCTACGCTAGAGAAAGGGTTGCGGTGTTTATGTGTGTGTGCGAGCGTGATCGTCCAAAGATTGATCGGACCCTATCATTCAATTCTGGTGAATTATCGTCGTCACGTGTGTGCGTGTGTTAGCTTCAGCGGCAGTCGAGAATAAATGATGTACGAGGTGAAAACAACGTCGTTCCGCAACAATGATACAATATTTTAGCAATAATAATAATAATAACAACATAGAATTACCAAAGTCCAATTTTAACAGGTGAACTATAAGTACAGTGTCTATAATAATCTAATATACTATAAACCACTTTGTGAGTTATGCATTACGATATTAGATATATCATACGGATGTATGTTTGTATTTATTTTTTTTTTCTTATTAGTTTAATATATTATTTTATATCTATATTGTAAGTGTGTGTGTATATATTGTAACTTTTTAAAATAATTGTTTAATTATACCACGTGAAAAAATGCATGGGTCATTATGTCAATATTTTTTAATGAAAACCAATTATTGAATAATATGGTATTTACAAACAAATTATAGCTAGATACCTCCTATAAAAATGATTTATTTATAAGTTACTTTAAACATAATTATTTTTTTAAATGTTTACTATCGGAAAAACATTTTGAATAAACAAAAATTGTTGACGTTGGAAATAAAATACAACTAGGCAAATTGTTGAACCTCGATTTTTCTCCCCCACGGTGAGCGATAAAACCAGCCGTTGTCGCCAATCCAGGCGCATTAGATCCCAGTTGTAGAGTTATACGAATATGGCTTTTATTTGTTTTGAGAAAGCTGTTTCGAGTGGTGTGACTCTGCTTCAGTCTGCGGTTAAAATGTTCTGGGGCATATATTATAGATGTCTGTTATCGGACGATACACACTGCACACCTCCATATACTACACGTATTATGACGTGTGCGGTTAGACAATAGCTAGACGACAATCCGTGCATTGGGCTAAAAAGCTAAATAATATAATACTATTATAATAGTGACATTTAGTCTCCGTGACGTACAACATAACAATAACAGTATACTAATATAATATCGTATTCTGCTGAAATGATCGGTTGACTTTTCGAATTTCAAACTGTGTTATAAAAGATTACTACAATATTATTACATTTTCTTCCGATATAATACTCCTCAGATATCATTATTGTTTTATACATGTTTATTATATTTTACATTTGATATGATATAATCAAGTGATTTTAAACTTGTATAGAGTAAAGACACCCGTGTTAAAAATACTATTTTTTTGTGACGCATAAGAAATATTTTTCTTGTCTACATGTACAGGTCATAATATAATATATGTTGATGAATCCGTACGACCTTTCAGAGGTTTAAAATCAATGACCAATGATATAAATTATGTACACCACGTAATAGCAATACTTTTTTACGAACATTGTACGTGAGTTGTCTTTCTCGTATCAAGTCTTTCGAACTTTCGACACGACGTCAACGCCGAGTTCAAACTCGGTTGTAGTGTGACACTCATAAACTCTAATCCCGTTTGGGTCGAAAACGAGCGCGTACACCAACAACACTGTGGGTACATTGTATAAATATAATTTAATGTGTATGTGTGCAATGGAGGTACGATTTATATATGACTATGCTTTTTCGGCGCAATGCGTGTAGTTTTAGTATTTCTTCCGGTTATTCTCGGATATTATATTGTGGCTTAACAAAATAAAAATTTAAATAGGTTCAGTGCGTGTGTGTAAAAAAAAATAATTAGGGTTGTATGTGTTTCTGTTTCGAAAATACTTATTATAGACAGAGGGAGAGCAAGTATGCTTTAAGTATTTTAATCTTCAAGATGTTTCAAATTAAACGCTACCTAATAATCAAAGTGGTTTCGTTAAATAATTTATACGTTTATATTTTTAATAAAACATTTATGTTCCTGTAAATTCTGTATAAACGTTAACAAATTAAAAGAAACATAAATACTTAACCATATTATAATATATGTATACTTGAGTATTCTAGAGTATTCTTTGATCATTAAAGTATAATTAATAATTTCATCATATCATACTTAATTGTTTAAATCTTCAATATATATTTTTACACTTTTTAAAATTTATTAAAATATAATTTTCAGAGTATTTATTTAGAAATACAATGTAAATTATCTCTATTACAACTTATAAGATATGAAGTATTAACTTTAAAAAACTTATAATTTTAAAACACTCATTTCATTTAACAAGAAAATAACTACTCAAATGTAAAACTCGTTTTTTATACGAAATATTTAGGTTATACAATATTATCTTTATTAATTTAATTTTATAATTTTTGAGTTAGAAGCATAGAATTTTATAAAAAATTGTATATACTCTGAGTCCAATAAAAGCAATACTTATAGACTTTTTATTTTTGTTTCAAGTAATCTTTGCCAACTGTGGCCATTGGATGATTTAAAAAAAAATTATTTATATTCACATCAAACAGACTAAAAATGTAAATAATTGACCGATCATACTTAATATCTTTAAATTAAAAGTGGATTTTTGTGTTATATCTTTATTAAAATTTATTGCATACTAAACTTTAATACTTATTTTCATCAGTATATATACAAAAAAAATAATTTTTTGAGGAATATTGATTTTCTATGTAAATATAACTATTTAAATTTTTAATACCTCTGAAAATAAAATATTTTAAAATGTCACATATTGCAATTTAAAAATTAAATGTAAATCTATCTGTTTAAATGTTGATGTTATTATTTAAAATAAAAAGTGTGATTTGAAATACATTCATCAAAAATTAAATGATACCTATAGAAATTATCAGTCAACCTACTATTATATAATATGGTACATTGTTATTATTAGTAATTATTTCTCATGTAATAGAAGATATTTTTAAACATAAAACATTATAGTTTCTACTAAATGTTGAAAATCAAGTTCAAAAATCATAGTACTTAATTAATATCAATAAGCTATAATACATTTAAGTTAGATGATCCAACACATTCGATAGCAAAATAAAACCTGACATTCTGGCAAACAGCCAAAAGGCAATTAACATTTTTTTCTCATACTTACGCTGCCTATGTAAAATTAAATTTAAAAAAATATTCAAAAAAAGTTTTAAATGTATCATCAGACAATAAGTGCCAAATAATTTACATTATGTTTTGTTTGACTTCCATCGGTGAATTAATGACATGTGTATTATGATTAAAAAAAAACAATTCATAAAATGTCTTCGCCCTTAACCCAATTCAGATTAACATTAAATTATAATTGAAATTTTTTTTTTTTTTAGTATACATTATATATACTACTTTCATATTAAAAAGTGTTGAAAACAGAAAATGTGTTTATTTTTAAAATACAGAACAAATTAAAACCGTCTACTGATTTAAACTTTTATTAAAATCGAATATAACAGTACCTCTATTTTCAACGAGGTGTCTTCTGTCCATAGATATTTTAATTTGAAGACTTATTAAATTGAGTAATTATTTGATGTTTTCCATACGATTAATTAATTTGAATCATTTAAGTAGTTTCTTTAAAAAATATTTAAATGGATTTGACGTGTTATGAAAATCGAATAAACGACTTTCAATTTTTTGGAAATTAATACTCTGCAAATACCTACCCAAACTGGTTGTTTTCGATTTTAACTATAAAATATTCCGAATCACTGCGTAACTGATCCATGTCACTCGAAGGGTTGAAACATATAAAAAAAAATCTTGAAAATGAAAACTCCCCCAACAACCATAAGTATAATGATAATCCTACTCAACAAAATCTATCAAATTGTTATCCTTTTATTATTTCGATTTCTTTTTGTCATACATTAACACTTGTGGGATTGCTTTTACGGTGGTAAATCGCTTTTGTGTATGATCATTTTTCCCTTCTTTTTTTATTCAATCGTTTATATTATTATCATTGAATTTTCTTTAACGATTTTTTTTTCATACAACTAGTCTATCTATACCGATCTTGAAATTACCAGCCGTTATTTTGACTGCTCTGGGATTTTAATGGTTGACCGAATCCTGAAATGACACAATCGACGTGGGAGCAGCTAGTTGAGCACATTGCGGAGGAGTATTTTTCTGGGATTATGAAGGGTTGAACGGTTTTCTCAGCTAAGGCACAGCTGTTTTTCAATTGACAAAATGCAATCGAGACAAAAATAAATACCGAACATGTCACACTTGAATAATAATAATGAATAATAAAAAAAAAAAAAAATTACAAGTGCCTAAAGAGAATTCTTAAAAAACAACGTTTGTGATATTTGCGAACCAACAGATTATAACGGCTAGCGAGTGGTAGCTACTAATTTTATATTATGTACAATACTATTGCTGTAGAGTAACTAATTAAAATTTTAAATTCTTATTGTTAGTCGATGGATTTTGTTTTATAATTATGACTGGCCGTATATACACAGAGCCATCTAGAGGCAATGCTCTGCAACCATATGCGACCGCTAAAACGTTTCCGGTTCGACTAACGATTGAAACTGTATATAAATAGGATAATATTTTAGTTGTAAAACAAGACATTATTGTAGCGCTGTAATAATATTTTACACATCGATAAACATCATTGTCGCTGGAACAAGTAAAATATTATATATTAAAGTAGATTTCTTTACAATATATTTAGCAGAAATATTTTAGTCACTTCCTATAAATTGCGATAATAATTAGAATACCACTCGCAATAATAACAAACGTTGTGATACATAATATGATCGATTTTTTTTTAGACTAATAATATAATATTTCACGAGAAAATAACATGAAGACGGGAGTGTAGTGTGCAGCTCAAGTAGGTACTCGCAACACCATAACGGGCGGAATTCAGAGAAGCAAATTATACAAGTTGGAAAAAATGGCGCAAACCCTCGTATTGAATACAAGGTGTTAATATTTGCCCTCTAACTATATTCACATTTCACACTATGTTTGCAGTAATTATTCAATATGAGTATATTTTATTGTATTATTGTGCTGCACTTAAATTATCAGAATCAAATTTGAAATTTCCTCTTATACCAGGAATTGAGAACTAGCATAGCGTTCCGAGTACCTACTTTTTATGATTTTAATGTGTTGCGTTTTAAAAAGTAACAAAAAATTGATTTTAATGAGATTTTTACTTTATTTTATTTCCATATTAAAATATTCTGAAAATATGTTATTTCTTTATCATAAATGGTATTTAAAAAGAAAAATATTAATTAAACGAAGTCATAGGTATGGGTAGGTACTTAAAGCAATAATATAAATATTATATGCTCGGAATAAGCCCTTTATAGATTCTCAGTATGGAAAGTATGGTGTTACTTTATATTAATATTTTAATTATTATTTTCAATGTATTATGAATAAAAAATAATATTATGTTTTAAGAAATAATAAATTGCTATAACGAAATGAAAATAAAAATAAGGGATCATTTGTTATTATTTATTATTTGAATATAGTCCGGTCCGATGGATTTTGAGGTATTGAAAACTGGACGGTTTGTAAGTTTGATTGACCCATCCTTGTGCTAAACAAACACTGGTGATGCCAAAAGTATAAATTTCGTTTTTTTTTTATCGTATTACATAAGCTTAATAAAAGTAGATATTATATTATATTAATTCTTGATTACATCCGTTTCGCATGCGTGTACGTGGAAATGCATTGCGTACGGATGTTAATTATTACCGACGGACACAACAGACTTTGGCATAAACATTTTCATAAAATATAACCGCGACCGTTGTCACGAGAAAATACGGTAATTCGTTTGAACGTTGCGGCGATGCCCGGCATCCATATCCGTTATACTTCATAGACGATATAGGTATACACGAAAAAACAGGTGGACGGGTTTGACGTAATTTGGGATGGATTTTTCAGTGGGGTTGTTTGAGGGGAAAAGGGGGGGGGTTATCGAAAACGTCAACATTCGTGATTAAAGTGCTTTTGACGCATGTAGAGAGTACCTACGTTTGACGAAACCATACGAAACGGCGATTTTGATTGTACATTTTCACCAAAATTAATAGAGTGCACATTGTAGGTGATGCATATTATTTATAATTTGTTTTTCGTCCGAAATACACGACGTACGCACTTAAAGCGGACGGGGCGGGGGGGGGGACTACGATGATATACAAACGGACGTGTTATGTCCTACATTTGATTTTTAATTTCGTGCTCGTCAAAACGCGCCAGTTGTACGACGCACACCTGTTCCTATAAAGGTATACGTATACCTAAATATTTGATCGATGAAACGATTTTTTTTAATCATAACGCGAAGACGTAGGTACCTCTACAGCCGATACACTGCAACTGCAACGCATAGAATATTTAATTTCGATTACGCCGACGAGTGTGTATATTGTACATAATATTATTATTATACGTAGGTATTAATAATACAGCATAATAATAACACGTTCGTCGAACGTTGCCCTATCGCGATCCGGTACGCCGCGCCGTCGACGGTTTCACGTGCTCACAGAAATAACCTAAGCGCGAGAAAACGTCGCGCGGACGACGCGGTCGAGGGATTAACTCGATTTCGACGATTGGACTAATTTTTTCCCCTGTTTTTTCGTGTTTTATTTTTTTTAGACGTCCTCTGGCGCGATGTTTTCTAGTTCGCGCGCCGTACTCTCCTAATCCGCCGGCCGACGGATTTATCGCCTTGTTGCCGCGCTCTCGAACCATAATGATATTATAGCCGTACACGTGACACGACATTATGATATCAAATTATTGTCATTCTTGTAGTATGTGTACGATTCGATGACGCGCCGCGCCGAAAACGATTTAAGCGAAAATAGTGTTTGGCGTGTCATAATACGAGCGCGTGTGCAGCGTGTCGACCACAGCGATATCGTACGCACGTCTCCCCGCAGACTGGCGGACGGCAAAAAATAAGCATTTCGGCCGACGCGAAGTGAATTACGACCGTACGCTCGTTTTGGCGCGTATTCGCCATAACAATATCACTCGGTTTCTACCGCTGTCGTCGTCTACTTAATTAGCGTAATAACATTGTTTTTCAATCTTTTCGGTGACAGGACCATCGACGTTTTTTTTGTCGTTTAGTCGTCGGCAAATCACCAATGTCGTTACAAGCACTACTGCTGTATATATAGTTTATTTAAAAAAATGTAACTTAGAACTTTGTCCGTTTGGACGATCCCAGCAAATACGGCGTATTATTATAATATGATATTTATTAAATAGGATAATGTCACTACAGGAACTAGAACCAAGCCGAAGAAAAATCTCTCAGGACACCCTTATACATACTTTAATATTTTAGTAACCGGAAGCGATATTTTGATAGCACTTAATTCATTTTTTCAATGTGAATAATGGATTCGATAGTTATAATGCGGACCATTATTATTTATTTATTTTGTCATGTCGTGTATAAATATTATATTTGTACTAGTTAAAATCGATGTTAACTAAAACTGGCATTTTTAATTTTGATGAACTGTAACTGAGATCTTTGTTTTAAGAACAATACCTTATTATTTATAAATGATAATACAATATAGACGATAGTATACCTACTTCTACATCTCCGTTAATTCAGTGAGTATAGTAATGATACCTTTAAAAATAATAAATTATCCAGAGGTCGTTATTTGGTGATGGAATCTTATCTCGTTTATTTATTAGATATATATAAAATGATAAATAAATCAAAAATAACAAAATTAGTGATTTTTACATCCCATCGTGTTAGTAAATCGCATGTCATTTTAAATAGGTAATGAATTATTATGTTACAATATCCGCTAATATATACAGTGCATCATAAAGACCTGTGTATTGCATTGTTTTAAGAATTAAATACTCAAATATTTTATAAAGTTAAAATATGTATATAAATAAGTTTAAAGTTCTACGTTGTATCTAAACCTTCCGGTGCTCATATTTTTCATAAAATTAAAGTTTTCGATGAATTTATAAGCAAAGTTTTCATTTAACTCGTGCCAATTTGTCAGGTAAAAATAAAATCCCGGAAAACCCAAAAACTTTCTGAGAATGTTAAAAAAATGTCAGGGTACCATTATACCTTGTGCATAAAAAGTAAATACACGTGGACGTGTTTCATTCCTTCGGGAGACGACGTCCGTTTTCTGGTGCTCATATATTTTACTCGTGTACGTATAATGTTTTTGGACGATGGTTTTTTCCCCAGCATTGTTCAGTATAACGTGAAGTTACCTATATATACCTATATATATATATATATATATAATAACAATATGTGTTTCTGTTAGTTTTGAAGGAGCGAAAAAATGACGACGTCTTCCTCCCTATCACAACCACCAACTACTAGCTTACGCGGAAAACTGTCACGGCCATTCTCGGCGTTCACAGAAAAGTCCGGACGACTATACGTCATCTATATAACATGACCCGACCGTGCTCTGAAATATACCACGGTACAAGAGCCAGTTGTAGTGGTAATCGCATGGGAGGAAGGAAAAGGAGCAGACGAAAAAACCGACACTACAGGAATACAAAAAGTATATTATATAAATATTTGTGTGTATGTGTGTGTGTGTGTGTGCGTGTGTGGGTGTGTGGGTGTGGGTGGGTGGCTGTATGCGTGTATAAGTACTGCGCGAGTGGTACCACCGAGATTTATGTGATTTCGCGGGGCTCAACGCATGTCTCTGGTGAATCGATCAACAGCGCACGGCCAGCGTTCACACTTTCGCGGGACGCCGCCTCCTCCTCCAGCAGCATCGCACACGTATATAATACAATATATTATACGTATCCGGCGTGGGCCGGCCCCGAAAATCTCGAACACATATATATATTTTACAAGTCCTAACCTATATATATATAATCTATATACATATTATATGTCTTTGCGCGCGGAGTAACGAAAACCAAAGTGGTCGGATATCAAGTGAGCGAGCGAGCGTTTAACTCTTAAGAGGGTATCCGTGTTCGGAGTGTACGTGCGTCGTGCATGTACCGGAAACGGTCGAGCTTTTAGTCGAATAGCTGTAAATTTTCCACGCGTATATATTATATAATATGTGTGCGCGAGTGTACAGTGTAAGACTCGGTTATCCGGACGAAACGCCATGGGCGTAACTAGAAATTGTCTTCTACGAGAAGTATCGTCGTTTTAGACTGCTGCCGAGATAGAGACACGCTTCTGATGGATAAATAACGCATATATACTACCAGAGACCTTAAAATACACACACGTTCTGTATAGTTTGTTCTACAATCAAAATCTATAGCTCAATTTTCATTGCAAATAATATGATAAAAAATTCAATAACATCAATCGTACCTGGCCTATATAATATGTAGTTTCGTAGAAATCATTTGACGCTTGTTTTTTTTTTTTAAACTTTCCTGAAAAAGTAACATAGATCATTAGTATTAGGTAGTTTTCCAAAATATTATTATATGTTACAGACGAGGACGAAAAATAATAAATTGAACACGAATACTGTATGTACATTATACTTACATAGTACAATAATTAAAAATATTGTAAGCTCACGAATAACATAATATTATACGCAATGTATGTAGGTACGCGTAAGGAGTACAAAAACGATAAACGATACAATAATATTATTATTAAACCGTCCGGTCTTGGTGTATGTATTTTGAGCTCATTTACCGGACGCTGAGCAAACAACTCGATTTATTTTTGATACTGTGACAGTCTGGGGCCCTCGACCGCGTACGCATAAAATATCATTGCCGCGCCGTGACATTTTTGTTTGTGTTTTGCGGCTGCTGCGTCTAAGTAATAATAATACTATTATATATAGTGTGTATACGATAATGTTCTACGCGTACACCACTCATGTGCGGTCACGTGTATAATATATTAAAATTTATTGTGTATTATTGTTGGGGAGCCAAAAACTAACGTATTCGAGACTTTTAGCTTTTAAAAACTGTTTTATAAGCCGAAGACATCCCGTTAGTTGCACGAGTTTAAAATATAACAAATACGTTAATATAACTGCGATTGGACCGGTAAAACGCCGAAAGTGTGTGGATTACAGGGTTATATATTGTATGGTTTTCAGACGACTTTAGCCCAGACTTTGACATCATAATATTATAATTGCTGTACGTCCGTTACTCGACGTCTGTTACGTATAAAAGACGAGCAGATGAGTGTCTCAGTAAAGCTATCATGTTTATAGAAATATTATATAAGCATATTGTGTTTAAATTTAAAGACACACATTGGTAAAGAATAAGAAAAAGAAATGTTTTTATTTGTCTCCAAAATGTCCGATTCCAATAAATTTCATTTTTCATTCCTCGTCTTACAAACTTATTAATTATACACATAAAAACTATCAACATTACTTTATTTTTTTCAAATAATTATTCATAGCCACCAACGTTATGTTTATGTACCAAATAATAATTATAAATGAATCGTATTTGCAACAGCCATATACCGCTGACAAAACTAATCATCAAGAAATTGTGAATCAAATTTTCAATACAAATCTGCAAATAAAATAAAGATAATATATTATATTATAATATAATTTAATACTACACCTGTAGCAGTGTTACAAAATGATCTCGAGGGTTGAAATGTCGAGGTATATTATCTTACCCCTCGTCGAAACAAAACAGAGTAAATAATTACTATTTGTAGCCACACGTCTTGTCTACAATAATAATAATTGCTGATGTGTATAAAAAATGAACGATAATTATAAGGAATAATACACGACTACAGCACAATGTGTAAGAAAATTAATTCGTCGTGTCGAATGTTTGACGATGGCTAATCCGTTTAGGAACGTCGAGCCTCCGGCAATCACCGAGTGCCAGGTGCATGGTTTGGCGGCTGAGGCATTCTTAATTTAGTGTTCGTTTAAGGTTTGGTTTACGATCAACAATCAACGTCTTCAAATTATTATTAAATCAAACATAAAAATCGTCATTTATGTATTCAATTTAATGACACGTTTCCACTATACACTGGAATTTTTCAAAAAAAAATATTCAAAAGACACGTAGCGGTAGTGATAATGTTATTATGTCATTCTACGTAATATGCATATTAAATAAAGCACTTTGCGAGAAAACATTTTTTTTTCAATTCAGTCTGTTTTTAAATCCTATTTGGTTGGAAATTTTGATTTTGTTCTGTTTTCGTATATTTTATGGAAAAAGCATGTAAAATAATTAACATCAAAAATACGAGTACCTATAATAATAGTAATGCATTTTGTATACTCATGAAACGGGTTCACATAGTAAAATTCAATATTATAACTTACGATATCACACAAAAAGTATTTTTAAATTTTACTTCACATTTGTGATTTTTTAAATTAGAAATTGTAATAAAGTGTTATTTATTAATATATTTTTTTGGCAAAAAGATATTTCATAATAATTACGATTTATGGTTGACCGCTAATAATATGTGCTTTTAAAAAATGTATAAAACGTGTACTGCTTGTTATTTTCATGGTAAACGCAATCAAACTACATGAATCTTTTAGCACATTCGTCATCGTTATGTAACTATATAATTAACTAAAATTAATATAAGCCACATCATTCATGGCAATCAATTAATTTTGGGTTATAAATAGAAAATACGGAATATTCATAGTATACGAGTATAATAATGTTTTGTTAATTAAACAGGAATCAAACCATTGTACATTGATTTAATGAATGTATTATAATAATATTATTAGGTATTATTATTAGTGTACGCTATTTCGTTGTTATTTACGTTATAAAAATTAACTTTTTTTTCAATATATCATCTATATTTTACAATAGGTATATTATGTTATTAAGACACTTTTCGTCTGATATTGGATTATCTTAAATAAAATATACAAAATGGAATTGAAACAAATACATGAGATACAAGATGTGTGTATTTACAAATTCTAGAAACTTTACTTTCGACGGATCAACAACAGTCGTAGTATTATTAATACATTTTTACGTGTCTCTAATTGGTTCTAATTTATTATATTATTTTATAATATACGTTTTTATTGGATTTCCTTTGTGCCTCTATTAGGTAGGTATATTATATTATAACGTGAATGTCAAAACAGTCCAAATCGATTGAAAACAATTGAAAACGAATGCTAATAAAAATGGTATGTTATCGGTTATAATCGTTTCATCAACTTGCAGAAATATTATATTACAATTAGATATCTGACCTTGAGAATATTAAACGTACGAAAATTTGACGGAAAATCGTCGAATGCCAAAATAACCAAATGTATCGTTAACGTGACGAATTACGTGAAAACGCAATACAGACATTTATAATATTACGACGGTGGGCGAACGTACACAATGCGTATACGATATTATGCGGTTTATTCCTCCGGCTCAGACACAATTTATATTATATATGTCCCAAAGACCCTCTCCCCTGCGCACAAAAACATATATAATAATGTCAGGATATCGACTGCCATTGAAATTTCAATATGAAAAAGTATAATATTCACACGCACACACACACACACACACACACACATATATACGTTTTATATATAATGTGTACACGTCGCAAACGTCTCTCAAATATAATAATAATAATAATAATCGACCGAACCGCATATATATACATAATATACATCATATGACATCGCGCGCATACAAAACGAAAAAAAACGATTCTCCAAATCGGTTGCGGGAAAGTCGTCGCGTCGTTTCCGTTTATTGCCAGTCATTTGCCGCGCTCACGATAATGCGTCGTGGGCGCGGGCGAGCGTGCTCGCGCGAAATCGCGTTCGACGTCTTTATATATTGTATCGCGCCCCGTCGTGTGTGCAGTTTCGAAGGCGTTTTAAATAAGAATATAAAAAAAAAACGCAAACCAAAACAACAAAAAAGTAATAACCGAGTCCCCTTTTTTTCTTATTATTTTCTCTCTTTCTTCTTCTCCTTTTCTTTTTTTTTTTGTTCCTTCCGGTCGTGAAAAATCGTCGCCCATTTAATCCACGCGAGCGATGGAGTTTTTGTCGCTGGCGCGCAAACAGCGCCGTCGAAAACCGCAAAACGGGCAACACGCGTTATTAGGTACATATCAATGATATATCGCTTCGTACATAGGTACCTGCCCACCCCACCCCCGACGAGTCGTAGTCGTAATGTTATTATTATCACGAGTCATTTTACGACGGAATTGGATCGAACTCGAGTGCGCGCGTCGTTAAGTCCACCCGCAAACGCGGTTCGCGACGCGCGGGGAGGGGAAAAAAATTGTATTCCCAGTTTTTAATCTCGACGACCCCCGCGATAGGAGACTGACGCGGGGAGATGCACACGTATATATTATACACGTAATGGGAGCTCCGGCCGGAGACGGAAAGGAAAAAAGAAAGGAAAAAAAAATGTAAACCGTATTAATCACCCGGGGGGGTAACGTTTAATATCGTTATTGTTATCGTTATTATAATATCGCCGAAGATATTATTATTACCTTGGCCATTAAAATCGAATCTGTCGTTCTTTAACGAGTTTTTGATGGCGAAAAATGTTCCACCCGCGGCCGATTAGTGTGCGCGCGAGAGACACTGTCCTGTCGCCTTCTCACCCGCCCACCATCACCACCGCCACCGTCGTAGTGGTAGTGTGATTGGAGTTTAATTCTAGACGACGACGGGGAAAAATTGAAATGATTAAAAAATAATAATAATAATAATAATCATAAAAAAAATAGTAATAATAATCGACATCAGAATTGGAAATTAGCCGTCGAAAAGTTTTTTTTTTTTGATTGAAACCGCTCCTCTCGTGCATACTGCATACTCGGGCCGCCTCGGGTGTAATCAAATGGAATTTGTAATTTCCAATTTTCGCCTCTTCGTTTTATTTTATTTTTTCTATCTTTATACGTAAACCGACAGACCGTCAGATTGTACAACCCACCAAACAGCTCATTCGCTATATATATAAAAAAAAAAAAAACGATTATACATTTCATATTGTGCTACACATATATGATATCATAATACATTAGATTAGATACCCTATAGCGACATTTTATTAACGTTAATTGTTTTTTATATATTATACATTATATTGTTTTTCCTATTTGCATATGGATGTTTAATTGAAAGAACTTTTGAATTGATAATAATATATCTCAGCAAAATATTTCATACACGTGATGTATGTGAAGTCAACATATTTATGTATATTTTAAGCAATTTATTTAATTTTATATAGTGGAAAATTCTAATTCAGTATCCGTACTCCTTTAAAATAATTATAATTTAATAACAAAACTTAATATAATTCATGGATTTTAGTAAGTAATCAAAATATGTCTATGATGTATTATACTACCTATATTACAAATGGAAGAAGTTTTTTAAGATTTTTTAACAGTAAATATAGTTTTATTTTATATCTTATATTTAATCAATATACGAGCAGCTCATAGTAAACTATGAACAAGTCTAACTTAGTAAACATTTTTTATGCCTTTAAAAAGTATATCAACATAGATGAAATTATAAATATGTTTTTACCTTAGTCCTTAGATCATATACTATGGGTTGAGCCACGGATATATTTCATGTGATACAAGTATATCACCAACACATCAAGAGGGTAATCTATAAGATTTTTACATATAAATATGTAATATATTTAATATATCCTTAATTTATTTATAAGATTTACAAATTTTGGCTTCACATATATAACATTTAACTATTTTGAATTTTAAATTTTCAAGAAGATTAATTTTCTGATAATATTGAAATGTATGTAATATTTAATTATACTATTGAGCTAGTGGTTTGATACTATGTATTATAATATAATAATATGAAAGAGTATACTTATTTAAAGTTTAGTTCCTTAGAATAGAGAGGATTATATTGTTTAAATTAATGTTTTGAATTATTTAGTCACTTCTTGCTTATTATTGTTACTATTATTGTTATATATACTACTTAATATTATTATACTGTTTCACTATTATTATTCTCATACATACTAATACATACTTTTTAATTTTGTTATCCATCTATATAAGCTATTTAAATAAAATAATTATTAAGTTAAGCAGAAAATGTATGCACAATTATTTTGTATTTTGCTAAAGGGTTTTAAAACCCGTTTAGAATATATAAATCAAAAATAAATATTAGACCAACATTACAATAATAAATTAACTTTCAGCTCAATATGAGATAAAATAAATAACATAATATAAAAATAATAATAATATAACTATTTCAAAATAATATGTACAATTTAAATTATAAATTTGTAATTTGATACTTTTAACAAAAAAGGGAGAATAAAAATAAAATAATCTATTATGAAGTAATATATAAAACAGCTAAAGAATATTTTTTGAAAACAAGTTAAATACTTCTCAAAATATGACGTTTTGAATAGTGTATTTCAAAATATTCATCCGATAGTCTATAAAAAAAAAAATAATAATAATAATAATAATAAACATTCAGCATCATATTTTTTATTTAAATTATTTCAATTCATTTTTTTTAATATTTTAATAACGTGTTTTTTTTCCATTCTCCCAATGAATATTTTGTAAATCGAATATTATTGTCAAGACGATTTATTGAACAGGGTCGTTTATGATCAACATCTGTCCATTGTAGAAATAAGCGATAAAAAACAAATTGAGAGAAGGAGAGAAAAGAACTTCAGCTCGTTTCCAAAATATTATCGAGATGTTACAACGCGATAAGGACGTGCGGGTTTTTGATTATTAAATAATATTATAATCCTTGTGAGTGAAAAAAGAAGATCTGCCGATATACGCCTGTTCTGATATTTATTGCTTCATGAGCTCACGTTTCTTATTTCTTTTATTTTAATAATAATAAAAGAATAATTTGTTTATTCGTCTGAGGCAATAAAATATAAATATATCTGACATGACGACAAAACTCATAGAACAAAAAACCAACAAGGAAGAGTGGGTATATATTTGTGTGCGCATATAATATATATTATATTTTTATACTTATTTCGTATACATATATAATATACTACATATAAATACATAAAAATCTGTCACCGCAGTACGTGAGATGGTTGCATTAACAGTGTCGGGGTAAAATTTCCATTGAACAAATGTCGGCTAGTAATAAAAAAAAATAAAAATAAAAAATAAATTATATACGTATATCATTAATGGGAACGGTTTAGTTTGCTGGTAGATATTTTTTTTTTCGCAAACACCGTTTTTGATATGTTCGGTGACGTTATCAACGACTTGTATCTGCACCGTTCGTGATCCATTCAAAAATATACCTACATACAAATACGTGTAATGATATTACTATGCGCAAAATGACTCATTCTCAGCATTATTATTGCATAGTTTTTATATATGTGTGTGTGTATTTATTTTTTACTAACTATGCAGTTGACCGAACGAACACATGTCTCAGGAGTAAATTCGTAGTTCGTCGGTACGAAGAAAATCGCAACCATCACGTGATGTGATTTATCTAATAGCCAAGACCACTTAAAGATTATGTATAATAGAGAGATAGATAACAACTAGTAAGCATGGGTTTCTGTTTTTTTACAATATGAACCATTCATAAGATTTGACCTCTGTGGGAACGGAAATGCGCACAGTCGTATTAAACAAAATTCAAATATAATAATTGTAATATACGCATAGACTTGGTTACCTAATGTTGATGAAAAAGTACCAACATCGAAACAAGTGATTTACATTTAAGATTGTTAGTAATATTTCTTAAAAACAGAAAAAAATCATCATGAGAAAACTTGTATTTTGCTTATATGAGTAATATATATGTCACGATGAACTGATAATCTACGAAAAATACGTAAATTGTTCTTATATTAGTATACGTAGGTGAACATAATCAGGAAGCACTTAGATAAATTTCCGTGTGGAAGTATTTTTAGACATATGCGAATAAATAATTACTTATTAAAACAACGTTAATTTATTAATATACAGTATCAATAATACAATCATATGCCTTGTTATTAAAATATTATTTAGATCGATAATTGATTTTGAATTAAAATATTGTTTTATAACGATATTATATTATTAAAGTTGTCGAGATGTTGAACAAATTACATAATATAACTAATAGAACAATTTTACAGTCTGTACAATACTACAATAATATGTATTTATGAATAATGATTTTAATAGTATATTGTAAAAATATAAATTAATACGATATTCATTACAGATATGGGCACACTTCAGTCATCATGAATACATAACTAGGTATGCGAGTTATTTTAAGGGTGAACGAAAACATATGTTTTACCGTAATAATTGTAATTTACATAATTATTTGATTATAGGTAGAGTTTGTAAATGGTTTTTTTTATAAATTCAAACTAACATAAAATATTAATATGTATTATTCACTACATAATATGTGCATATTATATTATATTGTTTATTACTAGGTATATATTCTTATACTATACTTAAAGCATACACTAATCGATTGCAAAATACAAGATTTACTATTTTTTTTTGTATACAATTATCTAAATATTGATATTATCTTTAGTAATACCTGTTCTATCTACTTTTGGAAACATCTATTCATTAAACCTTTCATGGTTATTCAATATGAATATAACATAAAATATTTAAGTTATCTATTTAAGAGCAAACAAGTTTGATTCATCAATTCATTCTATAGTAAAGATGAATCAACGTCTGTTCAGAAATGTTTCATGCCCTGTGATTGGACTAAATAACTAAATTATTAAATTGCTCATTACTTTTCATGATCTAAAATTCAACGATATTTGACACTTGAACTTGCAAAAATTGCGTGGTATATCTCCTATGTAATATTTTAGTTTACATAGGGTACGCGTGTGTTATTATAATATATAGTGCTATATATTATATCCTTTCAATAGCGAATGTTATATTAAAGGGTAAATTTTTAATACTGAACAACAGACTACACGATAAGTAATACTATACAATGTCATGTGTATATTGCTCACTCATATCGTTCAAAATTATCTTTGAAACTAATATATACCATATTTATACCATAATAGTATGGTTAAAGTGAATAACAAACGTTCTTTTTCTTTCGACTTTGTCCGGACTGTTCAAATTATATATTGGAGCATTGGAAAATTCGAAACGAACATATTATACCCGAAAATCGTGTTTATATATTACATTCTAATTGTTTTTAGAGTATAAAAAAACATTTATTTGTATTAATTATGAGTGAATGGATAATCGTATAAGTTATATAACTTCTGAGTTCACTTTAATAGATAGATGAAAAAAATTTAAATAGATATTATCCGCTGAAAATCTTGCAATTACCATGTTATTATAACCTACGCGTTGTATGTAAATGTTTTTTTTTTTTTAATTCGTGATCGTATATTGTGAAATAATATTAAATACCTTTGTCCTTTACTATAGAATTAAGAAAACTTATGTATGATTTTTATTTCACTAATGTGTGTACTATTATAACTTAAAAAATAGTAAAAATGATTAAGAAATGTTGTCATTGATAATTTTATACTTGGTAAATTAATTTGTGGTTTATAAAAAAAAAACAATTTTTTTGTAAAATATGTACACGACAATTGTCCATTTAAAGTTATAAACTGTTTTCATCTCAGTGCAACCGTAAAAGTGTACTTAGAAACCCAAAATGTATACTACTGACAAACATCATACTTTTTATTTAAATTCGACACCGATGTTAATGATTGTCTGTAGTCTTCTGTAAAGAACTGATACTTTGCTAAGTATAAATTTTAAAATCACGAAAAGTGCCTATAATAGTCTATAGTTGTCCATAACGGTTCATCGCTAAAAATGTACTTACCCACTCATACTTGGAATATTTGACGTGTATTCTATCCTTTATTATATATACGATCGGATTTGTGTATATAGTTTTGTCCTCAGCTGCAGCTGCGTAGACATTATGTACACATAATAAAAAAGTAAGGAATTTTAGTGATAATTATACGTGTACATAAATAAGACAAAGATATCTCCGAGGTGAGGAAAAAAATCGTTTTAATAAATTATTGTTATTTTTTTGTTCATGCACTGGCTAGTATAGAATATTATAATATTTTTATTGTGTGTTTACAGCGTGGACTACTGTCACGACCCCCGAGCCGTATCATTCGGCTAATAAAACTATCAGGCACGTATTATCAGTGGAAATATATAAAATATAGCCGCTTCAACGTACACCCGGGAAACCAGCTTTAATAATACGTTATCAGATCAGGTGTATTTCGTCATTATTCATGTGCATTTAGGTGATTACATTTTTCATGTCGGTCGTGATATCAGTAGGGAGTCCCGTACAGTGCGCATAGCCGTTCGTTCGATATTATTATTATTTTTATGTGTTATTTTTTTCAAAACAAAAAAAAAACCTTAATTGTTAAACGTCAAATTACCTCAGAGATGATTTCTCTATAAAAACAAAAAACAAAATAATAATAATAACCATTTATAATCTATGTACATTATGAGATACTATATATATATAATTATTATTTATATTATACACCTTAAACTTGTATATTATCAATAAAACGAACCAACTCATAAAAAAATGACACGGAAAAATAGTCCAAACTTATACATATATCTAGTTAAACCTTGAAGAACAATAATACCGAAATTTCCTAGTCAATCGTCATCGTACCACCATCTATTATCGGTGATAAAATAGAACGTGTGAGACGCTCGTCCGAAAATAATTGACCATGTCTATTTGTTAATAATAATGCACAGTGTTAACGATGATAAACGTTAATTGCACCAGGAAACGTGTAGAAAATATATTAACAATATTAGTGATAAAAAGGTGAAGAAATAAACATTTTAATTATCATGCATAGATATATATTATTATCACTCCAAAAACGAAAAAGTATTAAATTTGTTTTCTATTCAAATATTTTTGTATCAACACCTATATAACGTTTCTGACAAATATTATACAATATGAGACATGTAATTGCACACAAATGTAACAATGATATGTCTGTAAACAACAGTAAAAAATCATTTTGTTTATTATATAAATGCATATCATAAAAATATTTCTTATTAATAGTAATTTATTTATAAGTAATATTTGAATTTAGAAAAATTGAATTATGTCATAGTAAAGTATTAATTTGAACTATTAAAATATTATTTAATTGTATAAACATCAAATCTTATAGTAGGTACTTGTATAGTTTGGATGGCAGTACTGTAGTAAACAGTTTCCACACGTTCCTTGTTTTTGGAAAGAAAAGGTACTTATATAGTTTAATTTTGTAATAATGAAAGTTATTCAAATAAATTATTTTTTTTTTAAATCACATATCGATCGTATTAAAATATGTAAAAATGTAATGATCAAATTATACATCTAAGTAATATAATAAGATGGGTACCCACAATTGTGTTATTGTTTTTAAAATAGCACTTAAAAAGGGAACTGTAGCTTATTACTTATATTACTATTATCGACAGTAATCGCTATATATTATTGTACGATCTTAGCAATAATTTACAAATTTCTAAGCACTATTAATATAGGTAGTGTCATTACTTGAAACATAATGTGCCTAACATAAATAAACATAAACTGCCTACAAATTTAAATTTGTGTTTTAAAACTATTTTTTTGTGCATAAGGGAATCGAAATTTTGTTAATTTTTGCCGGAAACTGAAGGGACCCATGTGGTCAAGTCCCTCGTATTATACACCGCGGTTTGACTGTCGTGGTTATTGCAATCGTATAATATGATATTTTAAAATGTAGTGTATGCTATGACTCGATCGTGTCATGTTGACACAGTAATATTACGGAATAGCAGTATTTTGCTTAAATAATATTATTGTTCTATGTTAAAAGTTTAATAAAGAAATAAAAACTTTGTATTACTATACCTATACAATATTATGTGCACAACGATAATTGTACGTTCCGAAGTAACGTCACCGGGTATACTATTATTAGATCATTATTTTTTTCGTATGCGATTATATTATAATATCGGCGTGTACAATAACGAACACAAAAACGAATGGATACGCGTATACCATATACAACATAGTACAACTACACCAAATCCGTGATCAAACTTGAGTGTATAATAATATATCCATATTAATTGATGTTAACTATATAGGTACGACTTGTGTATAATGTAGGTATTTGTGTAACCTGTGCGCGTATTCATGTACCAATAGCTGTGCGCACGTTATATAGTTAGGCATCTATGGTTTATTCGCGATAATATATTACCACTCGACTTAATACAGCGATAAAAAAATAATAATAACATAATATAATCAAAGTACATAATACATTAGTCGTACACCGAGGGTTTTGACCTAGATTCGGTTATTTTATTATAGTTTTATTATTTTTTTTTTGTTTTTTAATCGAAATTACGAATAGAATTACGTTCCCTTTGGTAAACAATTTCGACTACCGTAATCTATACGTGCGACGCGTCCGTGTGCCGAATACGATCTTAACGTATTATTTCCAAAACGAAAAGAAACACGCAATGTCCGACTCCACTGCCGCCGCCACCACCGACCACCAGCACCATATGCTGCACGTTAACGGTACGGAATAACGTGCACGACATTGACGTATCAGTAAACGCTTATGTTCGGGGTAATATATACGATGATATGCTGTGTACGACTATTATATTGTAGCACTTTACATTTTGACGTTAGTTCGCTGGCCATATGCCGCAAAACGAACGGACGGAGGCAAACACGCGTATTATATCAATAATAATTAAAGTAATATTATGTAGACAATTTTTTTTATACAAATATAAACAAACTCGTTTTTATCAAGTGTTTGCTGTTTTTTAACATTCTTTTTAGTATTTCGATATTAAGTATATTATTGAGTACATATATGCTTAACACTTTTTATTTCTATTTTATTTTTATTTAATTGTTTTTAAGGTCGCATCACATACCTAGAACAAGGCCACCACAAGTCAAAATCTATAGTTTTGAGAAAAATCAATTTACAAAACTGTTTTTTTAATAATTAGAAAATAATTTAAACACTTAATAATGATGTCATATCTTTTTGGTATTTTAATTATTTTTTTTTTATTGAGATTCTTATATTATTAATAGCCACTTATTTTAAATTATACCAATCATACCATGGTTATAATAATATCTCAAAATCAACATTTGTTTTGGAAGCACCGTTTTAGATACTTAAAGTATTTTTTGTTAGTTATTTAATTTTTATTGTTTATTCAATATATACATAGAAATACATTTTTACTTTTCATATAGTCATCTAATTGAGAAAACGTGCTAGTACACATAAATCTTAAATCAAATTATTGCTATAGTATTTCTATTTCATAAATAATATTATAAAATGATCGGCTACGCGGCATACCTATTCCTAAAGGCTAAAATCTGACACATATTAATATATTATCGTCACCATTATATTATATTACTGTTATCAATGTTATCACTCAATACATCGAATGATGTTTTTTATTCCGTCAAAAACAATACTATTCAAGGCATTGTTTTACATTTTTCAGACTGTGGTGGTTTTCAGGACTCAAAAGACCTACCAAATTTTCAGTTTACCATTTTGTTCGCGTGAAATCTGTATGTTTTTTATCGCTCTCAGATCGAACCATATACACCATAGACACAGGTTAAGTCGGTGGTATAATGCGACCGTGTGACTAAACGCGCATACTTTGATGTGTATACGTCATTATATTTACTTGTACCACTACTCATCTCGACCACCAGTCGTATCCATCGCCTCTTTGAAGTTTTTACGCGTACGATGTCTCCAGATCCGCGACCGATCGGTGAAGGCGTACGCGACCAAACCTACAACAAGCATTCGTTAAAATCTCGTATCGTATTATCATCTATACTATATTATAATGTACATGTGCGCCTGTGTGCGAGTGCGTATATTATAATAATAATTGTATAATACGCCGCTGTTGTTATCCAATTAAAAGTACACGTTTCTGATTTATATACGAAAACTGGCTTTATTATATTACATTATACATAGGCAGAGTACATTACGATAAGTAGTAAATAATATTATTATTACTATTATTATATACGTATAATGTATGCGCGTACGCGTTTATGATTCATTTACCTATCTCGTTGGCCGCAAAAGGTTTATGAGTTATGGGTCGAGAAGCGGATCGACTCGAACCGCGCGCGACTTCCTACAATACTTACGTACCTACGCTACGGTAATAACGCGCGTACAACAACGACGATCGTTATCTGCAAAGGACCGCGATTGCCGCGTATTTTTTATTATTATTATTTTAATATTATTATTTTTTTTTCATTACGAAAATCCTGAGAAACGTCGGCGAATAAAATAATATAATATTCTATATAGGTATATGATGATAATAATAATAATAATGTCTAAACGCGCGTATCGTATTTTGTCATATATATTGGGCGTGTGTGTATGTAGGTACATGTGTGTGCGTACGACGTATTTACACGACGATATCGTAACGACGTGACGCGTTGACCAAAGAGATTTGCCGCCACCGCCGACTTTGCATATCGTGTAGATATATAATAATATTATTATATGGCCATGCTGTACACTATCTATAATATATTATAACCTATGTCATTATAATAACACGAAGTGTGCTGCACGTGATTTGAAAGAAATTCACCGGGTACGTCGTCGAGATATCATTATTATTTTATACCTATTACACGAACGGCTACGGCGCGGGATTGCTGGAGGAAGATGTTTTCGCTAGGACGGGACGTGATGTAGACGATTTTTATTGAACAAGAGCCGCACGGAATACGTTTAGAATGTATTATAAATTATTATGATATACAAAAAATTATGGAAAATACACATAACATAGGTAATTGATGATCTGCAAAGAGGCGGTGGTGACCTGATTCTCCGCTCGAAAGTCGCCAACCTAAATTTTTACGATTATTATTATTATTACTATTATTAGGAGTTTCCATACTGTTTTGTTTTAGATGACCGATACTATATCTTATACACTTATTTGTTAATTTATTTAGATTAAACGGGCTGTGTCCTTTTGATACAACAATTACAATATATTATACACGTTTACATAATATCTAACAAATAAATCATTTGACAATAAGACAGTATTATACTAAAGTGTGTATGATTCATCTAAACATTATAATATAATCTTGTTAAATTAATAACGTAATAGAGGGGTACACATAAACTATGGCTTTATAGGTTCGTTCAACATACTATAGCATGTTGTGGATAGTGGAAGACGTTCTTTAGAGGCAGTCGATTTAACACATTCCTGTGGTATGTTCTAAATTTAATTAGTATTTTTATATTTTTTAAAGATTTAATATACATTTTAATATATCTTATATTTGCGTATATATTCCCAAAAATGGCGATTCCAGCACACAATATACTGAATATACTAAAAAATTATTGGTACAATTATACTTCTTAGTTTAAAAATATTAATCGTTTAAAATTTAAGCGAATTATAAAAATGTATAAATTATAATAGATAATTTTCATATATATATATATACATAAATCAATATCTTAGCTTATTATGTATTTAAATTATGAATAATTTATTATATATATTTGTTTCGGTTCAATCTGTTTTAACTACAGCGGATACAGGCAAACATCTATTGAAATATTTATTATATTATAATAATTATTTATAGTTTGTTGAAACGACGATATTTGAAATTCGTGCTGCATCGTATCGACGGTTGTAATGAATTAATTTTATTCACGATCGGAATTCTCATAATGCTATGTTATTCCATATGCTATGTATAAGAATGAATAAATGTATTTTTTTTTCTATATAATATTATACGTTTTCATACTCTACAATGTCTGTTTTGACGTCTTTGACGCGAACCAGTTTTACTAGAAACTGATGATAAAAAAAAAAAAATAAATAATTACAATAATAATTGATAATTGTTTTTTTTTTTATTTTTACATTAATATTTTTTCGTTGTGGTCGTCGATTAATCGGTCGAGACGGGCGCCGAACAACGGCGGTTTCGACGGACACGAATCAACTCGTTCGGAAAAACGCGCTCTGCGGCAAACTATAAGAACCAGCCGTGGGCGTACGCGGCTGTCGATCGTCGTCCTTACCCATACACATACATACATACATACATATATTATTTATACTTTTACACCACCCGGCACACGTCTCACGAGCAACTGACACGTCGTCCACATGAGGTCTGAAATAATAATAATAACAAAACATCGCAGAAGAAAACACGATGAGACGTATTTTACCCGGCTACATAATACCAATATGTATATGTATATAATAGAAGACGGTTGATGAGGTAAGAGATCGCCGCTATAGTGTACATATATCCGTCCGTCCGTCCATCCGTCCGACCGTCAGTGTATCGGTCCGTCCCGTAACTCGCGTCTGTGAAACGTCGAGGCTGGCACGTGTGAAGGGGGGGGACTGTGTGGTTAGACGACTGGAGGGCGGTGGGTAATAATTACGATCGGCCAATGGATTTGAATATATAATTTCGTGCCTTATTATTAGAATTTCCATCGTCCCGATGAACCGAATCGATCTGCCAGTCGTCTATCGCGCTCTACGGCGCGCCGGTATTTAATAATAATAATAATAGCGATAATATCTACCCCGCCGTCGGTCGACTGCCTACAGGAGCTTCGAGACACGACCTGACGCACGCAGTAATTAACTGTCAGCGATCATCCGATTCCAATCGTCGGTGAATATAATAGCGTTTATTTTCTCGGATTTTTTTATTATTATTATTATTTCCTTCTTATTAAAACTGGAGGAAAAAAAACGATATCTATTTCGTGTATTTCGTAGATATATCTATATATTATCATATAAATATATATACTATTCGGGTAGGTATATTACATAGATGTAGTATATGTAGGTACATTCGCTATATAAGAATAAAAACGTCGAGAAATCGACTGTCCTCGCCGTATAATTAAACCGAAACAACAATAATTCGTTGCATACAAACAGTAATTATTAGTGACCCCACTGTACATATATAGTGACAACCTAACCTAACCTTCGCACTCCCCACCCCTCCACACACACACACCTGCACAATGTCGTGCCGTCACTCCCCTGCAGAATTCACATTATATATTCGTGTACAGGGATATATCTAATTACCGTTTAACACCACCCCCCTCTTCCCTACAAAACCCTTTCAATCGACCCTCGCTCTCCGCAATAGTACGGATACCTATATATGTATTAATAACGATAATACGTGTGCACATATCGGCGCGGGTCTCGGAGGTATTGCGCGGATTTATATCGCGGGCCGCACCGGTAAGCAGCCGGACAAATCGATTGCGATTACTATCGCAAAGGCACATACACAAATCAGTGTCCCGCGAACCGAACGACTGCTGAAACAAATTGCCGCCCATCGCCGTTATAATGTGTATTATATTACAAAATAATATATTATGATGCCGACAAGTCGCGACACGTCCGATTATGTCGACGCGACGGCGTTAACACGCGCGCGCCGTGAATGGGTTTATCGTGCGGAAAATAACGTAATGCGTTCGAAACGGGAAAATCGCCACGGCCGCGCCCACCCGGACGACCGATATATTGTTTTACGATCGCATAATAATAATACATATGATAATATATCGTCGTGCGATACGTGAACCTTTTATCGGTCACGATTATCTGCGGCGCTGTAAATCGTCACTCGGTACAACGGTCACCGGTGACGGCCCACGAGAACGACAAAACCACTGGCGGGTGAATTGCGTCGACGTGTCCCGCGACGAATACACCCCTATCCATCGGACAGTTATTTTTTTGGTCCACTACATAATAATAACGTTGTATTTCACGGGTGTTATTCGCACACGTTTCTTTCGGGAGGTACAGACAGTTTAGTTTTGGACGATGTAGTTCGCTTTTAAATTGATAGCTAAATAATTTCGGCGATTTAGATTTTTGAAAACGTGTTTTTGATGAAAACCAAACACGCGTGTTGTTATTTTCTGAACGATAAACGATATTGTATGTTATACGTCATATACGTATACGATTCAAATTCCGCCGAATTCATATATATTTGGATGGTCAGTAAATAATTTAAATTTAACCATTATCCTAGAATCGTATAATTTTCCATAAATTTGTATTTAATTAACCATATATTTATTATAGTTACCCACAGATAATTAAAAAATATTAATAAATGCCATAAGAATGAACAAATATCATTAAAAATATGCAATTACTAGAAAAAAGTAGACTGCTATCCAAACAATGGATGCCAACTTCAAATATTTACCAATAACTTGTAGTCATAATGATTTTAATTAATATAGGAAATCCCACTGATATATTTAATATTATTAAAAATAAAATACAAATAAAAATAATTGTTTACGGTAACGACGGAAAATGTGCTATATAACTTACGATAACAACGTTCATTGAACAATTTTAATCTATTTTTAGTCTGATATTTTTAATGCAGTGATATAACTATAAAATAATCTTGACATTTTCCTAGATTTGCATAATAACAATTCATGAATAAAATTCAATTACTTTGACTCTGTTCGTTGTAATAATATATAAATATTTGTATTATGTGATTTAAAAATTATGAAAATATATAAGCATTAAAGTGTATTATATATATATATATTACAGGTTAAACCATAATACACGAGGTTGTGAGGTTTATTTATACTTTAAAATTTTTAGAATTAAATTTATTACACTTCATTTTGTCAGCAATAATAACTATTTTATATTCTATACAACAGTGATGTAAATTTATCTAAAATAAAGAATTTTTAATGCATTTCAAATCTACTTGATCGTATAGTGTGGCATGTATAATGTAGTTCACGCTTTATCCTTGACATAATATTAATATATAAGAACGTTTTAAATTTAAATTTTGTAATTCGATTGTTCAATAGAAAATAAACAGGTTCAGATACGTGAAGACATTGCGCACCATTTATGCAAATAAAATAGCAAAACAGTCGCTGTATCGTGGTGCATTCAAACGCGATAAGCGACATCGAGGGGAGCTGTGACACTCGTACAATAACACATTACAATTCAGTAACAACTTACTACTAATAACAAAGAATACTTGCCCGAATAATTTATGATAATGTCTTATGACGACCCGCAACAACGAATCTCGATGATCACGGAAACAGGCTCTTGGACAAATCGTTTTCGAACGATCGATACAGCAGCGGCAACAATATTATAATACCTATATTGTTATTATAGGCGTCGAGTCGATCGGTACATATAATTACACAGCGATAGGCGTTGCCGTTCGATCCGGTTGGTAGTCCGATTTCCTTCCGCTCCTCCTACGCTTGCGTCTTTTGTTTATTTTTTACTTGTTTTTTTTTTTTTTTTGTTACTTTATCTTATTTTCCTTGGAATCAATAATAATATCAAATCTATATTGGCATAACGTTTCTCTCAAAAGAGTGAACGCGTGCTTGTAGTCGTTCGTCTTACATGTGTGCGAGACGAATTAATTGTAATATAATTAAAGAAGATTTTTATTTAAAATATTTTAAATACCACGAAACGTGATTTAATAGTATTGTTATCCAGCATGATGCTCAATTGACAACTAGCGTGACACCCCGTAGCTTTAGCCACGTACGTTGGATACTACGAGTTGTATATGGACAAAATATGTAATGACTTCATCCATAGCGTAGTAGTAAGTACCTACTACTAATTATATTATGATCCGTATATACACGCATATGTACCTTCCACGTGTCATTATATAGTATGTATATAATATTATTATATATATTTATTATACGACGACGAGATCCGAAATGAATTTCCGTTCGGCGGTAGAGACCCGGGCCTTGTAGGGGGGGAGGGGGGTTGATCGTGCGACGACGACGAATATATATATATGCGTATCGTAAGTATATGGACGCGGGGGGGTGGGAGTTTATATACTGTTGCGGAAAGCGCGGGGCGTCATGAATAATTCTCGGTATGGGACGAGCGTATATAAAGAAAAATATGGATGGCATCTCATCAATATGCATGTATAAAGAGTGGCGAACGGGATGGCGGTGGAGGGCAGCACGACGGTTTTGTAGTTCATAATCTCGGCACATCAATATCTCAGCCACCGCGCCGAGCGGCTAAAGGAGTGCACTGAGCAGAGAATTTGCATGGAAAAATATCAAAGTGAAATAAAAAAAATAATAATAATAAAAATAAAAAAGTAAAAAATATTATGTTTTCAGCAATATCTGCCTATATTATTATAATGCACATGATTATTCCGTCTCGCGGCTGTGCGCTCCGATATTATTATTATTACGGTGACTACACTTGATTTACTGGTGGACTCGCGATCGTTCGTACGCGGTATAAAAGTGTACGTCGAGTGTAACGCGTATACGAATGTATAATATTAAAATAATATGTTGATTAACTGCAGCGGAACCCCGTGAACCCGAAAGTGCCGTTGGAGGTGCAACTGGGTAACAATACGCGACGGCGGTTATCTCGCAATCCGATCCGACCGAAAATTCCATAAACTCCTCGCAGTGCGCGCCACGCAGACTACCCGTCGGAATCACGTACGTGGTGGGTATAGGCTTGTGTCGACTTGGTCGCGCAGGACAATAAAATATTACATTATTACCTATGCCGCCGCCGCACGGTTACACGCACATACGGTTACGCGATATACACACTATAAACGTAAAATAGTATTACGAGTGTAATATAATAATAGCGTAACTTATTCCGTATGTTAAAATTAAGAAAATCAATTACACGTTTTGTTTTTCTGATTCGTCTACGCCGAGATTCGCAACGTCAAATAAATAAAAATAATTTCCACAAATCGTTGCGTTATGTAAATTATGTTATACGTTCGATAAACCCTAAAACAAGGGAATTCGCCAAATATGCTCGCTTTGTTTTATAGTGAATTAATGCTGAATTTCTTTTAATTCTAATTTTAAGAATTTTTAAATTCACTTGAAGATCATATTTTCAAATCCTTAAGAATTTCGGTATTACTTTGTAGGGAGTGTCCAGTGTGGTGAAACAAACTTCTGTTTTGCAAATAGAATCATCCCCATTTTTCACTGTAAATTATAAATAGGTAACTTTTTCAATAATGTCGATATACCTGATTCAAAATCTATAAACGAGCAGTTTTTAATTATCAAAATCTTTGTAGTAAAAATAGAAATCCATAGATACATTTTCACAAAACTATAAAATATATATATTATCGGATATAGTACTATATTCATCAATATATTTCTGTTATTTTTACAAATTGTTTTATTGTGTCTATGAAATATGTTTTGTCTGTTAAAATTTGTTCTACTAGAATAGAAATTCACGTGGAACATAAATTATGCATTAAATGCTCTACAATGAATTAAAACCTTGTATTTTAAATCTTATGGTACTTACAAAGTCTATAAAAAATAAATTTCTTTTAATTTTTGAAAACTACAATTACCATCTTGGAAACTTGATATATTATTTTTCAAACCGTAGGACCACGTTCACATTGTTCACCATCCTTAATTTGATAAAATTCGATGTCATAAACAATTATGATAGGAAATTCACTTTACCAATCTTATTGGCACTTAAACGTACTTGTATCTATTTTCTATTTGACATTTATATTCCTCGTTAGGCATGCGATTACATTAGACGATCATATGAATACTTCGAATAATATTGTTATACTCGTATGTATCAATGATATAATTTTGTATGATATATTTGTTCAAATAGGTAAATATGAATTATTTAGATAATATACGATTTGTACTGTCAATCGTATAGGTTAATATATGATGGGTTATTAACAGTATACGATACACGAGTATTAATAAAGCATATGTAGTCTAATATCGATATTCGGTACATATATGTAGATTCGCATATACACACAACGTGGGTTAAGCATAAATGTATGGCCAAATATTATACCGATCGATATAAGAACGAGAGTAAATATTAGCTCTACATTGAATGTACGTTGGAATGGTCTTGTGGCAGTAATGAGATTTGATATAAGTATGAGGACGGACAAACATATTATATAATATAGTACCAAGGGTCGTAAGTATAATGAAATTATTAGATTGTATATACGTCAAAGAAGTCTCGTTGAACAAAAAAATATGTACATTGTACATACATGTAATGTTTATTAAATAATAATATTAGAAAAATTTGGATAGTAATGTTATATGAACAAAAGTATATAACTTTAATTGAAATATGTTACAAAAGATGAGATAATATATAGAGTTTAATGCGTTATTGTTATTTATATAAATACGTAATTTTATTCGTATACGTAGAAAATTGTACATTGGAAAAAAATTAGTAATTATTAACAATATAAACTTAACTCATTTTTTCAAATTTTAAATGAAAATTTAAGTAATAAGTATTATTTTATTGTAAAAATAAAAACGGCTGTAAATAATTTGGAAAGCAAATATTATATAAATGTTAATAATTAATTATAAATAGTGTCATATTTGTTCAAAGTTCTTGCATTTTTTTTCTAATTAATATTAAAATGTAAGAAATGTGAAAATGTTTTTACTTTTTATATTTAAAATCTATGAAACAAACTCCCTCTACATTAAAAATATAATTGTTATGCGCCGAATTGTTAATTCATAAGATATTCAATATTTGAATGAAACTAATATTATGTAATTGGCCAACTAAAAAATTTGAATTTCATAAAATATAAAATTGATTATTTAAAAACTGCATTACTACATTTATTATTAGATAAAATATATTTTGTTCAATACTCGATATAATTTATCCACAGATAGTTACGAGGACGTTTGTGTTATATTTAAAAAAAGCCTTACACTGTCTTTCATTATTATATTAATCATAATTAGTCGGAATAGCGTCCGTCGGTAAAATTATAGAATTTTTTTTATTCATATTTAGCGAAAGATAAATTCGTGAATTTTAAATACATACGTTTGTTAACAAACTGGTTGTACCGTACTACATTAGAATTTTTTTTTATATCTTATAATAGCTATAATTATCTAACGAAAAACTATTATATATTATTAGTACATAATAGATAATTCTACACTAAATTAAGCTCAATAACTTCAAGACAACAGGCTCTGTATTACCATAAATTCCATATTGTCAATAAATTGTGAACCATGTCAAAATAATTTAACATAATACGTTATATTACTTTAATAATAAAATTTATTTATAAAAATTAAGTTAAATAAAATACATTTTTTTATACAATATTAGATTATTAATACCTAAATAAAAGACAAGAAAATATCGATGTAAGTATAGAAGTATTTAATTTTTTTTATCGATTGAAAATAATGAAGTATAAATTATCCGAAGAAATTAAAACTTATCATTTAAATAATTCAAACAGAAATAAAAACAAAACGAATACAATGTTTCTTTAATACACATTAAATAATATAATATCATATTTTGAATTAATTATTAATCAAGACAGTGAATATACTTCGAAAGAAACCCTGTGAAGTGTTTCAAAATAAATTAATTTTACATTATAGACTAAACTCTGGCATTTTCATTTGGAACAATAACGTTCATAATTCCATTGAATCTGTTAACAGCTATTATCCATTATTGCAATTTAATAATTATATGAACCTCTAAAAATGGTGAGAAAATTGAAAACGTTCAAACAAGTTTAAACAATTATTATTTCCCCGAATATTATTTTTGCGTATATACCAGAAACGTAGCTATACTTTTATCTAATTTATGTTTAGCTAAATGAAGAATTACGTACTCAAAACACGATTATATTTATTATAATTTGTTCATAATCATAATAATTGCTTTAGCAGTACCTATTATAAAAATTAAATCGATACCTGACAATTTCATATAATCAATTATAATATTATTATTTACCTATAGTTTATTAAATATTTTATGATGTACATGCAATTATGATTTCCATGTATTTGATATTAATATAAACAAATCAAAATTAGTCATTAATTTAATGATAATTAAGAGCCACAACTAAATGATCAAAATGTTTTTTTTTTTAATTCACAAAATAACTTTATAAAATTAAATTTAAAAAAAAAATATAATAAAATAATACATTAAATATGTCTATTTTTTTAAGTTCGTTTTGTATTAAAAAGTCTATAAGTTAATATAACGAAACTAAGATATAAGACTACTTCGTCATTCGATAAAATATCACATCTAAATTAAAATGTTCTAAAATGTGAGGAATTATTTTAATCTGATCAAAATTTTGATTTTGGGCATTTTGAATTTAATATGAAAATTTAAGATTTTAGCCGTCCACAACAAGCTATTAAGCATTGTAAGTACTAAAAATTAAAATAACTATTATACGAATAGCAAATATGAAAAGATCATTTATCCTACTACGAATACAATTTAAACAAGAATTTATTTTTTGCTATGGAACAGCTAAAATAATAGTGTGCATCCGTTTTTTCCGACTAATATAGGAAATAAGGGAATTCAATTGTCTCGATTTTAGAGGTTGCAACTACACGTATTCCTTTTTTATTTAAATAATTTACAACAAGTATTATTTACATATAAAAGTATAAGTTTTTTAAAAATATAACGAAAACGTAATATATTCTTTTGGAAAGTATTAATAAATAATTAAGTGACTAAATGATACCAATATACATTACTCGAAATTTCCAAATAATCCAAAACCAAAATTTTACTATCATACATTCTATATTCTATTATTTTCATAGAAACTAAAAATTTACCGAAGAAAAATAAAAAAAGCAAAAGTACCAAGTTTCAAACCTTATATGTATATAAGTTATTATTCAAACACAATATTAATGATGTTATAAAATAAAACGATTTGTATGTATCCTATTAGCAATGCATATATTATAATTAATAAAGTTAAATAGAACAATACAAACAGAATAATTTTATTAAACTATTAATACATATGATAATACAGGTACATCATTATCATAACATAAATTATTGTGAATCGAAATATTGTATACAACTCCAGTAATTAACATAAATTGCTCAACATTATAAATATATATATATATATATATTATATGACGTAGCCGACTGTTAAAATAATAATTAATATTATTATTATTACTATGCTTTTCGACTTTTATTTATAGTAAAAATTAAGTCCAACTTCAAGTGATTTTTACTATTGTATTTCAAACGAAATGTTTGTAACGCGAGCTTATATATTGCTATTATACCGCGCCAACGCGTTTTCTTTTTTATTCTATAATACCTGCCATACATTTTAACAAACACTTGTTGGATATAATTAATGACTTTTGTGTGATGTTGTTTATGCTCAAACAGTTTTGCAATAGGTGACGTGTTTCGCTATAAAACCTGACTCCCGATAAAAAGACACGATTTTAACTGCTCACGCGTGTGCCATGTTGATCAGACAAACCGATGAAAATTATTATGTTGGTATTTACATCACACGGGAAGTAATGTTATTCGAGGCCAAAGAACTTACGAGACTAACATATAATCACGGAAAATATGGCGAATATATCGATTAATTTTTTATTTTTTTTTTTTATCATCGTTAAATATTGTTTGGTACCTATGTATAATACGGCTATAAACATTAAACGACCCGTCGAGATAGATACGATGATTTTACGTCCGCGGTTACGAATCACGCCATGAAATGATCGATTACGCGAACGTGAAATGCTCGTCGTTTGTTTATAAATAACCTGTCAAACAATTTGATCGACTTCTCGGCATTGTGATATTATATAATTCACCACCGATAACATGAAACGTCATCATAATGATGTTACAGGTAATTAGTGTTTATAGTCGACACGGATGTCGTGCCGGATGGTTCGAATCGCCGTGGGAAGGTGGGCAAAAAAATCAGAAAAATACAAACTACCTCGCGTTAATTTTACTGTCATAATCACGTACACATGCAGGTAGCGGCATAAAATTAAACTATCACATAATTTTATGCGTAGGTATAGTGCAGTCTCCGAGACTCCGACAGTAACGCAACTAGGGTGGTTTCGGTGTTGTAAACTCTTCACACTATTTCTCCTATGAATTCTACGTAATACTTTATGGTTGTATAATAATATGTATTGCAATTTCAGATCTAATAAATTTTAACGATGTACACGTATAAACAGAATTTCTTGATTTCATTCATAATCTCTAATCACACTTGTCGGATGAGGAGTTCTTTAAAATACATAACCATACTTGATGCACCCTGAATTTGGTCATCGATTATATTCAAAACGGTATATGCATAATATGTTTGATAAAAAAAAAAATAAATAAATAATCAAACGCCATGGTACACACTATGTATTTTATGTAACGATAATGTAGATTTGCAATTCATGAAACGATTACTTCCTATAGAGATTTTATCGTGAAATCGAAATTTTGGATCCGTGTGTAACAGGGGTTCTTAATTTGTTATACGTTGTGGACCCTTTCGCAGTATAAAATATAGCCACTCCATATAAAAATAATATATTTCGAACATTGTTATAATATTAAAATTTTAATTAAAAAAAAATATATACTTCACATTAAGTAAAACCAAACATCAATAAATATTATCCGCAAATCACCGAGGAACTATCAAAGTATAAACTGATCTCTAGAAATCTACGGATCAACGGTTAAGAACCCGGGGATACTGTATAGATTTCAGTGCAGACTGGTTTAGTTACGACCGCAACGGAAAAATATCATATCGATAAGTCGGTCGGGTGTCAAACATAATATTATATCACTCATAAGTAGCATCATGATAATATAATACCTATTATTTTATTGTTATAAGATAATTCGAGCCAAATCATCGGAAAACAACCATATGCGGTTGCTATTACTTATTACATCCTATAGGTATTGAATCCGATTTCTAGCTGGACAATTGTCAATATCGTTATACCTACGTATATTTTTGCTTCTTCTAAATAGCTCGATTTACAGAATTACACTAGACCTACACCCCTTAGTGATTTATTTTTGTTACCGACACTGCAGGTACGCGTTTCGCGGTCAGTCGATTTTGGCGTATCGAATTTGCTGCGCCGCAAAAAAAAAAAATCAAAGCGGCCAAACCGCAACCACGACCTTAGAGTTTTCGTCAGAACCTTTGTCAACTATACACTGCGCATAATGTTGTATAACGTATCTGCAGTGTTCCCTGTCCGCTACTGACCACGTTTATCGCACATTCATAATAATATACTCATCGCACACATAAAATTATTTTATTATAATATACAATTATACGCCGCGTGTCGGTGGCGTTTTGTCATATTTTCTGGTTTTACACGGTTTTCATATTATACACACTCGTTACGACGCCACACCGACGCGCGACGTGTCTATTACACACGCGCGATACACGCATATAGATATACAGTACTTATGATGTTATGTACAGGTCACACGACCGTCATCGAATGTACACATAATATTTAATAGAAATATATACGCGAGTTCGGGCCGAATGTCTGTTGACGCGCTTGAGTTTTGCATCAGTCGACGAGAATAATTTATTTCGGTTAGATTTTACTCGAAAATATCGCGAGCCCGTTTAATCCTCCCCGGCAAGTCACGCGGTGTACAGCGAACATATAATATGATACATATACACGCCGTTGAGGTACATACGCCGCACCTGCCCCGTCCACCGGTCTCTCTTCAGACCGTTTATTTACGCCGACACGCGTTATGTTGATACGTATTATAGTAGCACTGTGTACTATAACAATGTTTATTTGTCCGGGCTTTTATTATTATTATTATTATTATTATTATCATTATACGCTGCACACAAAAGTGGACCTGGCGGAGGTCTAATGACGAAAAGTTTTCAACACGGATGTACACGCACGCACACACACACACACACATACATACACACACACACGCACACTCGTATGCGGCAGCGTTCAGGGGTGTAAGTTCGCAAAACAAGCGTGTACACTTTTAACACGGGCTGTCGGAGCTGCCTAAAATAATAATAACAATAAATCAAGAAAGCGCGACGCCTCCGCCTCCGCCGCCGCCGCCTCTGCGGACATTTCGAGTTGCTGTTGTGGCTAAACCCGTTTGTGTGTGCGTTTGGACGGTCTCCACTCCAACCGCGTACAATACGATATTATGATATTATTATAATGTGATACGTTATAATGGTATACAGCCTATACTAACGTGCCTATTTACGGTGTGTATGCTATGGATATTCGTTGTACGCAGTGTTAAGGCGTGTACAGCGAGTGGTATACGGGCCGACGAAAAGCCGGTGACGCGGCACTGTATTACGTGGAATGGTTTTTTCGGTTTCGGTATTTTAGCGTTTGAAATGCCTATTTCGATTAGTTCCAATTTTAATACGCAGTTCCAACACAAATACAATTCATGCATGAAGCAAAAAATAAAAAATAAAATAATAATAATAGTAAAAATCAAAACGATCAAAGTCGTTAACACGAGAAAACGAGCTATGGTCGTTTGGGCGAGTGAAATCATTTTATTAATTTGTTAATATTATTATATTATACATATTAACTGTATTATAATATTATTATAACAGTATCTTAGGGTTAAACTCTAAGGGTTAAAGATAAAGTTCGTTATTAATTATTTACATATTGTAGGTATGTAATTTGATTTTATTATTCATATTTTTTTTTCATATTGCATACATTTATATTACAACAATAGTATCTATAAAATTACATTCATACACATTCACCTAAATACTAAATAGTATAGGTGTTACAATTCGTTTAAAACAGATTAATTTTGGGTTGATTTTCCCAAACGGCCTACGCCAGAAACAACATCTCCGGTACTGTACTCGTACAAGAAAATACCGGTTCCGGTTTTTAAAATATTTGAATATAGGCTCCAATGTGTTCGTGGTGTTTAGGGTGATTTTGTTACGGTTCTTAGATCATAGGACTTGTAAGAATACGGTACATAACATCGAGTGGTATATATACAGTGCGATGCGTTTAAACGATAACATTAGTACAGCAAACTCGCGTGGGAATTAAATACGTATGGATATAGTTGTAATGGCAAAGAACGAAGACCGTAATGTCCTTGTACGAATATTCGTATACGTGCGTATTCCATGCGAAGCTATTATATTTTCAGGTTCACCGAAACCATATGTTATACAGTCGCATGGGTATTATGTTTTCGCCGCGAGGTCCGTACAAAATACAAATTTAGAAATGCATCATTACATCATCAATATTAACTTATAACTGCGGAGTTAAAGCTCGCGTGGCTCGTGCTTGCCTTAACAACGTGTTCGTGTAGCGATTGTCAACAACGTAATATTTGATATTTTCGTCTTGCAGTTGTCTCGATATATTGTCGATTTGTTATTTTTTCTATACATATAATATAATATTAATATTAAATAAGGTACTTGCTGGTTAACGCTCACGTCAAAACAAAAAAAATTACAAATGTATTATAAAGTGCTGTAATATAAGACATTATATGTATATATATATATATATATATATATTAATATAACGACTAAACATTAAAAAATCGAAAATATTTTATATTATAAGCGCTAAATTATCGTGTATATCCTCCTAATATATCACATGTATGTTTTAGAAATTTGTAAATTAAGAAAAGGGACCAACCATCAGATGAATAATACAATTCGCTCGCAAAATAAGTCATTACCTACGAGAATATCATCAGCGTATTAAAATAAATATTTAATAGTTGACCAACTTTAGGTATTCAACGGATTTGACCTCTGATTAATAATGGAATTTCAAAACCATTGTTCATCATTCGAGTGTTAATATTAAAATGTTTGTGTAAATGTGTTATCCAAAATACCTATGTCAAAATGATTAATTTATTACAAACTATAAATTCTACAATTTTGTTATTAAAATTCAACCGTTTACAAGATATAGTATACAGCTATTATATCGTTTAAATGTTAGAGTATTATTTTATCAATACTATACACTCAAATATGAAATCAGTAAAATGTAAATTATATTCAACTGAATTTCAATTGAAGAATGCATTAAAATAAATAGTTAACAGAAATAATTTTAACTAAATTATAGTAACTAAAATATTTTAATTACAATTTTGTATTCATATCTACTAAAATCGTTTATTAATCTTTACTACAAAATAGTTATATTAACTATAAATGTTGCAACCACAATTATATAGTAATTATTTTTTTCGTGTGTTATATATTATTTAGGGTAGACATTTTAAATTTATAAATGATTTAATTAATCTTTGATCTTTTCAATAAGCCACGAATTTATAGCTCTATGCATAATAAATTCATAATTATCCAGAACCATCTTTAAAATATTTAAATATTTTATAAAAAGCACAGTATTCATCAAAAATAAAATAAAAACTACTTCAAAAAATACAAGTTCGGAAACCATATATATTTTTCTTATCCAAATAAATTTGTTCAAAATATTAATTAAAACAATATATTTTACAATACTATTTAAGTAATTTTATTATATCTGACATTTATAAATACATATTATTAATTTATATGACTTTATTTCATTCATTGTCGTCACGCGTATGACTATTTAATTTTTCGATTATTCCTAGGTTTAAATCAATTTGTATAAACATTTTTAATTATTATTTATAATTTTGTTTTATTTTTTTTTTTAATAAAAATTATTTTAATATATTAGTCTACGAATATTTTTCTTCATTACAAAATCATGCTAAATTAATTGTCAAATTAAACTAACTCTGCAATGTTATTGAGGTTGGTAAACCGGACGAAGATTGACTTGTTTCTAATCTGTTATGTATGGATACCTCAGCGTATATAATATAGAGGGATCATTCGTTGAAGGGAAATCATCCGAAAATCGCACCCTCTTAGCGCCTAGTTAACAGCCGTCACTGTAAAGCATTCTTTGGATTCTCATGGAAGGGTTCGTGGGTAATCTTATTCAAAAATCGTATACTTCACAGTTGCACGTATTTTTATAAAGTATAAAGTAATAGTTATAAATCAAATTAAATCCATTTAAATTTGAAGACATAAACAATTTCGAATTTATTAATTATATATTATATTATGTACAAGTTTTACATATGCAACTGTAGTGTTTAAATTTATTCTTGTCTACTTAATAATTATATGGTATGGAATAATTGTTGTCACAGAAACACGTTTATTGTTTTTATTCAATGTCAAGCCAATTTTCTATTACAAGTCGTATTCAAATATTTAATATTAACCAAAAATTTACATATAAATTCGATATCAATAAATTACATGTTTTATTATTTGCATTGGTCGTTTTTTTTTTTTTAAGAAAACAGTAAAATCGAATTAAATAAAATATGAAAACTGATATCTTTAGGAAGACGGATCTAAAGGGCTTTTAATATTTCATAGCGGAAATGATTAGTCTAATGAAAAATTTAAGCTCGTATAATTCGATGAATAATTCATTAAAACAAATTGAAAAAGTACATTTTGAATATAAGATTTGTTTAAAAACGTAAAATAAGTTGGCTGCAAGATTAAAAAAAAAAAAAAAAGTAATAAACGAAACAAAAATAATCATATTGACACACAACAGTGGAAAAAAAAACATTATTATTTAATTGGTTGAGTACACATAATTATATTGAATTTCTCGAAAATCGTTAGAAAATCTGAAATTTAATTATTCATATGAATCCGAGTCTATATTCGAACTTTCGCTAAACTGCACTATATATACGAACGGTAGCAATAATCTCATAACTATATTAAACACTTCATCTTATAACAATAATAATAATATTGCAGCTATATATATATATATTATATTCATTCCCGAGCGTTTGTTTCGTTTCCATCACTGTCGCTTTAGATTAATAATTGATGATATTGTATTTCCGTACGGAAATAAGTGCGTGGCAGATACTGCCGCTGCACCGATATAAGGCGCGTAAACACGAATACACCCGTTTTTCGGAAAAACAAATGTCGCACACACACCCTCCACTCCATTACACTCTATCGCACGCCGACGCTCGATACACACACCCTGTAATAAGCACACACACACGCACATGCATATATGCGCATATTTATATACTATGTTCCGAACGTACGTATATGATATTCGATTCCCTAGGGTCGTATTTAAATGCGTTTCTTCTACGAGCGCTGCAGAGTCACATCACGGGGTGAGATATGGAGAGTGAGAGAGACAGCACGAGGGTGAGCGAGCTCGAGATCTGAGAGCATTTCCGCTCGCGTGTGTGTATATAAGTATTTCCTAAATCATCGCCGTCGCGTAGGTATATGTGTTATATACCTTGCTCGTAAATCAGTCGAACGTGTATTGTATACACACACACACACGCGCGCGCGCGCGCGCGTGCATATACATATAAGAAGTGTATATAGTGTGACGACGACAGCGACAAAACGGTCGTCTTTACAGTAAACTCGCACGATTGACTTGCGATGATTAAACGCGTACACACCCACACACACATACAATCGAAACCATGTAATACAAATAAATATGTACTCACTCATATTATATGTACATTGTACACCGTATAAGAGGTATAGAGCAGTAGGTATGCGAACACGCGTATGTATACACATGCAAATTGCGTCTAATTGGGCGTTTGCCGCCGCTACGCGTTTACGAACGGGAAAAAAAACAATTAGGCCTTATTATATAAACATATAAACGTTTATTCTGATACGAACTAAAGGTACGGCATGCATAGCGATAATACTGTATGCGACAGTGCTGCATAACGTATATTTATATAAATTGATTGATGATGGCTATGTATCATATAAATTATATATCAGTGATAGGTAGTTAAGTATACTAAAAAAAAACTATGTAAATTTTTTCTCACTAAAAAGAAGAGACGAAGTAACAATTGTCCGATACAGAATATGATACACTTATTAATTCCTCGTAATCAAAGAACCGGCCTAGGACTCAACATGTGACACAGTATACGAGGAAAACCTAACAGTCAACCACAAAATGGTGATCAAATGTCCTATGCACGACGTAGTACGAAAGAGATTTACCAATTTAGCTTCACACCTCCGAGTACTGAATGGTTAAAAACAACACTGAAGCAGTTTACCTATATTTTTCAATCGTCTGAACCTATGAAAAAAAAAACTGTAAATAATTTTAAGCTAATCTCATTTTTTTTTACCTACAACCTATTTGTATAAGATAAAAAATAAGATAATAATCTAAAGATGATGAAGCCTTAACAAATAATAATATAAAAACAGTAAGTTACATAATATATACAGTATATATAGGTACTATAGTTAGTTTGCGGCGTGCAACAAAAGTTACAAAAATCGGAGAACGTTTTTATTTAAACTACACCTGTTGTATGCGTATAACATAATAATATACAAGTTATATTTTACTAATATTTTTATTAGTTTAGCGACTTAAACTATTCCGGCCAGCTATATGTGTGTCGCACAATAATATAGACAACGCACTGAAAGTCGTCTTACTGCACGTATAATAATAATAATATACAGTAACTGCGAGTTGCACGCAGTCACACTTCTGCCGGGTCGGTCGCCGTATTATTATTGTTATATAGATCAGAAGCCGTTTCTATGTAGCCATCCGCCGCAGCAATGGCGGCAATGGATTTGATACTTTTTTGATTTATTATCGTTGTTTAAAAGGGCTTCAAACACAACCACCCTATACAGTGTTGCAGGATGAAAAAGTTGTCTAATGTGTCGAGTTTTTCACAGTGACGGGTTAAGTGCGTCTTGGCTTTTAGTTTCGAAAATAAGTTCAGTTATGTGCGTGTAACGAACACACGCACATGCACACCCAAATTAATGTATACTTTTCTATTTTCGATCGTAAACTCCCGGTTGGTGTATTAATTTAATTTGAATAAAACAACATTTCTCGATTTACGAACGTCAATGCGATTAAAACTGGTATTTTAAATTTTTGAAAGTAATTTATAGGATTTAGATGGTTGATATAAAATAATAATATATCTAGTAACAGTAATCATTATATATAGTATTCATGAAAAAAAAAACTAAATAACGCATTAAAAATAACTGTTTAAAAACAAATTGATACCGAATGTTTAATAGAAGTTCTAGCATAAAAACAAATTGCAAAAAAAAATGAATATTATTTAAGCAGTAAATTTACCAAAAATAATTCAACTGAACTCATTTCAGCAGTGTAATCATTACCACGTTTTGACTACATTAAATGTATAGTGCATAATAATATTTCAATACTGTTTTATTTCTATATAATATAATATCATAAACACAATAAAATAAATTTATATATATATATATATATGAAAAATACAATTTGCTATACATTTATTCTCTATCAGTCAATAAACTGAGACCTAGTCGTGTTTTCTTATTTCATTTTTATGACATTGAAATATAACTTCACTGCATTAATTTTTTACACGTTAAAGACGTATATTATTTATTTTGATAAATACAATTAAGAACGCAGAAAGTTCGTTGGGCTTGTACACGATTTTGTTACATAATAATTACAGAACACTTTACGAATATCGTTGTAAGATTAAATATTTTAATCATATATGACTAATCGGTAAAGAACCGTATAAACCATACTTCTCGTATAGGTACTTATTGGCCGACTGAATTAATCGCTACGAGTTTTTAAGTACAATATCCAGTACCCATATTATACTGCAACATTATCTTTATTAGATATTTATATTGTGTCTTTTTTTTTTAAGATTTTAAATGCGTTTTAAATAATATTTTATTATAGGCTATATGATCGAATCAATGTAAATTATACTTAAAACGAAATAAAAACGTCAACGCGACAACGGATTAATGGGTTTACGTTTATTCACCGATCCCGCTGTATAATCGATATAATTTAGTATCTATTACGCGCGTACCCGGTATGTGTGTATATATTTATATTTTTTATTACAATATGCTTATAGAGTAGGTAAACGATTATCGAGTGGACATTTCTGATTAAATCGGTATTGGTAAAACAAATCGAACGTTTTATGTAGATAGGTATTATTAGTATACGTATATAGAAATAGGAAAAATATTATCATGTCTTATAACCGCTTGTAAATACGTACATATAATGTGGCATTGTGCTATTTTACATCTTACAGAGGCGCTAAAATATAATCTTGTTTTTGATGACTTCCACCACCCGTTTTTTTTTAATAATATGCTGTTTCCAAAAAATTTATTTTTAACATTGAATTTTTTGTTAACTTAACATTAGTATTATCGGAAGATTAAATTAAAATAATAAATAGATTTAAAACTGTTCAAATGCGCTATGCATATATTGATAACAATATTATTATTAATAACTAAGTCGCTTTTCTCAATTTATACGCTATTTTTTTTTTTTTTTTAATAGCCAATCATCATCACGTTTAAATGTTGCATTATTTATTCTCAAACATTTTGTTCATTCGATAAGTTAAGTGAACATTTTCCATTCTTACTCGACATAGTTATTTATAAGCTCAACAAGCACTTTCTTTTGTGCTAAAGTGAATTGTATAAAAAAAGGTATACTACTATAATACACAATATGGTTTACTAAGCATGCTCACCCCACTTTCATTTGTTAATGCATTTATCAAATTCTAATTCTTGAAATTCTTAAATATATTTAAAAACTATATTTTTGAATTATTGACTTTCATTACTTAATGAGGAGTGTCCTATGATGATACAAATGTTTGTTTCTAAATGAGAACCCCATTTTCTACTGTACATTATTTAGTGAATATCTAATTCAAAATTTTAACGAGGTAGTTTCTCGCTTATTAAAATGTTTATACAACAAGGTTAATAGCCCTTAAAAATGATTTTACAAAATTTAAAATTGCTGTAATATTGGATCTAGTATCTATTATACTTAGACCATTTTTATTGATATTTATTAAAAATTTACAAATAACCGTAGCTCATAGCTCTCATACTTAACCTATTATTATATTATAGGTTATTAATGGACTTTCATTTTCGATTCCTTAGAACAGATACATAAACGAAATTCGTTTAAAGTCTTAACTATAAATGATTGATTCAGAGTGCATTAACACAAATGCCTATAATTATATTCTTATAATACAAATCAAAGGGCGGGTCCACAGAAATCCGCAAGACGACAAGACAGTAAAACGTTACATATAATAATATTATTATGTAAAACTACGAAAACAAGGAATGTCGCATTTGCACAACGCAGTTTTTAGAATTGAACACTGCGCGTATGACATGCACATTGGATAATACATAATCATAATAATATCCGTCGTCGTCAGTGACATTTGACGGAATGCAAAACGTTCGGTGGCGGTGAACCAATATTAATACACGCGCGACCGAAAAGGGCTGTCGACGACTCGGGGGCGCCTCTGCTTGTAAACGGTTTTAATATATTACTATTATTATTATTTTATAATATAAAACAGCGATAATAATGACAATAATAAATACCGGAGAACGTATATACGTATATATATATATCAGATATTTTAATACAATGCGTATCAGCAATATCAGATATCTGTGTGTGTGAGCGCGGGCGTACGGTTTTCGGGTTCTGTTTTATTGACATCGTAAAAACCCTCGACCGTATTTGCATATCGCGCCAACGTCTCCGTCCGGCACGACTACGACTATATTATATCGTTCGACGACAACCCTATTGTTCTCTATAATTTAATAATAATAATAATAATAATAATAAAAAAACATTTTCGAAACGGTAAATATTTTTATGTTCCAGCGGACGACATTCTTCGATATATGCGAGGCTATTATTATTATGATCGTATAAATAAAAATATTGGAATATCTATATAAAAATTCAATAATAATAGATTATAGCGTCGTATGAACCCGATAACGTTTTGGATAGTAATAAATATATCTTTTCGTCTATTTATATAATATCTTTCAATAATCTCTATAAATTAATTTACATTAACGTACAAACGAGTGATTCGTACACGGGGAGGATCTAAGTGTGAATCAATATTTTATACTCAATTACCCACCCCTACTGATAGTTGAGTAGTATTATTTAACGAAAATGTATGACATACAATTTTATGTTTTATAGTTTAATAAAAAAATATTAAATAATAATTATATAATGTTTTTCATTTAAATAGGAATGTATTTAGTTACTTAAAATGTTTGTATCGAATCATTATTTCAATTCTAAAACAATAAATACAGTTTTAAAATATAAAAGAATATCGTTAAACGAATTTGCTAATTTTTCTATTTTAATTTTAAACATAAAATTATTATTTATTCGATAATATACCTATTAGCTACTTACATCGTTATCAATGATGGATAAAATTGCATTTAATTTTTGAAACATTCTTTCATTCCTATGGAACATTCTATGCTATAAGTTTTTTTTTTAAATATCTGAAATTGTGTAATTCAGTACTCAGCATAAGGATTATCAGTTATCACAACCAAAGCAGATACAAACTTACACTGTAAATATAATATATAGAAATCGCAAGCATCGTACGAATGCATACTATAACAGTATACTGAATAATAACATGTGCACTTTTTCTTAATAGTATTATATTTTGTTCACGTGGTAGCGTATTTATAGTAAATAATCGAATAGAGGTAGGCGAGTTACAAATGCTATTTTCTTTCATTACATTTGTAGCTTTTGTGAAAGATGATGATACTATACTTAATATACTCCATTCGTACTTACCAACTAGCTCAACAGTAGTAGCGATGGATATAATAGGTTTCGTTCCTTTTTGGTTATACATTTTTAAAAGTCAATACCATTGGTTCTTATTCTGGGTATCTGTAGGGAATTCGCAAGTATAATCGAACAGTAAATCGGTTGGCTTCATTGACTTTAATGGTTACAACTGTAAGTAACCGAGATTTCAAAAAATAAATACATTTTTATAAATGCACGTAACTGCTTATAAATAATTGCTTATAGTATTCACATATATAGCTGAATCGTATTTTCAACATTTTTACAAATTTATATTTGTATAGAATTTAACATAAAAGTTCTTTCTGAAACAAATTTATTGATTTCTGTAACACTTGAACATTTGTTAATCTAAAAAGTGATCACATTAACATAGTAAAATAAAGATTACGTTTAATTTATTATTAAATTAAATAAATATAAATTAATAAATATTTTCTATACATATTTCGAATATTAATAAATAGTAGTAATATATATTTTTATATTTTTTTAAATAATAAATCACAATTTTTTTAGTTTTATTTTATAATTATTATAAGGATATATTATTATAACTGCACAACAACTTTATAATATTTATTTGGAAATCAAACAAAAAAAGTTAAGTTGGTGTCGTTTGTAATAGAAACAATTAAGTATTGTGAAATGGAACAACAGGAGAACATTAATATCGAAGAAGTCTTATATTCCAAGTGCTGAGTGATTAAAACTGTATATTTAGATATTACATTTCAAGTGATAAATTATTGTATCATTTTCCAAAGTTTGAAAAATTATAATTTCAAATAGTTCAAATATATAGGAAAACATTGTCTATATAGATATATTAATTTGCAAATGTGTAATCTTACAGGGTTGAAAAACAGCTGGTTAGAAAATCACAAGTATTATATTATACCGTTGTCAGTTTCTGAACAAAATATTAGTACACATCATTTAATTTCTACGTATATCTACAGTTCGGAGCAGGAGAGTAATAATTAATACTATATATATATATATTTATATGATATGTATGTTTGCATCAGTCAAAACCGATTAAATTAATATACAATGTTATTTATAGACACAATAAATTTACAAAACATTATTAATTTATAGTTCAATGTAATATTCTTCAAATCTGTCTGCAGTGATTTCAACGAAATGTATTAATATTTATATTATAAATATCTGACATCAGAATAAATAATATTGATGTCTAAGAATAATCCCCCAATCGATGTTTTTAACCTTCATCTCCTAGCACTTAAACTATGTTCTTGCGAAAAAAAAATTGTTCATGCATTCAATGTACATAATAATTATACAATATGTATTATATGAATCTTTTTAATAAGTATAGTTAATATATTATGTATAAAAATATGGAAATTTCACTATAATAATATTTTGGGTAATATTACATACATTTTGTTATTAGTTATTCTAGCTTTTACAGAAACTATTGTAGCGACATACGATAATATTCAATATGGAAAGGTTATTTTTATAGTAAGAGGAGAATTAAAACCTCAAATAAGGTCGACTTTGTCATAAGATATTATGTAGATGTGTATTTCGTGTATCATAGTGATTTAGCAATACCTACTTAATATTGAAAAATTATAGAGTTAAAGGATTATAATGTAAACTATATTTCAAAAGTATTCGTTTTTTAAGTACATGCCAATACAATTATTATAAAATATTGAATGTTACCGTGTCTTACCATGTTTATATTTAACTTAAGATAATTAATTTTTAGTTGCAACAGACCAGGAACTGTATATCTTGTAACTCAACTGAATTATAGTAACGCCTTTGCAAACGAAATAAAATACGAATACAGAACACAATATATTAGTAGAATATTATAGTAATCTATAATATATCCCTATAAGAAAATAAATACCATTTTTGATTTTTATCATATTTTTATTCTCCGGAACGTATAACATTACGCTTATAAGTACTATATTATTTCGTTATTCATTATTATAACACCATCATCTATATCATCGAAACTAGTAGTTTACAATAATAATATATTGGCAGCGGGTATAGGTGCGAACGATTTATTGAATGCGAACAATATGACGTACTGCTGCACATGTATACGACCATTATGTTATACACGTATGTAATATATTATGCACGAATATGTTATTGTTTATTACCGTACACCTATGTGCGGCCCGGACGAGGATTTGGATGACAACACCTTATTTAGTATTGTGCTGAGACAAGGAGGAGAGGTGATCGGTCGCCGCAACGTTTACAAGACGATGTCCAGGCACAGCACACAATCATATTATAATAATAAGAGTCTGCGGGTGGATGGAAATGATATTATAATAACTCCATAGCAATAATTTTTCACCTTTGTATTTATTTATATTGTATTTGTTTTATGTATGTATATAATATTTTTTATTTATTTTTTACTGAAATCCAATACGATGGCATGGCGTGGCGCGGCGCGTCGCGGCGGCGGAGGCGCACCGGTTGCCGAGATAAAAATCGAACGTGTATAAATAATGCACGAAAAGGACGGTGGACATAATTTAAAAGGCGACTCCTCCGCCGCCGCCATCGTCCCCAGAGATTCGGACGTGAGATGTTTTCATCCGAAGCCTCACGTAATAATAATAATTTATTATTAAAAAATAATAACGAAACACCGGCGTGTGTATGTATGTACACCGTATAATAATTATGTTGTGAAACACGGATTTACTAATAAGGTTGGTCACATAAATTTTTGACGTGTTTGACGGGGGCACGGGACGAATAGCTGGAGGGAGGTGGACTCTCCGCACTCCGCTGCCGTAGAATATATATATATATATGTGTGGGAATAGAGCTTCAAAACGTGAAAACAAATTTTTAGAAAAATATTATGTCAACCACTATATTATTATTATATTCATATGCATACCGTATTTATGTGTACGCATTATATTACGTGTAAAAGCGTATACTATATTATTGTTATTATTATTATTGTGATACGATACGATGTGACAGTGCGGGGGAACGCGAGTCACACGTGTGTTTATTTGAAATTTCCTTCCGATTCGGGACGATAACTTTGTCGGCGGCGGACAAATTGAGAAGTGAAGATAAGGAAGAGAAACGGAATAATAATAATAAGTGTTTTTATAGCGCGGCGTTTAGACAATGGGACCTCTAATGTAAATGCGCGCAGGTTCCAACATAGTACATAATAACACGTATGTATACATAATAATATTGTCTGTATATAGATACCGGTATCTGTTTATTACCACGACTACCGAGACGCACAACGGTCGGTGATTATGTAATATATGTTATTTGAGTATACGATATAATCACATGTATGTTATGTATGGTTTGATGTAGATGAAAATCAAAATGTAGTTTTAATGAACGTGTCATGAACGGGGAAGTAGTTTTTTGTACAGCGTTAGGTATCGATTTATTGCATTTTAATAAGAACAATGTTAACAAACTAATTTAGTAAATTTTCTAAATTTTTTAATTAGCGATTATTGAATAACTTTTAATGTAAAAAATCCATTTAAGCACATAAAACAAATCAAAATTCATTACATGAGTACACCTTTTTCTCTCCTGTTTAACCGACAACAGGGAGACTCTGTGTGAACAATACCTACTACTCGTTTTCAGCCATCGTTTAATTTATGCATAAATACGAGTACACCTACCAACTGCGTTTATTTATTTTATATTATAACTTTGAAAATTTGTCGATAATAAATTACGGATCTACCCGGAAAAACACAGCTATTTAGGTGGATAAAAAATGCACCTATAGGTACACTTTACTCGAAACTGTTCACTGCTCTTCGTCTTCAATGATAATAATATTATTATCGATAATTTATACTACGACGTACCGCGTAACTGGAATGACAGTTTATATCTAATAATGGAATCGATCGTTAATTGTATGCGTTAATCGGAAGTAAAAAGGTATACACCCGAGGACGCGTATCATTTACAATTACGTGAATACAAAATATTATGACCCAAAAATTTTAACACACGAAACACGATTTTAATGAAAAAATACAATATAATATCATATATATATATATATATATATATATACAACGTAAAATAATACAAATGTTCAAAACGGACTATATACTCGTGTATATGATGAGTATACGCATAGTGCATATATTATAATATACTCTCCGTTTAAACAATGCCGGAGAGTATTCGATTTGAATTTACGAGAAAACTTTGAATTAAATTAATACTATACATGCATATCATATACATAGTATAATAATATAATCGTCTAATACGGAAACAGAATGGCCGAATCCCCGAAGAGTCTACGATTTGTTACCGACTAAATCATAATATTTTAATGATATCCGACAAACTTCAATTACGTTTGTACATTTTATGTAGAATTATTAAAACCTTCATATATATATGACTGTTTTGCAAACATTTGCTACATCTATTTACACAAAAACATATTATTTGCAAAAAACAGTGTAGATCTTCAAAAATGTTCTTTAAAAATATTATTTTAACATACAGACAACCAACAGTGGTGTACGCAAGAGTAGGGTTCTAGGGTTTTAACCCTCCCCGAAATTTCTTCCTCCTCCCAAAATGTTTTTATATAATAAATAATATCTCTATTTTCTATGGACTATGGTATTTTGTTAACTAGCTGAACTATGAACTTACTAAGAAAGTGAGCATGACTAAAGTAATGGTAGTCTATGACTATAACCGGGGTATATACCGTAGACAATAGACCTATTAACATTTTTTTTTTTAGATTGACATCACAGCAACACCATGCTATATTCATATTATTAAAAAAATCATTATTCAAATATTTGATTATACATAACATTTTTATTGATAATAAGTTATAATAAATTTGAATAAAATTAATTTTAATCAAGGCAATTGAAAATTAACTTAACACTTACAAATTACAAATTATAGCTATAAAGTTTAAACTACCAAGTTATAGTTATAGTTTGGCATTCAGCTAACATTTACAAATAATATGAGTGCTAAAAGAAAATGTGTCTCAATATTAAGTTTTTTTTCAAAAAAAATAATATTGTTTAGTTATTTTATTATTTTGTTTATAGTATATATATATATATATTATATAATATTTTATATTTTAAGAGAATAACAGAAGATGATAATTACAAAAATAAGAATTTGAAAGAATTATTTCGTGTTATAAAATATTGATGATTTTTACTAGTTTATCTATAAAGTGTTGAGGGGGTAGGCGGAGCTATTTTAGTCATTATATAGTAAAAACCCTAACCGAACTAAAATCCTGTGTACACTACTGCAGACAACTAAGGTAATTTTGTGTTAGCTTTACAGGTCACAAAGTTTTTTTTCTACACCTACTCATTTTTTCGCGCATCGATGTTGATCATCTGCATAATATTCGATACCTGTTGTTTCATCTAAATCTTCTAAATCTATATTCACTCAATCCAAAAACCACGTGACGTGGTATGTTTCTTGGTCTATAGTAGAATGCCAAAATAATTGTACGTGTCTATAGGAATTTAATTTTACTCGACTTTTCAAATATTATTTACAATTTATTTGAAATTAATATATACAAATAAACAATAATACACAAAGACCGGATGGCTTAAGAATGATGGAGTATGCATTGAGAATGCTTCAAATGTTTATTATTTTTTTAGAATTTTAAAATTTACTCCTACGGATTTTGTTTTAAATTACGGCGTATGTTTTATTATAATTTAAGTGTTTTCGGGACGATTAAAAAATCACTTGCGAATAAAATGTTGTTTTGCACCACGTGAGATTAAGAGTATAGGTATGAAAGTTGAAACTGTTCACAACCCACACTCTTTGTGCGAACGATATTCATTATATATTATATTACGGTGTACCATGTATATGTATAATATCATGATGTGGACCTGCACGGTTTAAATTTTAAACGATCGCCGTGGCGCAGTTAAATTCCTCACAAACGTTTATCGAATCAACTGCAGTGGCCATTGAAACGATTACGGACGACATATCATTCAGATTTTCAAGGATAATAGACTCGTACATAATCATCGGCCACATCATCGTCGTAATCACCTCCACCACCACCAGCATCAGCCGCAGCAACACCGTGTACTTATCGTGTACTTATATAATGTATTATAATATGCAATGAATCGGTGTAGTAAAACTTGTTTTTCCCATTGCTATCATTGACTATCAGACGTTTAATTCACGGTTATTAACCGCTCAGATATTCGTGACGTAACTAATTACTCGAGCAATAATTATTTTATACATCGGTTCCGTAATAATATAGTGTAATAGTCTGGATACGGTGCACAATGACGCGACATCAATATATATATATATAGTATATGCACCGTGTTGTTTGTACAGTGATAGTGTAATGTTTGCAGCGAACACCACTGTATATAAGTCGAATAGAAAACATTTATAAATACCACGACACTTACAGGGCCCGTGCACAAAAAAAAAATATCATTCCGCGGTGTATATTTAATATTTATGTCTTATAATTTACGGGGATGTTAAGTCGTTTACATTGTACGTGTAGCACGGTGTACATATACCTATGTGTGTATAAATTACGGTCGGATTGTGTTTGAGTTCCCTATAAGTTTATACTATATAGAAAACATTTACCACGCTTTGTTGCATCTATACCACTTTGATATATATATTTTTTTTTTACAGTAGGTATATAATATAATGCACGCGCGCATATATTTTATTAATCATAAACCTATGTACAATTTACGTTTAACGAGTACTCAGAACTGATTGTTTATTTGCAAGCAAACACTATTTATGAATGCATAATGTCAAAAGTAGTCATTAGCTGTAATTAATATAGCTACAGTAAACGTTTGAAACTAAGAGGCGAACGAATTTAAGCTCGACTTATTGCAAACAGAAACAAAATTAAAAATTATGATTGGATAATTACATACTAATCCTTATTTTATTCATTTTATTTTTGAGATAATTTATGTATACATATATATACTATATAATAAACTGCCATTTTAGCAAACGAGAAACGAATACGGAACGATGATAATATTACCTATATTCAGCAATCAGAAGTCACTTAACAGACAAACTTAAATACTGTCTGAGATTTTAATGTAATATCATCTTGAACAGTTTTAGTTTAGAAAACTGCAAACTCCATAAATGGTAACTTAACTAGATTTATTCAAACGATTTAACGTGGATTTACACTGCATGCATATTGCGTTAAGCGATCGTCGACTACTATTGAGCCATTATTGTATTAACACAATCGATATACGGTCGAGTCGGTCTCGGCCATTACATTATTAGTAGGTAGGTAGGCGGATTATAATATTCACATAAATGTCCGGCCACGACCAAACGCATAAAAAAACGTCGACTGCCGCGGGACATCGACGCAGCGGCGAATCATGAAGTCGCCGTCGGGTTATCGTGTTATACTATTATGTATTATGATTTATGTATACGATATAACGTCCGCACTTCATTATTTTATTGTCGTCGTAAATAATCGTCGTCGAAAGACGGTCGTCGAAAAGGATGTATAATATGAGGAAAACGAGTGACGGAGAGAGAGTCGCGGACAGACATAAACGCAGAAAAAAATCGATATCGCAGCGGTGGCGCTGTAGCAGCACGCGCGTATCATAATATATCGACGTTATAATGGAACGCGGAATACGGGTTGTTAAACAGAATCGCATCCGTACAGTGTCTTTTTATGCGCTTACACTCCCGTACGCTGCAGAGTTTGAAAAAAAAAACAGCGTGTGGGTGGAAAAAAATGAACAATATTGCGTGCGGAACTATTAAAGTTTTCACGTATACGCGGCGTATAATATATTATTATATATACATATACCTACCTATATATGGCTATATACCATATAATATAATAATAGAGTATAAATAATAATATTATTATTATTATTATTATATCGTTTCAGTCCTCCGACGAGGGGATACATCATAACATTATATACTATAAGTGCACGGAGAAAACGGTTAAAACATTCTCGGAAATCGATGAGCAAACTGTTCGGAATTTAACGACCGACACGAAATTAATCGAGTGTTGTAGGTCCAGTGGACATCAAATCGCTCCATACACCCTTTCACCTCGCATGATTATTTTACGCATTATGAATGTATATGCATGTATGCGTGCAGTGGAATATGACAATTTCAAAATTTGATGAAAACGGTATGATATTATATTAAAAAAATGAACGAATACCTACAAGCAGGTGTAGTGAGCAGACTATAAATTAAGCCAGCCTCCGCTTCATATATTCATGGTGTAAAATGGTACACAATTTTACATATTTGTTCAAATTGTTTTAGACTCAAATTCTACAGCACTTTATCGCACAAGCTACAACGATCGCGCGTATTCGCTTATTTTTCACTAAAAAATGGTAATATTTTTGTTAAAAAAAACTAAGTAGTGTACCATGCACATTTTTTAAATCAACGAACAAAATCGTACCACATTAGCGCTATAGTAGCAGCAAATACAATTTCCAATCTCGATCGCTTTTAATACCACTTTGCGGACCCCATAATGTCTTTTACTAATAGAAAAAAAACACACAATTATTTATAAAACCAATACAATTTCCCTCGCGCAGCTCATCCGAATATAAAACTGAAAATTAGGGCCGCCCGCAGCAATATAAGAAAATATTTCTGATCGAAAAACCACACTTTATTTATTACTTAAATGAAATGTAATTTCACTGCTAACAAATTATAGCTTTCTTGTTAATATTTGAAATTATTGAGATAGGTACATTTATGGTTTAAAACTAAAATATCAGTTTCGCAGAAAAAATCCATTATCTATACACACACACACACACACATATATATATATCATGTCAAAGCTTTACTTTAAATTCAACGCATTTTAATGTGCATATAATATGACATGGTTTAATGACTAGCAAATATACGTAAGCTCATTTCGAATTATACAATTTATTCCACGTTAAATTAAACTTTTTGGAATTTAAACAGATAAAGAATGTGTTCAAGTGAAACAATTTGATTAACTCAAACCTTAATACAGTGCCACAACTAGTGGGGGTGCTGGGGGTATATTGCACCGTTTGCGGCACTGCCTTGATACCTAGGGATTTTAGATACGTTGATAGGACATTGGGTGTACATTCAGTGTTTTTGGACATTTTAATCCAATAGGTTTTATTTAGTAATTAGGGCCCTGAATCACCTAAAATACTGCATATAGCAGAAGTACTTTATGTTTGGCGTGAACAAAAACTTTTGAATATTTAAATGGAATCATACGGAGCGACCTTAATGTATAGTAAATAATTCACCATTTCAGTATTATATACTAGTGTCGAATATAAATTGTGTCATTACACAAATAATGTGATGAATAAAAAATACAATTAAAAACGTTTTGCCATTGAGAATGTATTAAAATAATAATATTAATACTGTAGTATAAAATAATAAACTAATTCCAATCAACTGACTTAGATTTACTAATATATGACATGATAATTGACGTGTAATTAAAATTGTTAATCATAATAGTATTATTGTTAAATGTTATTGTTTAAACGTAATTTCGCTTTAATCACAATAACGATTTACAATTAATTTAAATACGTCGAAACCTAATGGTTGTAATGTAATATTATTAAGATAGACGATGGTATGAAATAATTTTAATTTGCTTCAATGTCAAATATATAGGCATTTTGTGATTGTACTCGTATTACAATGAATTGTACAATAAATTTATACATATTGTTTTACACAACGTTGCGTCAAAATAGTTGTTCGGAATATTATTACTAGATCGTGAAGATCACACAATTGTTGGACGTTGGTACATAATAAATAACACGTTTCAATATGTTTACAATAACTCATATGATTTTTTTTTTTTGCCACGCATTTCGAAATCAAAGAAGGTCAGGCGAAAATCAACAACGATCATTAAATGTTAGAGTCATTTCAAATAAAAAGCAAACGAACAATACTATTGGGTGATGAACTGAACGATTCATTTTCATAACTATTCACATAACTCTTTATTTATTTCGCATCAAGTTAAGGATTTATTTAAATATTAAAACTCGCTCAATATGATAAGACAATATTACATATACTAAAACAACCACGAAAACTATTTCAGAGAACAATATTGTCATTATGGTTTTTGGTAAATATGACTGATAATAGAATTTACCTGCACAGAGTTGGGATATGGGTATATTTAGAGATGACCGACGACCATACGACATACGACCATTTTTATTGTCTTGTCATTCATTGATAATAATTCATGTATTGACGTGCGACCATAATAATGTGATTCATTTCCGTTTTACAACGATAAAAACTATTTCTAATAAAATCGCTGTTGTGCGCAGTTTGGGGTCAACCCGACCGAATCGATGCGCAAACATTTCATAATAATCATATAATATGTGTGTGTGTGTGTGTGTGTATGTGTGTGTGTATTTTGGTTATTTTTTATCCAGTTACCGAGCTGCGTCGTGCAATGTGTGTTGTGGTTATTATTATTATTTAAAGAGACCCGCAGGAGGAGGATGAAAAAAAGGAAATATAATGCATAACCTCCGCGTATATATATATAAATATATATTGTATATAATATATATACATCACATTTATAAATCGTTTCATTTCGGTAATCCGAAATCTGACGTTAAGCCCGAATGATTTATGTTTACCGGTATATATTGTGGTTGAACTTTGCTCGACTCTGCGTTCAGGAGTCAAATGTCCTCTGCGGAAAGGGATTTTTTCAATTTTCCTCCCCGCTCGCCGCTCCCCGTGCACCTTCCTCCCCGTATCTATCGCCGCTATCCGCAAACCCCGGGCAATCGTTCTTCACCGCCGCCTCCGCCGCCACAAACACCGTTTTGTTTCGTTCGGTCACATTGCAAATATTCGTGACGGATACCTCTGCCCGAGGGGAGGGAAAAAACTGCAACATAGGTACTACATACACCCGGACACACGCACGATGCACGTACACCGTTCAGGAATGTAAATTAAAGGACCGTTAGTTGGAATATGTCATCAATACGTATACACGATGACACGCGCAGGGGTATACGAATCCACAATATTATGTATACATAATAATATGCGAGTTTAATGCGGTGCGTATGATATTCAAATATAATATACGGAGGGTGAACTGTTATGATTGAAAAACAGAGTTATTTTTTTTTTGTCGTTGCTATATTATTATTATTGTTTTCGACGCATATTTAGCATAGGTATATAAATATATACATATACGCTGCGGTCTACGGTATTATATATATATATATATGAACAGTATTCGCGTTATTATTATATTGCTATACGCGTTCGTATATTTCTGTACCTACAGTTCGCCCGATACCGAGAAATTTATTGTTATTATTTTTTAATACGAACCGCGATTTTTCGTTTAAGGTTGTAAAAATAATAGTAAAAATATGCTGGTGGCCCCGTCAGTCATGCGAACGATAAACCAAACGTCGTTTATAGTCTACTCGTTACAAGCTTTTAACCTTATTTTAATGACGTCATAAATGCCGAACGATTTTTATAACATTGTATACGAATAATATAATACTGTACACGACCCCCTCGAATGGCGCAGCACGACGAAAACACCGACAATAAAACGCGCACATCGATGACTGTTATTCGGGTTGGACGTATCATAATATACGTGTAATTTATTTATGTACGTTATTGCGATATTCGTATTATAATTATATAATACAGGCGTATTCGTCGCGTCGATAAAAACTACGTTCAGACACGAAGACTGTAATCCTACTTGAAACGATAATAATACATCTGAAAACGAATGAACAATTTGACCGTCGTTTAAAATCAATTCTTCGTAATTTAAACATATTTTTTTAGCCATTCCCTGTCGGCATATTATTATTCCACTACACCGTACTATAAAAAAACTGCGAGCGATTCAATTTAAAAATGAATTTATTATTATGTGTATTTGATTCGGTACGTTTATCAACAAATCTATTGCGTAGCGTATACTTAATGCTCAACGATTTTATTAAAAATACTAAAATAATAGTTGTAGAAACTTAAGTAAGTGCGAAATATTACAATTTCTGTCACATTTTACCGCCGACAATGGTCAACATTTATTATTTACTTACTCGATCAAAAATATAAATAATAATCTTGGATAATTAAAAAATGTTAGTAGGTCTATTCATGACTTGTGTGATTTATTATGTAATTTCTGCAACCCAAGTATCTTGAATTACAATCGATTCAAAAGTACTTGATAATTTTTGTTTGATAAAGTGTGTGGTTCTTTTAACAAAAAACACTCAACATTTCAATTAGTTTTAACGAATGTTTTTAAATAAATTATTTGAATTTACTACAAAACAATTTTTTTTGAAAAAGAAATAATACGTTTAGCACCTATACTGTTAACATTTTTAAGTCTTAATTTTTTGAACAATTACATGCATTTTGAGTTTAATCAGAGTACTTTTCTAAGAATTTTCATAAATAAAAATCGAATTCAAACAACTTGGTAGTTATAAGTGTTTTAAATTTAGTAGAGACTTGTAGTGAAGTGGTTCAAAGGTACCTCTGCAGGAAATATAGGACTAGGTACTACAACTCCTTCTTTAAAAATATAAATAGATACTTATAACAGTTATAATAAATTAACTACTCGTTATAACATCGATTTTTATACGTCAAAATTCTCAGGAAAAAAATGTTGTCTTGTCATTCAGAAAAGTAAGAACTTAAACATTTTTAGAGATAAAAAAATATAGTTTTATCCAATAATGTTGATCTAACGTGAAATCAAAATATTCAAAAAAAAAAAAAAATACTATAACAAAACATTTATAAAATTCGATATAATAACGATCACTGCAATAAATACAGTTTTGAATTTTAATAGATATAAATATATCGCCATATACGGCTTTGCATGTGTCACAAAACTCTTAGTGTTCGCGAGAACATTTTAGGCTTGTATAGTCTTATACGTATAATACGGAATAATTGCTCCGCATTATAATAGCGTGATCTATTTGTAGTTTGTGCGTATGTACAAACACCGCGCGTGTGATCCACATACATACAATCGCGGTCGTGTGATCTATCGGATATTTGACGATATAGAAAGATATCGTGGCAAAACGAACAAACGGAATAAATGCGACCGGCTGTACAGACGAGAAGACGGACGGCCAGTAATATAATATATTATATTTTTAAAAAAATGCTACACAATATCAGCTATAGCGTAAAATATAATAATATTATGCACGTCGGAGGTCCGGAGACGTCTGCGGGCAACGGAAAGGACATATTTTAAAAACGCGCATTATATATTATTATTATACGAGAAACCGAATGTGGATACGATACGAGAACATGGGTCATAAATCCATCGATTTCGCGTTCAGCAAATAAAAACCGGAGGACGAGGACGATTTACGGTTTATGCGGTCGTTCCGACGGGCAAATTAGCCGATAAATTACACCCGGAATCCGATAGTGCGCATAGGTTAAGGTTGCTACGGGCAAAGTGAATATTATATAATAATAATAATAATAATACAAATAAGAAACGTGTGCGTATTGTAAGTCTTCGTGTGAGGTTCTAGCACGCGCCCGGCGTCTTTCCACCGGTTTCCCCGCTCGCGCTCGGAGAAGAAAAAATACGGCTGGGCGAGATCTCTTTCTCTCTGTATGTATATATATATCAGTTTTGTCGCGGGCGTTTATTAAAAACGCGTTATTATAATACCATTATATGTGGTGATCGCGACAAAATAACATATACGTATATAATATAATGTTTGCACGAAACACGTTATTCGCAGCGCGGCGCGGCGTAACCGACAAATTGGACGATTTATGGTACCGCGCGAACCTCACTCGTGAGTAGACGCATGTGTATGCCCCATGTTTGTTCACGCACACACAATACTAGTATGATAATATACATAATCGTATATATTATAAGATTCTCGACTTAAGGCGCCGGTAGGCGACGCGTTATCGAAATATATATAGGTATATATATTTCTTGTTATTATTATTTAGGATCTATAATTGCTGCGGCATCTAAGACCATTGGACGTAACGTCATAGCATAGTGGTTTTTCATAGAATTACACGATTAATAGTATTTTAAAAATGTGAAAAAAAATATTCAATTAAATAAATATTATCGTGTTTTATTATTATATAGGTACAATACTTTACCGATAACACTTAGTTTAAATATGTCGCTTAGTTCTGGGTTTAGCCTTTAGAGCTTTAGAAAGATTGTTGTGGGTACACCCGATTCACTATACTCCTTCTCGTGTATTTTACATTCAGTTATGATCTGTTTACATGTGAATTGATTCAATAGTAGATACATATGGGAAGACTGTCTCTGCTAATTAAGCGTTGGTGTGTACGACATCCGTGTGTCCTCAGATGGTTTAAGTACAAAAAAAGTATCATGGTTTCTTGATGTATCATCAGAAAAGGGCTAAATATAATTGGTGATTATTTTAACTTCATTAAGTTAGTAGAGAGTTTGATTTATTCTTTCTTTTGCTGAAAGTATATATGCCCATTGCAATAGGTAACTTTTTTAATTTCCATGTCGGAGAAAAACGTGATTATAAGAGCATCATGGATGCAACGGTTGGTTCTCAATTTAGTCTTAGTAAACTTCGTTGAAGTAATTTTATTGAAATGTTTATTTATTTATTTGAGTTAATTTTCTATGAAATAAACATCTCTTAAACGTCAAAATGAGTTACCTGATAGTGTTATTGTTAAGAGATTTAAAATGATACGTTTGGTAAGATTATAATTTTCTATGGAAGTGTATATTAATGTGCGCATTCAACATTTTGACATTCTAAAATATTTAGTATTTAAAATACGTTATGCGCATAACATAATTAAATTTTTATTTTTTTTATATGTAAGTATGATACAATAATTTGTACAAATCAAAATATATTTTAAATCTAATACGTAAGATAAAATATTCATATTAATAGTTTTTAAAATTTAGCTATTGGTGCGATATAAATATAATAATGTTACGCTGTCAGAGTTTCGATATCTGTCATGTACGTTGTAGGCGTCAAATATATTTTAAATCATCATAAATAGTTTTTTAAACCAATAAGTGCGTCTCTCAACCGATATGAGTACTAGATAGTAGTATAAATAAGATATAATAGTGCTTGTTTACAATTATTTTAGAAATATTAAAATACATAACAAAATTAATTGCCCACGATGAGTTAACGATCGACTTTGTTTAGAAGTCCTAAACGACGGATAACGCGGCATTATAGTTTCAACAACTGGCACGGGATTTATTATATTAATACGATAAATGTAACGTTTCACGCGATGCAGTTAAAACATAGCAGTACATCTACGTAGGCCGTATGCTGTCTGGCATGTATTACGATTGAACGCGCGTGCATTCCGCCGTGACGTCGAGCCAGTATTATTTCGATATCACCAATACGCCATCGGTCATCATCAATACTAGTCTATACGTTATATTGTAATTTGAATTAAAAACGTAACAAGTAACCTTATACGAGTATACTACGAGACAAGAGTTTTTTGTGACATTGATATCATCTTACATTATTCATTTATGTTTTAAAATCAACAGAAAGAAAAATCATAGTTATGATATTTTAAATGCGCCATTTATGCATATGTATTGTCTAAATCCTAAATATATATACATTTATAGTAATTTATTGAACACTAACTTACCTAACATAGTTTTGAACCTCAACAATTAACTTTTAAATCAATTAAATTACAGATATATAAAATATTATACAAATTATAAAACTGAAATATGAAATTAATTTTTAATTTTACAATAAAATTGTTTGTCTTAAATAATACTTGAATAATTTGTTGAGATTCCTTTGATTATTAACTTGAAAAGTTCTATAATACGTCGGAATTTGAGTCTTTTTCTAGACGATAATAAGGTAATTTTATTAAGTTCGTTAAGTTTTAAGTATGTATTGTTAAACATATTTAGAAAAAACCTGAATATTTGTTTATTTTTAATTGCTGATTTTTGTGAGACTAAAATGTAATAAACAAATTATATAATGTTAAATACGGCGTTTATAACAATTGCATGAAATGGTTGTTCTACAAGCTTCATAATTTTACTATTATTATTAATTTACTTATGCCGACTTACATAATATACCAAACTATTATATACTATGTTTTGGAATTCAAGCATCAACTAAACTATTATAATATTATCATTGTCACTATAAAGTGTAATGACGTTTAGAATATTTAATACCATTATTTTAACGTTAGAGTACGCATAATACAGTAATATACATATATATTGTGTTATAAAACTATTTTAATAGTCATTGATAATTAAGTGTTATAGCTATGTTTTGTATTATTTAACTACATGAGATAATACATGACATTATGTTCAAATATAGAAAAAACAATATGTATTTATTAGTATTTATAGTTTAGAAACACGAGAAAAATGTAAATATTATAATTTTATAATTGTATTAACTATTATGAAATAAATTCATATTTAAATCGTGATCTTATGAGCCTTCGCATTAAAATGGTTAGTGAAGTCTATTTTATCTTCTTGAAGAATAAAAATATAGGCAACTTTCATGAATATCACATGATAATACTTGTACATGACAAGTTCCCAATCAATCGTATTATATATTCTAGACCATAGACTGTATAAATACACAAAATAAAACATTTATAATATATTATATTATATTTTAATAATAGGTTATTGCTGTACATTCAATATTTATATTATGCGCACGCTGATTACATTAAATGTGTACAAAGACGATAAATCGTTAAACCCATAAACGCGGACACATAAATTGGCGAGATTCGAAGAAAGAACATTCGTTTCGCAAACACCGTATGTATTTTATGATAAATCAACAGAAAGACTGAGGTGCACATAAAGTTTTTCGCTGGTTTTACCGTTTGCCCAGAAGTAAAGGAGTTCTGCAGCAGTTCGGCTGGCATATATAATTTATATATATATATTGAGAACGAGACGGCGGCGCGTCGTGTCTATTGCGTTTGCAAAACTACAAGTAAACACGAGTCGCACGCTGGTCTACAAGCGTATAATATATATATTTATATTGTATACATAAATGATGCGCAAAAGTATACACACGAAAACTTAGAAGAAAATTCCGTGTTATTTTACAATTTAGCGAAACACAATCGGTTATTAAAATGTTTATTCGCATATTAAACCAAACCATAAATACGCACATAAAACTATATTGTACATAATATTAATAAGCATTGTTATGATAATATATAAATACAATGCGCTCAGATATTATAAATATATTATGTAAACGACGTTTTCCCCAGTATGTTATTATATTCTACGCAAACGGTTTTACTTGGCTTAGAAAAACGAAATCGTAAAACAACGTACCTACCCATATCTTTTCGTTTCGTATTTCTTTATCGGGTACATAAACATGAATATACAGCCATTCCTATTCCTAGATTTTGAAAACTCGTATCGGCATCCAATACAAGTCGATACTTCTAATGTTTATTTTTCGCATCCACAATACCGCATACCTACGCATTTTAATGTCGGTATTATAATCACACGGCGTTCTGCATAGGCAATTCAGGTACACCACTGTTTTGCCATCATTATTATTAATTCTCGTCATCTCGTGATTATTTATTATCACATGATAAGAATAATAATAATATGATTATTATTATAATAAAATTTGACTGCCGTACCGGAACCAGCTATCCTTTACAATTTGGTTATGAGTCACCATCGAACCGAACGAAGATAGTAGTAGGACCGGTTCTTACATGTTTTTGATAAACACAATGTTTGTATTTTTTTTTTTATCGGTTACATCTTGTAATGGAATTAATGTTAAACAACAATTTAGACAGTTTCACTACAAATATCTAATAATCAACATACAAATTCATAAATTCTAATTTTTTTTTTTAATTGAAATTGTTGTATTATTACAAAAATCTAAAAATCTATTGTAAATAGTTCTTCGCAATAAAATTAAAAATGTATTGACATATGGCTATATAAGGTATGAATGTCAGATGATTATTAGTTGGAGAATTCGATACCAAATCGTACTCTTATTATCAAGTAAAAAAAAATTGTAAAATATTTTAAGTACATAAAAATGCACAAGTTTTGGATTTAGAAAAGGACTTGGTATTAACCTAACCGTAACCAAAAACTATAAATTCATTAGAATTCCAATTTTTGCGATATATAATGAATAAGTTTCAATGAGGCCAGCCCATAAATAATACTACACATTTAATGGAGTTTCACTATTATTATTCAACGATAAGATAGTGAGCGTGTTTAGCGAATCTTCTTATATAAGTTTATGTGTGTGTGTGTGTGTGTGTGTGTGTGTGTGTGTAATACATACTAATTATAGTATAGCTTAAAACTATACCTAACACGTAAATGTATGATATTATATTATACAATTTCTTTGGCGTTTTTGCGAAAATTCATTAAACCTGTGCTGCAATAATTGTAACGCTCAAAAACATATTTGGCATTAATGCAAAAATTCTTTATTTGTTTTATGGCGTTAAAAATCGTCATATCCAACTCTAATATTTTATTGTTTCGTGGCACTTACCATACAAATATTTATGTCTGACCTCTTTATTGAGTAAACATTTGACTGCAATTAAATAATATATTAACAGTTCGATTAACGTCAAGCAGATTCGTTAGAAAATTCATCTTAAATATCGAGGAACATCCGTGATTTTTACAATATAATCTAACAACAACATAATAATGTCAAAAATCACTAGAAACGTAATTTCCTGTAAAATATTGTAGTCGATCGCATATCCACATTTAAAAAAATTGTTTTATAATAATATTTTTACTTGTACTTATTTTATAATATCGAAATGAAAATTTAATAATTTAAAAGATATAATAAATAGTATTTATATTTTATTGTATTCATTACCATACCAATCAACGATAGGTTAAATGTACCAATAGCTTAATTTAAATGTTGTTATAAATTATAATATTTTCCAATGTGTGGTATAATATTATTATAAACATTAAAATCAAATAGTAAATTACATTTTTATCAATTTTATAACCACGCTTAAGTATAAAATAGTTAATCATTTATAAATACAAATGTAGATTTATTTATCAAATATAAATCTTAAACCAATTAAATTATAATATTGACTTTAAAACTACATTATCTGCAGAATGGATGCAATAAATAACGCATTTAAAACATTAAAAAAAACCTATAATGTATGAGCCTTGAATGTGTTGTTAGATACTGCGGTTATTTGCAAATCAAACGAATTATTCACTAACATGATTTAATTTTAGATTTGTCGTGTTGTTTATTATACACAACTGTTTTATTGGCAATAATACTCGTATTACGTCGAAATTAAAAAAAAAAAATGACTGTTTACTCGAGAATAAATTACAGGATAATCTTTTCTTTGTCTTTCTTCATGTTGTATCGAATCCAAATGAATTCCACTGCATTAAAACGCTGTATTGAATGAATATAATATATTTACGTTATTTTAATTTGTACGTTATCCTCGGTGGTAATGATTCGTTCCGGTCGCTTTCTTGTAAAACGATATTTTTAAATCCGATCTCATCAGTTTCACATTTCTCTGCCGTTAAGAAAATACACCCTTTGTTTAGCATGTCTTCCAAGTGATAGTTTTTCAGATTTTCGTCCGAAACACTCTCATTTTACCAGCGCCCAACATTGTAACCGTTTTGAAATCCGATGCACACAACGCCGTATGAGCATGTATATAATATTAAAATATTACGTGAACCTCTTCGCACACGTAAATTTGCGAGCATACCTATACCAATTGGAAATACCCGACCAAACTTTGAATTCCTTTGAACTCCGGCGGACGCATATTATAATCAGCATTAAAATTTGTTTGAAAAAAATATTTCATTTGAGAATTACTTAAAATAACTTATATAAAGGAATGGGAGTTGGGTAATTTTCAAAGAATATTTTATAAATAAGTTTAATTAAATTTTAATACTGTACAGTGTAGTAATGTATCTAATACGCACAATACTACGATATACTATTTGTACGACGAAAACCAAATGTTTTGATTGTTTTTTTTTAAGTTCCGAAATGGTATCTTTAATTTATTTAAATAATCTAAAAGTAACAATAAAAATTGACATGACATTTGCATTAACGTATTCAGTTAGTTATAAGTCCAAAGTATCATATTTAAGTTCAAAAGCATTTCTGATTTGCATACTATTATATCTATACAAATATAATACACATAGTTTTTATTTTATCTTCCCGAAAACATAAAATATTTAAAATAAAATATTATATTAAGATACCAAGACAATAAGTTCTTTTAATAGGTGAAAGAGACATTAAATAAAAAAATATAATAAAACTGAATAAAAGTTAAAAAAAAAAAAAACAGTAATAAATTGAATAAGTTTTTAAAAAAATGGCATTTTTATACCGATTCCGATTTTTATAATGCATATCAAATATTATAGCAATATATTATATTTAAATAACATTATACAGTAGCTATAGGTATACACAATGCATGTATTTATCATTGTGTGTACGAGGTATACGATTTTATCGGAGTCAGAGGAGCAACTACGATACGAAGGTATTGTGCACGCACATCGGTGTTGTAGTGAATTCAATAAAATATAATATTATGATATCATATAATATATTATAATAATATATGTTATATTATATGATAGGTATTATTATAATACTCATGAGTTACGCTCATTATATTTTATTATAATATTGTTTTCATCGAAATCACGAGTGGTATGGCTTTTATTGTGATGGTAATACCGTTTGCGTGTTGCGTGCATTTTTCTTCAATTGTTTTTTTTATTTTCCAACACGGTTCAACGTGTAAACTCAATGGACGGGTAAAACAAATAATATGTACTCGGCTTGTTCTCAGTCGACTTATTTTACCATTGATACGCGCCAATTCTTTCGTGCCTATACACCTCCCACCCCCGTCTGCCCGTCATTCGTAGAGGAGAATGTCGTAATATATATATATACATATATAGCCGACAACGTCTTCTTCGCACGATATTAATATTATTATATCCAATGACCGTTTCGCAAAGCGACGCTGTAACAATATAATATTAATATTATAATAGTATTATATTATGATATTTTGTATTGGCGTAAAACGGTTGAAACGGTCAGGTACAAACACGCAATTTTATTGTTTATGATAACATATAATAACAGTAACGTATATAGTAATACTCCGACCGGAATCATTATTATTGTATTTAACACGCGCATTTTATTTTATCATAATATTATTTATATTATTATTACTATGATTATTCTATACAGCAGTAGGTACACGTTTTTTTAGTCCGACGATTCAAACGTAAGCCACACGTGAGCGCTACACCGCGCATTAAGACAACACACGCACACATTATTATTATTATTATTATTATTAATATTATTATACACGAGTGACGTATTTTATACGCATCTATAATATATCGTTACAGCGGTCTTTGTGCACAACCACTAGACCGTGTACCGATACCGAAATAGACATCGGCGATTTTCGTAATTATATTATTTCCCTAGACAAACGATTATTCATGGCAGAATTCAACGGTTTGAATGTATTTTTTAATCTAAATATTAATATCTAGAAGATATAAAAAAAACAACGAAAAAACAAATACGAAAAAACTAGAAGACGACGGATTTAAGGAAGATCAAAGGAGACCCACAATTTTTCTTGTCATTAGAGGTACTTCACCGGTGTTGCCAAGACCGGTAATACAATATATTATACGTTAAAATATGTGCCAATTATGCCTTAAAATAAATTATATATGATTAAACATATGATTGAAGGACCCCTGGCCGGCGTTAAGAAATGTTAGAAAAATTAGACCGAAACCAAAGAATTTATGTTTGAAATTACCTTTTTATCAGACGTCCATTCGATTCACGTCGTCGGGGAATTTATAAAATATTACATTTTATACAAAACTTCTAACTACAATTCCAATTTAAAGGTAAAATTTAAAGTACTGTTGCTATAGGATATGCCCAGAACCATATGATTAAAATTGTGAACCACATTAATAAACATACGAAGAATGATCAATGTTCACGCAACTTCTATTAAAAAATTATGATTAAACACCACGCGTTTCATAATTGAAATTGTTTGTGAAATATAAATTTTATTTTTGTTCAAATAAATAAAAATATATAATATAAAAATTGTGCTTTAATATAAACACAATGGTAAAAATGAAATGTACCCATTTTAAAGTATAATTAATTAAAACATACCTAAATAAAACGATTGTAATATTATATTTAAATTATACAATTTAATGTAATATTATTTTATATGAATATAATTATAATGCTTTGCAATTGTTGCATGTTTACGATTATGACGATATAGATTTATACTCACAAACACAAATTTTATATTATATTATTTTATAATATATTACCCACGTTTAATCTAAAATATTCTGTACGATTTATGGTTTTATAGAGGTTTATTACAATATATGGATTTATCGTATACAGTTTCGTTATTGCATTTGAATATTTTATGAAGTTTTAACATTGAAACGTAAATAGGTTCATAATGTGTAATTTAATTCAAGTTGTGCCTAATAAATATTTGGAAACGTTTTATTATAGTTGTTATTTTATTGATATTTAAACACCTTTTAGTGTATAATATAATATAATAGGATGAGTTTATGCACATTTATAAGAATATGAAACACGTATAGTATGCATTTAATGACTATCCCACGTTTCGGTGAAAAATAAGACACATGCACTTTATTTTTTTTTTAAATACCTGGCCAGAACATGTAATTTTAATAAATAATAATACACGACCGAACAGATTGTATGGGCAGTGTTTTGATTTTATGTAATACGCCTCTATATGCATTACGCGCTGTAATAGTTGCGTTTACAGTAAGAACACATTATATTATTTTCGAGTGTACACGTATGCATACCGACAATATAAAAAACGCTTTACTAAGATAAAACGTGAAAACGAGAGCGATCCTTAAAATAGAGTATAAGATTTGATATAATATGAATGATAAGCCACATGGGTTTAGACTTCGTATTATAAACCTAATGGTATAGGTACACAAGGAAGATTTTTTTCAACCTAAACAATATTAATTTTTTTTCTATATTTTTCTATATAATATAAATTTTATGTCAACAAAAACACATTGATTTAAAATATTATTTTCTATTCAAAAAGATAATAACTCAAAACACTTAAAAATCGATAAATTTATAATCTATTTTTTCAAAAAACTCGATTTACGTTTAAACGCATAAAATTAAATACGATATTATTATTAATTATTCGGGTGACTGTCTACAACTCGACAAGAAGCAATTATGTTGATAAAAAATTGTCTGGTTTTGCAATGTCCTATCGCCATCGGTATTTTCGTCTGATTGAAGTGACAACGGACTCCAATAATGCATCCACCCACGTAATTTTCAAGTTTTCAACTGACATGAATAAATCGGTCGCTACAGCGCCGCCGTTTGCGTTTTACGTCCCAAAAGACCACCGCAGACTGGTTATAATAATATATTAAATCAAAAACTGAAAAATTAAACATAAGCATATGACTACATACGGACGATCGTTGGCAATCAATCGGACGCGGACGCAACGCCCGTCGGAGGAAACGGGAGAAAAATAATCCCGAAGAAAAAAATCTCGAAGAGAGAATGCAATAATAATAATAATAATTATTATTGTTATGATTTTAATATCGTCGTTACATACAATGGCGTATAAGGCGGATACACCGTCCGCTGTGGAGAGAAACGAGGATGATCGGGCGGTAACGGAATCGGGCGCGCGGGGATATTAAAATTGTCTGTAAAGAGAATGGCTCGATTTTTTGGCACCACCATAAAGGAGTCGACGACGTGTGTTGTTAATGAGAAACGATCGGTTATTGTCACGGTTGATATTTGTTTAGAAATAACAGACAGGGGAAATATAAAAAATAATAAAATCGTCCCCAGCCCGCTCTATATGCCTATACACATACGCGCGCGCGTACAAGTACTTATTATAGTGTATATACGTTTGTTACTATGAGAAATATACTTATGTTTAAAATATATATACAATAATGTACATTTATGTTATATTTTGTGATATAAAAATATCAAATAGTATATAAATATAACTGCGGATATTTTTTTAATAACACCATACCGTGATTCTATATGCTTCGCAGTCCTTTATTTTAAGACCGGCCCGTTTGTCCGGTCACGGTTTCGATGGTTTCTGGAACCATTCCCGAAACTCATTGCCCATAACTGATTTATTTCCCGTGTTCATCCTATTAAAAACGGGAGGGAAAAGAATAATAATAAACGTGTACTCGCGCGTACATCTCATAAACTCGAATAACGACGACGATTTACGACGCGTGCGTGCGACGGTGAGGATAAACGAGCAAGGTGCGGTGATTTCTTTGACCGAAAATGTATACAAATCACAAATAAAGATTGTATTCTATTCGTAAAAATTAGATAAATAAAAATAAAACAAAATTATAAAAAATCCAAAAACAGATTTCGACAGATTTTCATTGTTTTCGAAAATCGGAAGATGAGATTACGGTCCTAACATGGCGATAAGGTATAGCCTATTGTATAATTGTCTTTTTGATCAACCAATGGTGCCCCAGAATGATTGTCTAAATTCGATTATAGTTATAATCAAAACCATTTGGAGTGTGTGTGTAGGTTTATTAAAGGGATTTGGGCTATAAACGTCATTAAAAACTAAATTTGGCACTGTGATTAAATTAGAAATTCATAATACGAAAGTCATGCTGAAAAAAATACACTATTTACTTCTAAGACATTGATTATAAAATATATTAACCATTTCAAAAATATTTTATATTTAACTCGTTAATAATAAAAGTATCAAATCATAAGTTAACTATTTTTAATATTATATATTACTGTTCTGTTTATTTGTTTTCGGGGTCACTATAATTAATTATCCATTTCTCGAGTAACAATAATTTATGTCAGAAATAATTTAATTTAGTATTTTTTCTTTATGAAAACTTAAATTAGTATTAACAATATTTTTAAAGAAATTTAATTGAAAGTTTTTAAATCACTGATGTAATTTAAAATCAACGGCATAAACATTTTAAATATCATAATATTATAACCATTCCTTTTTATAGATCGTGTGATTCACTATTATAATCATTATGATTATTAATTTAACGTGTTATCATAAATTTACCATATTACATTATAATATCCAAAATAAAACGTTTACTTTTTTAAATAAAAGTTTTAGTTTCTCGAAAAATGTTGGTATAAAATTGAATTCATTCATTTTCTGTATTACTAAATATAGATATGTATTATATTTAAAATAAACGGAAAAAAATGTATTTGTATATTTTCTTATTAGATTCCAATAATATTTTCTCGACTTTATAATTAATTAAGTCTATATACATATTATTATATTTGTATTTAAACTAAAATAATTCAGATCAAATAATTTAGGACACTCGGAGAAAAAAAAGCAGCTTTCTACATTTTTATGGAAAAAAATCAAACTTTATTGGCGCGATTAAACGCATAAAAAAATAATTGGATACGGACCGAAACGGATAAAACTTTACTCAAAGCTATGTTATTTATATCGACTCGGATATCATATTATAATAATGTCTAAAACGTAAATGTATTTCAAAACTTATCCACAACAATATCATAACAATATAATCTCTGCAATAGTATAATAATATTATTGTCTCGTAATTTTTATTTTTTATATACAAACCAAATTACAGATTTAACGGAGATGAAATCGATTTTGCCATTTTTTACCTCGTTAAATAACGATAATTTACAAACACAAACATTATTATACAATATTGTCAAGATAATATAATAATTTAAGTGCATAGTATATTACAAACCCAATGGAACCGCATCGACACACCGACTATTATTCATCGTTAGTTCACGTGTATTTTATATTGCCTAGGTATAGCTATTATATTATATTGATTAGATAATAACGATGATAGTTGGCGAGTTTATTAATTATTGTGTAACGATGTAAGAACTGCGGAGACTTGATGTTGGTTGGATAAATCCTATGAGCATCTGCGGTGATAAGGTTTTATGTTGTCCTATGTAACTACCAGCCTCCGCTATAAGGTCCTGGATCAACATTGCCCTTGACGAATTTGAACTAGGTTCAATGTACGATATACGCATGCGCAGAAAAACACGTTACGTGTCCACAGTGATATCGATCAGATATATATTATATTGTTATTATGTGTAGTGCAATATAAAGGTTTTTCGAAAAAATTCTCATAAAGTTCCCCGAACAGCGGAGCGCAGAAAAACCATTGCGCCGCGGCCGCCTCATCTCGAGTGTGCGATATTTATGGACGCTTCCCGATAGCCTAATCCCCGGGACGTCAATTTATTGCTTATGCAAAAGAGCTGCTACAGCAGTGGCGGCCGGTCGATAATTTCCAAAAGATTTGGCAGAGACCGAGAATATTATAATCGGAAAAATATAACAATAAAATATATAAAAAATAAAAACCGAACGAAAACAAAAAAAAAATGTATAATATATTATAAACGGCCTTTTTTCATCTTTTCACATATTATTTATATATATATGTTTTTCCTATGCCCGGCGAGAGGGGAGCGATGCAGGACGGACGGGTGTAACGTGTATATTTTTCCCGCAGCTTGGCCGCGCCAAGTTGGTCGGAAAAAAGCATAAATATTTTTTAACAAGTCGCCGCCGACGACGCCGGGGTAGAAAAAACACATACGCGCGCGGCCAGTATAACCGCGGGATATCTCGGACCCCTCGGAGCAGACAAATAGGGTGAAATATTATTGAATTGCAGTATATAATAATATAAACCGTCAAGGGAACCCGGTGGATATCGTCTCGAGAACATATGTAGACCGGAGCAAGAAGCGCCAAAAGTTTTACAACGTTGCTGCACTATCGTCGGCCCGTCGTCAGCATGGCGCACGCATACACGACGACGATGATAATATGCTTATATAACACTGCGACTTGTTATTTTAATATAATAAATTTGTATAGTGTCACAGGGGTACTTTGTCGTTATGGTATTATAAATATTTTATGAACATTTTTTTGTTATTGTTTTTTTGTTTCACATATTATTACCTCTTTATTATTATTTTGGTGGGGATATGGAATGGTTGGCGTGCGTTTTCGTCCATTGTAAAGTACTCTCAAAACTAATAATGAAAATAATTTAAAACAGTAGTAATAATAATTAATATAGTCAAACATTGTGCTTTGGATCTTCAACAAATTAGAATTGAAATAAACGTATGGACGTTTTGTTTTATCTTGTCAATCATAATCCTAAGTTATTCAACGAACTACACAATGTACTATTTCTAAACTCATTGGATCAAAAAATTATAAAAGCTCGTGAATTTCAAACACTCTTATCACTCTACTGAAACACTACAAGCAATTTAAAATAAAAAACTAAAAAAAATAAAAAGATAATAATAGTGTCGTTGCCTGCTTACCTAAAATAAAAATAAATGTAGATCAAAATATATTAACATTTATAAATTTAATATAACTACTATTTTATGACAATTTACCTTCATTTAGAGTCTTTAGCGTTCTTATTTGCATGTATTTATTTTTTTTCCCATTTATCTGATTGATCAGTTTCTTTAACAATTAGCCAAAATTAAAAACATTTTAGTGCATTTAATTTTTAAAAAAATGGGAAAGTTACTTTGCTATATTATAGTAGATGTCAAGTGTTCCTCTTTTAGTAGGTTACTGTAATATTGCAATTAAATTAGATGATAAATCATAATGACAAATAATATTCTGAATAGAGCTACACCATATAATCTGTAAAGATACTTAATTATATATTAATATATATAGCTTTTAGTAATTTATTTTCTGTGTATAATATAGTGGTAGGTGGTAAGACCAACTTTTTGTAAAACAAATTCATTCATCACTCAGATCAAAAAATAAAATAGTCAAGTTGGTTGAAACTAAATTTATTAATTGTGTTCATTGAATATATTATATTTATGCTAATATGATTGGTATACAGTCATTAGTCAGTAGTCGATTATTTTCAAATTCGTATTGTGACCTGGCTGTAATTAGTATAAATATAGTATAATACAATAATTATTATTTTGCTTTAAAGATGATGTGAATAAAAACGTGTTTATTTTAAAAATATATTATTTTTGAATATTACTGAAATATGGATAAAAATATTATTACATTTTAGTTTATCATTTTTACAATGATTAAAAGTGATTTTATTTTTATACTTAAATAACATCAAAGTGGTAAGATTTAACTTCTGACATTCAACATAAACGTTAAGATCAAAAAAAAAAATAATATTTTTTTATTGAGGTCAATTGCTTCAGACAATGGGAACAGTTAAGTAAATATTTTTTTTCAATTTATACTTCTAATACAGTTTATACTCTAATAAAATACGACTTACAGTTTTGGCTACATATCAAGGTCTGGTTTCATCAGAAAATACATTATAATTATTTCTGATCCAATTGGTAATTTAAATTTTCAATTATTCCAAACAATAAGTTTAAAATGTTAAATCAGATAATGGTATTATCATATTTTTATAATATTTTTTACCTACCTATGTATTTATCTATATAAATATTAAATATGTACATTATGTCAAACCAAAGATACAATTAATGAAATTATTAAATACTATTTTGTCAATCCTTGAAATTAAAACGGGTATATATCATACAGAACATGTTATAGTTACTAACCAGTGACCGTGATGTAGAATGATTTTCAAGTAGAGATATATACTACGGAATTCGAAGTAGATATTACTATTGGCTGATGTCATTACGATACAATTATATTATAACAGATATATTGTAAATACGAATGTAATAGTATATATTATATTATCTGATTTCCGTGCAAAATATTTTGTTATTAAATCGAAGAAATAGTTTTCATGATATAATGTTGTGTGGTACACGCGGCTGGATGACAACCTTCGAATTCCTGTTATTATAATTTATTACTGTTTGTCAATTTGTCATAATCATGAATTTACGACGTACCTATAGTTCATACATTGGTGTGTATAATATCATAACATAGACCAAAGTGACGATCTGACGAATATAAAACATATCAGTAAGTATAACTTCAAAGTTTATTTTTAATTTAGTTTATTCTGTTTTATTCTGTGCCAATGCGCAGGGCGAAATATGATAGTTTCGTCTATACTTCTTGAGACGAGTCTTGCTCCAAAATATAAAATATATACTTATGTCTTAACCTACAAGTCACAGGTATACAATAAAACGTATACGGACGTGTGTTCAAAAAAAATAAACAATACATCGTAACGAATAAAATATGGAAAAAGGGAGAAATTTCGGGAAAGTCTACTGGTATACACTACTACTACAGAAGCACTGGCAATTCAATTGTGTGTAGGTATAGAATTTGAGCGAGAAGAAAAAAAATCGGTTCTCTGACCGAGACAAATGTCTGTGGATATTACTCTAAGGATTTTTTTTATTGCGCACCCCCCTCATCTACCTACTGCCAACGGCATTGCGGCGGTGGTCGTGCGCGTTTTCTGCCTTACTATAGGTATATACATTTTTTTTCAAATTGGTCCGCCCGGGGAGGGAAGAAAAAAATATATAAAATAAACCGCAACGCACATGAGGTACGCTTGTACATAATAGATTCGTCGGCCATATATCCCCTGAATAACAATCGTATGATATATACTCGTGGCAAAAGTAAAATTGATGGCCCGGCCGACACAAAGTACCGAACGAAATATGAGCTGCTACCCCGTCACGCGCACGAGGGCGCGTCTCCGCGCGTCCCTATTTTCTCCGCCGCCACTGCCGAGAAATCGCAATACACATATATAGCATTATTATTATATTATATCGCACCCCTCATACCGCCGCCACTCACCCACACCATCCACCTGCACAAACCCTTCTCCGACACATCGCCCCCGACCCCTAGGTCTAAACGACTTCAGGTATCGGCGGCAGCAGCGCGTCGAGGGGTAAACCCTATCAGACTTATCAACGACCGGCGATTTATATTATTATATTATACGCCGTGGCTTTATTCCGATATTATATAAGAATAAGTCGCATACGAGATAGACGTCCAAAATGTTTCCATCATCCACCGCCAACGCGAAATATAATATTACATTTTTATTCACTCTACAGTTTACACATTATATGATACGCCTACTACAACACTGTATAACATAACGATATAATATTATGTGTAAATAAACCGATGCTCCACCGCATTCGAATATCAGAAACAGTAAAGTAAGTTGTCGTACGATATTTTCTGTACACTTTCTCGGCCGGAGCGAAACATCGTGTTTACTGTTATCATTAACTATTATTGTTGTATAATATTATTGCTTTTGATCTTTCTGGGCCGCCTAGACAAATATTTATAGCGGCCACCGTGCAACGGTCACAGCCATCAGGCGAACGCGCCGATTTATCTACCATAATTAATACAACTGATTTCAAATTGAACACCGCAACCGCTTGCTTACATATACTAAACTATGTGGAAACATTTTTCGATCTTTAAGTTAACGCATTAGAGACCGCAATGTTTGGATTTTATATCGTCCATTTCACTTGTAGATATTATTGTTATTACATTTTCGTTAAGAATACACAATGTAAATTTTTGAACACGAAAAATAATATAATTTTCTTATGTTGTCGTAATGAAAATTTATCGCCGTTTTCACGATAAGCGAATCGACCGAATATTATTTTAATGTACGGTATTTTAGATGTAATTGTTGAACAAATGTTAAAGTATATATTTTCGAGAGATAAACGTTGTAACTAATCTTAATGTTGTTTAAATTAAATCTGATTCTAATAAATTTAAATATTAAACATAAATTAATTTTAAAATAGATTTACGACTACGAGACGAAGTTTAACAGATTCGAATTATATTTTTAGCTGCATAGAAAGATGAAATATATTATGTAAACGGAAATTCATATAGGCCGTCAAATATACACTTGGACAATGCGACCTCGATGTGTCCAGAAAGGCGTATTTATCATAAAATGAATAAAATAATAAATAAAAAAATAACTAAGCATATACATTTAATATAAAGAAAAATTTGTTTGATTCACTATTTCGCTATTTTAGATTTAGAATTTTTTCAGTTTTTTTACAATAAAATATTTTTTATTGGATTAAAAATAATTATAATAAAAATAAGTATTATTATTAACGATTGAGTGACTATAGGATTCTTTTAAACGTGCAAACTAATATAGCACCGAAGTGAGAAAACACACTTACACGTATCACATTAAAACTTGTGAAAACTTTTATAACAGAATTCCAAATTGTTAATATAGAAAAGTACATAATAAAAACATGTACATTTCGCTTGTAGATGTGCACGTAATTTCTTACTGTAACTCTAATTTAACTCGAGAAACGTATACATATAAATAACGTGTTTGTGAACATTTGCAGAGTAATAATATTGAATTAGGAAAGTAATTAAAAATGTTAATGTCCATAAATCATGATATAGAATTTTATTTTCCGACTATCTATGTAATATTAATTTAATGGTGTTAAAGTAAAAATAGAAATTGTTAGACTACAGATAGATGTTTGTTATTGGAATAAAAACCGTACTTATTATACTCCAATAGAAGAGGATTTAATGGATTTAAACTCGCCTATTAATTTTCCATTTTAATAAGTGACGAGTGTATATACGACCTAAACGACAGTTATATTATATTTATATTTATATGCATGTTTTAAAATACAATACTTATATTTTAATAATTTTATAATAATCAAACGTGGACTTTTAAATTAAATTAAACCGCGAAATCACGGCCACTCTGGTGGTCGACGATTGAAAAGTATACGTAAAACGAAAAAAAATCAAGCTAAATAACACTATATAATAATATTATTATACGACCAGAGCGGATCACACCTTGTAATCGACAGTGGTACGCACACAATGTGGCGCGTGAGCCTAAGTGTTTGCATAACCCGCGCGTCGGACCCGCCGACACCGACGTGAAACAAAATAAAACGATTACGTTGTATAATACGCGGCACGCCGCCGTCCGATTGCCGATTGAAATAATTCGACCGTGTAAAATCGGGTGCGATAAAAAAAAAAAAAAAAAAGAGGCGGAAAAATAACAGAGGTTAACAACGTATATATATATATATATATATATAAACATATAAACATAGTAAATCGAGGAGGGTTAAGCCTATAAACAAGCTCGATGGCCTTTTTTTCCCTCTTTCGGTATATTTATTTTATTTTCGATTTTTTTTTTATACTTTTCGAAGGGACGTAAAACGGTCGGGCGGCCGTTCAATTGCCGATCGGTGAACCCACCTGTTGACAGGACAGCATCCAACCCTCGCTACCGTTTATTTACGCGAAAACGAGCTTTTCCGATGTATTTATATGTGTATATTATGTATGTATACCTACAATTTTATACCCAAAGACATGGTCGAAACGACACACCAAGGGGACGTTTTTTACGGCCGATTAAATGCGAAAATAATCGCCTTCGATAATCAAGAATCAATTAGGTATACAATATTCGTCGTTTAAAATAATTAAGGTTCCGTGTTCTGGATAATAATATGTTGTACGTTTTTTTTTATAACAAAAAAAACTCTCGCGGATCCAATGTCGTTAAACACCAGTTTTAGTAGTTATAATAATGTTGCTTAACCATGCACATATATCACTGCGCGGTAGTTTGTAAAACAACAAAAAATATATCATAATGTATTATGGTCGAATGCGACATAATACGTATTTATAGAGACACGAGATTGCATATTGTAATGCAGAACACATATTATAAATCCAATGTTCTTTCGAATTCGTAATTTATAATATATTATTATCTATCGTCTTCGTTAGCTACAGTTTAGACGGTGCGCATGTTCGCGATTGACTGAGTAGATCCGTCGTAATGGCACAATATAATAACTAAACAAATCAAAAAGTGTAATAACATAAAATATATTAACTGAATTAAGTATTTCGGTTTGGTCGTTTTCCAACACCGGTGAGCGATAAAAGTTGTAGAAAATGACCTTATTTGGATGTACATATATAAATACATTATACCGAATTAAATATAATACAGTTGGCGTTTCGTTTCAAGTGCTAAACATTTAATAATTTTGATAATTTAAACTGTCGATTACATCAGTTTCGCAATCAGATGTACGAACATATTGTAATCGAAAAATAATATCGTCCATCGTCGCATAATATGAATATCATTCTTATTCTTGTATATAGTCACGGTAGATCCGGTAAAAATACCATACATTTATAGGTCGTTTATTACATTTTACGTTCAGTCGAGGAATATTAGGAGTAAGCCAATAACGATGACATTCGTTACGATTTTCGTATCGCCGTCATCTGGCGGTTCGCAATAATTATTATTCGGCGAATCAAAAGCCTCCGTTCAATCGAATCATTTGCAACGGTGGACGTACAATAATATTATATTGTTATCGTCGTCTCAAACGATCTGCCTATATATATTATTATATATATTATACGAGCGCCTCTATCTATATATCTGATCGGCAGTAAAGTAATAATAATATTATTATTATTGAAAACGTTTTCGCGACCAACTCGGCGCGTTATCTCGAAACGGAAATGTCGACTCTGTATTAATTTTGTATTACCGACAACGATGAAAATATAATAATTGTATCGATACCTTTATTCGGATATTATACGACCACGGTTGAAAGGATGATCAGCGTCCGTGCGCTGCACGCGAATAATAACCGTTCGCGTTTGATATGGTATTAGGCCATAAGAGATAACGTTATTCTACGCTGCCGAACCCTGCCCACCCACTCCCTCCCACGTCGCGACCAAGAACAAACCAACCACTCCAGTATTGCACCACCTTACTAAATATTTCACGATGTAATTTATGGTTATGGGTAGTTTTAAGATGCGATCGGAAAGTGATAAGTTTGACAGAGAGGGAGCGGGTTTATTGAACGTAATCAACACCCGGTATTAACAAGACTTTGCAACGCGCTACCCCGGGGGACCGCGATGATAAGAAAACCTTCGCTGATTAATAATAACTTGCCGGCCAACCTTAATGGGACGCCATAACTTACGCGGTACTCTGTAGAAATTTCAATAAAGACGTCGATATAACGGTATATAATATTATAAGGATGGTTAGCTATAGGTATATAATGATTTTTAGACCCCGGGGCAATACGACAGATATTTGCACTTGGAAATATAATATAATATATTGTTACGCATAGTTCTACACTTACATTTAGAAGAAGCAATATATATACTCGTATATATATATTTACATTGCGTGGTATACTGCAGTTACACTTGAAACAATGCACATATCAAATATATTTTCAATAAAGTAAGATGCAAAAAGGTCTTATACTATTCTGGAAGAATATGTTTATGACTTTAAATACCTTTTTATTTTGGTTTCACAAATCGAATGTTCTTTCTTTATTAATCTCCATCTTAAATATGATAATGTATCTTTTTTATAATAAAAACACTCAAAATTAAATGTCATCAACTCTGGTGAATGAGGAAATCTTTTAAATCAAAATTTTTTTCTTATTTTTACATGTCACTCGTTTACTATCAGTGACCTAGTGAACATGAAATTTTTCAGAAGCTAATATAATATTTCACCAATCCACTTGTTCAAAACTCGATAAAAATATTTAATATCATATTTTAAATGTCGTTGTAAATACTAGAAATACTAATCAAAATTAAATTATTGTCCATTGTTCATTAACCACCCATCTACCACTCAGAGATGACCACCTCTCAAATACTCCCAATGCTAAGTCACTTCAGTTAATTGTTATATGATATTATAAAATCATTTTGTTTTCAAACCTATGAAAATTTCCTGTGAAATCACGGGTTTAAGAGTTTATTATTTGTGTTTGTGTTTTTCCTTCTTAACACACAGATTAAAGATTAAATTGTAACCTAGATATAAACTTGTAATACAAAGGGGAGAATAGCCACGCTCTTTGTTTGATAGTTCATAAGACCAGTAGAGCGGTAAAACAACTCTATCGATGTTCCAACTACTATAGAGGGTGTGTTGTGGTCACCATCTACTATATTGACTTTATTAATATTGGTATCTTACCTTTAGCACTGTGCTCGTGTATTAAGCGCATTTAAATGTATATATATTTTAATAATGCAAGAATAAACTATTAACTGATAACAGTAACCACTAACATGTACATAACGTTAAATTATGGCATCAATGCATCATACTATAATATTGTATTCTAAAAAACATAAAAATTATTACAGAATTCATATGCTACTGATATTGTATTATACACCGTATGGCCTATGTGAATACTGCAGAAGTACCTCATGGGTATATTACATAAACATGTGAGATCGAATATGTGTATCAGTATTAAAATTATTGTTTATATTATAAGCTACGGGTGTAGGTATAAAACATAGGTACTTATTATGGATCATCCAATGATCGTCATAAATAAATGTGTATCGAAATTAATATTGTATTGCTGTATATCATTACCAATGTTAAGATTTATTAAAGTCACTAGGAGTGTATTTTGAAATACTTAAAAAAATATACATAATATCTGCATGTATACAGCGATGACAATAAAAACAACGTCATTTTACGTTTCTTATACAATAATATTATAATAGTCTATTGTGCTATGAACATTATTTAAAAATTATTATAGTAATATCAAATTGTATGCAATTGTAAAAATGGATAAGTAATTTTATGGAAAATCGCACTTTAGAGTATTTACTCTACAGCACTTCTGTGTTTCTATTATTATACTAGGGTCGAAAATAACCAAGTCAGTAGGTACTTACATGTTACCTAATAACATATTCATTCACATATTATAACAATATGTTAAAAATTTCTCATTGCGTTTACTACGTTGTTGTATATTTAGTGTACCTGATATTATAAACTTAATCTAAAAACCATATACATATAAATTATACATAACTACATAGCTCGAAAGCCTCTAAACATAATTTATTATAAGTTATTATTCATTATAAACTATTTATAAGGCTCTATGGGCTAATGCATAAAATATACCAGCCACTATAATACTCTACAGCTATACATTTGCCGTCCAACCAAAGTATAGTTTAATTATCCGCATTATAATGTCACGTCACTGTGTTTTTTTTTTATTTCGAACACGTGTTACTTGTGGTTATATTTTGTGTTGAAGTATTATTAATAGGAATGTGCGCATGTCTCCACATCGTTATTAAATAATTCTATTACCTATATAAAAATACAGTTTCTAAGGGATCGACTTACTTAGATGTAAATAAAGATATTTTAGGTAACCGCTATAGTTAAAGAGAAATTTTTAAATCGTACAACATTTTTTATGGTATAAATACAGCAGTAAATACAAATATAATTTTATCGATTACGAACATTATATTGATAAGATACCGACACTAGCTCCAAAACAGCGAGCTTATTATAATATCGTAACGTACAATACCCATCGTGGCATACACTCTCGTCGTATACGAGATACTGTTATTATCATTAGTATATACACATATATAGAAGTTGAGAGAATGGCTATATGATATGCGTTGTTGTTCGTTGCAATGCGTTATAATATACGCGCCCGTATATATTATAAATGTATGAGTGTGTGTGTGTATTTAGTATCATCCGCGGTATAGTCGACGCCGTTAATAACACGGCGAGAGCTCTTATAGTAACATTAAAATTAAAGGGGATCGGGCCCGCTGCAACAGAGATCGTAGACGGCGAAGAGCTGGTTGTCGTGGGCGGGCGAGAGAGGGAGGTGGTGGATGTGGGGCCTTCTGTCTTTTGTTATAAGAGTCTAATAACGTTTTATTACCTTTCCGAAAACTTTGCCCGGCGTATTCTTAACACCTTCTAAAGAATCGTTAGCGTTACGTCACATTTCTTCCTTTCGCCGCGTATTATATGTATATACAAGTACCTATATAGGAAAGGGGTAAAACGCGACTGGCGTATGTCTGTGTGATGTACACGTTTACACGGTGCCTGGGTGGGGTGGGGGTGGCGGCGTCGTCACCTATAACACGCAGTATATACACACACACACATATAGTGATGCGTTTGTGTGTATGTGTATGTGTGTTGATGGTGTGCACTACACTACGGCCGTAGTGTATATATCTGTGTATAAGGCGTGAGTTGTACAGTGTAGTGTTGCCCCTCTGCCAGTGAAAAGTTCTCGAAATACAACGTGCCCCAGACTCGGTGGCCGCGGTGTTGGCAGGGTTGGCGGCGAAGGGGTTATCATATTATTGTCATGGGAGTGATACACGAGAGAGAGATACCTCTTTTCCGCGTGTAATTCTTCCTCAGCGACGGCGGCTCGTCGACCGTTGTGTGCGTGTGTTTTAATTAAATATCATCTTGACGGCGGCGCGGCTTGGAAATTTTTAGCTCCGATTCTCGTGTTTATGTCCTCCACTTCCTCATCGGCAGTACGCGAGTGCAATGAATACATATATATATATATATATATATATATACATTATACGCACAAATACATATTATATTATATGTGGACATTTATATATATATATACACAGGAGAGCACTTCGTCAGTACGTGTAGTGTGCGTATACGTGGCGTTGGTGTGTTTGGTCCACCGCCACCGTCGTATATAAAAGGGGTAAGAGCCGTGCGTGGGGGATGAGGCTGAGGAAAAATCGAGAACAACGACCTCACCGCCGCGGAAGTCGTGTTAACACAATACGCGTGTTACTTCTAATTGGATACAATATCTACTACCACTACTGCACTACTGCAGTACTAAAACTATAACTACATACTCGTCTGTGTCGTCTTCTCCTCGTCGGCCGACGAATTATGGAAGACTCGCGTTTAAACGACACGTGTATGCTGTATATTGTATAATATAGGTACGCACACACGAAAATGACGTATTATAATCACGCGATAAGAGCACGCCGTACTGTAACGGCAGATATGGTAAGGACTGTACCAGAGATTATAATTAGGCGCAGTGTTAAATCTCGTTTTGCGGATTTACGGAGTGGCACTGCGTATAGCGCCAGTCCACGATGCTACGAATACAGTGTTATAAATTATAATATAATTAGTGTATGAAATAGACCGTTAGCCACATATAGTGCCAATGCCGCAATGCCGTTAATGTCGATAATTACTTTTTCAATAAGACAATCGTTATTGACTATGTTATGTTATTATCGCGCATGACATAAAATTACCTTAAACCGTAATTATTAGTCATTACTCATTAGTCAAAGGGTTAATATTATGCATATAGTGACTTGTGTGTCTCGTTTCAAAGTTCCGTATGTATTATTATATTGAACTGTTGTATACTAAAGCATAATTGTAGATAATTAACGATTAATTCAATTAGACATAACAACCAACCTACACAATACTACACCACCGTGTCCGTATTTCATAAAATCGACAGATAAATTTAATTATATCACTTTTGTTGGTTAATCTTCCAGGTATCGCAATAATACAGTTTGTAACACGAATAATTAATTTTAAATTATAAAACAATTATTGGAGAAGCTTGTGGCTGGATTATCGAGTACGTAACTTTAAAGATCTGTTTTCTCCGTGTAATACAAGTAAATACACATCATATTGTAGTTTGTTAAAATACGTCAAACTATAATATTATATCATAAGTGAGTAAACATAAGTAAGCTGAGATAATATTATTATCGTCGATAGAATATATTATTATTAACGTTATTAGTTATCTTGATTACCAAATACCAGTTAAAGTAACCAAGAATAGAATGATCAGCAATGGTAACCACTAAATTTTGTAACAGGCATTGTGCATCTGTATCATATCTTAGGTGATTAATAACATCATTATATATTTCCAAAATGAACGCACTATCATAATATACAGTTTCACATATGAACAAAAAATCACCAGACATACATGCAAACCGTCGTATCACTCGTGTCAAAGTATTTCTTATGAGAATACTACTACAGGTGAATTGGTCCATTTCCAGAATATTTACTCGCAGAGTGATTGAATCTAAACCACTGACCATTATATGCGCCTGCTATATTATTATACTCCGCCGTACACTGACTTGGGCACAATGATTTAGTGACAAATGTGTAGTGCACATTACGTACCAACGTCCTCCTGTACGCGTTAAATACATATTTATTAAATCTTATAGCTCATATATAGTTACTAAAAAAATTATTAAAATTAATAGTATTATTGTTATTTAACTTCGAAAGGCATACCGTTTAATCGTTGTGGCATTTTGAAGTACGTCAATTCTCGAGACCGACTACCCGTTTCTATGAGCTTATAAAGTACCTACGCAATTTAGTAAAGTAGATAAATATATATGTACACAAAATATTATACTTAATTATTCATTTAATTAAGGTAATAATAATGATACATTTCCGGAAATTATATTAACTAATATTAATAAACTAAAAATTAATAACTTGTTATTAATTAAATTAAATTATTAACAATTATTATTATTTTATACTTAAAAATGAATGTTAGTACACGCGTTTTTTTAAGACTGGGTAATGCATGAACGCCGGCACTACATAAATATATTGTCTATAATTTCCAAAATTTTCAAGATTAATGACATTAAAAGTAAAAAAAAAATATACTTACATATTATACAAATATAATATAAAATTGAATATTCCATAATGATTTACTTGTTATATCTGTACATTAAAGTATACTATTGGAATTTAATACGAATGGAAGCATATGATATAATGGGCACTTTAAAATGTTATTATAATACGTTAAACTATTATACGATTGAAATGAATCGTAATTTAAAAATAGATAGCCACAAACATATGACCGTTTTTTAGACGGAATATTATGCAAAATCGTTAACATCCGGACTGAAGCAATAATTCACGTGTTTTGGTAGTTTTAAAGTCGAGGGGGGAAAAAAACAACAAAATGAACTTATTATAAGATGCAGATTGCAATGACCGGGAAACCGGTGGTTTATTTGATAAGAACAAGCGTAATTAAAAAAGAAAGATTTATTAGTTTCCGGGCTGATGATCTCAACGGTCGTTTTTGCAATGTATATTTTTTAATTATTGCCAGAAGAGCAAATATGAGAACGAAACTACATTTTCGTTGTATTTTTTTTCTCTTTCTCATCTCAAAATATAATTTAATACTGATGTTCGGCGTTCTCCCTCGATTCCGTTTTATTTATGGGTTTTACTTCTCGTATTTTTATTTATTTATTTTTATTTTGCCTTTTCTAAAATTTAATTTACTCGCGAGCTTTATCGCTCGTGAAACCACAAGAAAAAAATGATGTATATATATATTAAGAAAAAAAATCATTCCGCGGTCACAGAAGATTTAATGTTTGCTTTTCATCTTAAACCGATCTGGCGCTGGCGTCCATAAAATATAACCTCGATAGGCAAAATACAACGAACATTATAATAATAATAATATTAGTATATAGTATGTATACGATAACAAAATGGGAAGCGTCGTTTTCTTTGATATCACTTTTTAATGTCACGCTGTGTGTTTTACTATACAAATTATGAGCTACAAAAGGAAACTCTATACAGATTTATCTAAGTACGATTGTCAAATAATTATTCCGAGTGTCAAAAACAACAGTTAATAAATAATAAACATAATATAAATTGAAATAATTAATAAATCATTCTCTTTAAAATCATTTTTAATACCCACAGTATTTAATTACAAATGCTTTTGTAGCTGATCCCGTAAAATCTAATGCATTTCAATATTTTTGTGAAATTATTTTTAACAAAAGAATACAAATATATCCTATACATTTATTGTTAATCAACGGATAAATCAAATATACAAATGTTCGGGGCAATGTAAGTAAAATTATGCGTAATTTTCAATGTGAGTTTTCGGGAAAATAATATTTCTACAGAGAGCTAAAATGTGAAGAAAAAAGTGTATACATTAGTTTGGACAAATTATTCACTGCAGAACAAAAAACTCAAAATTAAATTTTTAAATCGAAATAATGGTTTTGTTTTATTTATGTGTATACTCAGTCATTCGAGGAAAAATGTTTTTTAACCTACAGAAATATAAGTTACAATACAATGGTTTTAAATAATTATTTGATATACTTTACTGTTTATATAATATATATATATATATATGTATATATACATATACACGAATTTCGTGTGCACTATATTATAATAATATCATAATATAAATAAAATAATAAAAATTTTCGAAAAAAGTAGAACAGTGTTCTCGTTGATACATTTAAATTCACCAAGTTGTACGAGATTATATTTTTTTTTATTCCAACGATTATTCGATCCGAGCAGAGATAAATAAACACGTTATACGGCAAATAATATAATATGAACATGAATAAATACTTGTTATTGTATATTATTATATAAACATTTAAAATATATGTTTTCGTGGAGGAATGTAATATTATTACGACGTATAACAACGTCATACTATAGTACTATTATAAGACGGACGCATGACTCGTGTTAGAATTATTTTATATTATAATACACTGTAAACGCAACGCAAAATTGCATAGTTCACTACATGCCACACCGGACGTTAAATTGTTGACAAACTTCAAGAGATCAAAAGCGATAGTATAAAGACGACTTCTGACAAAAATAAAAGGTCCAACAATGTGTATCCATAAATATTTAATTATTTAAAATGCATTATACAAAATATTATATTTAAATTATTTTACTTTCAATAGGTACGCGAATAATAATTAATAATATTAATAATTGGATAATAATATGCAATGTCATGTTCTATTATAGATAATATAATTGTTGTTTTGTTAGTATAGATATTATTTAATTTTTTCGTTAAACCAAATAGCACACATAAAATTAAGATACCACCTACATTATACAAACAATTATTATGAAAAAATTTAACTTGAAATTAACTTGAAACGACAACGCAGATTTCTGATTTTATAAACTGAAGCAAAAGAATATTTTCAGGACAAAAGTTACATATCAATACAGAATATTAAACAAATTTAATTTTATTAAGTACTCCTACAATAAGTATTTATAATTTAGATAAGCGATGAAAAGGGTATATCCATGGAATGTATACATGACACATTACTTTGTTAATTAAAATTTTAAATCTTTATAAAATAAAAATATAATATTTGTTCAATAGGTATACGAGTATACAATAAAAGTGCTAATAGAATTATTTTTCTTCAAATTCAAAAATTAAAATATGATAACGTTACCTTTAAATAAACGAAAATAGCTATCACATCAATAGCTAATAAGTATAAGATTTAAAAATAAGGATAATAAAATTCATAGGTGATTAAAATATTTATAACTTGTACTACTAATATATATAAAAATTACGTTTTTAAAGTTTTCACTAGGTAGTGTTTATAATTTTCAATCTATATAATAATATAGTTTTAATTTGTTTACTTCTGCTTTCTGAACATAATTAAAAACATTATTATAAAATAAGCTTAAATCTACTAATGTAAACTACTGAACTAAGTTTACTCTATTTATTTGATATTACATGTGGCATAACAGTATCATATTAAAATAATAACATAATAACACTGAAAAATTGAAATTGACGTAAAATATGAATACTACTGTAAATACTACTCTTAACAGTTTTTTAAAAATTAAAATCCATTCAAATTGTTATTAATACATGAACGTAATGATTTATTATCGCTTTACGATTAATAGTGATAATACAATAAATAGTTTTCATTGAGGCGTGAGCAAAGCGAGACTCGTCCTATACACAGTATCTGTATCATGTCCAAACCTTCACTTTTAATATTGTTAGAAATGTAAATAATATGTATAGAAAATGTACTTGATGATTCTATAACGGTGAAGGTATTTGTGTGATACAGCGTATAATATATTTACCCCTATGGCCCTTAAAATACATATTTGAAATATATTTATGAACACAGATTAATACTTTAAATAACCACAGTTTCCTATACAATGTACCTTTACTCTGGTGAAACATAGACCATATATTATAAACGATTACCATTTTAGTTACGATGAATGTAATTACATATCTGCGCTGTAATAGCGTGGCCTGTAACTAGAAATAATTATAATATGCAATAAACATTCGATGTATCTACTAAAATCGGATTCTACAACTCTCGGCATAACATTGTAGGCCAAGCGCACCTACATTGTAAAGGCGTCGTGTTAGTACGCATCATCAAGAGCATTAGTTTTGTTTTATTTTTTCAGTATCGTTGGAGCTGGTCCAGCCGACAAGAATTTTAAACAATTTCAAATAACGTCAAACCGAAATAGCCCACGCGCAACGGCGACGGTCTAAAATCGACCAGAAATAAATCATTTCAACCGTAATTTACTGGTAATTAAAAATCATATGATATGAGTTTGGTGTCCGTACACCAGATAGGTTATTATACAACATCATATAAAAGCGTTTAAAATAAAACGGGAGCAATGAATAGTCTACACTCGAAACGTTCGAAAAACGTACGGAAAGACGACGTACAAATGCGATTGCGATCTTGTCGCCTACCCGCACGCCGTGTGCTCCGCCGCGGAGAGTGTATGAGCATTATTATTATTATTATTATTATTTGCCACCCGCACTGCATACCTATATTATATTATTATATGTATTTTAAACATGCGCGCGCGGTATCTTAAATCGGTGAAAAATATTTTCGCTACCGCTATGCACCGCGCTATGTACCTACACCCTCGTAATGGGAGACCGGACTTTCGGTCAACTTTTTCGGTTTACAGATCGTTATAAATGATTATATCACCGGGGAGCTGTAATTGCGTTGCGGCGCGCGTCCGCCAGACCGTCATGTATTATACGTATATCATATCATATAATATAATATATTTATACACCGCACATATACGCGAAATATTATAAAATATTCCCTATAATAACACCTTTTGTCTTAGGGGGACGTTTAATCCTGGCTCGGACAGCGCGCGTCCCTTATGGTAAACTGAATCCCTTCGTCGGCGACCGTACGTGTGCGTGCGTGCGTACATATACGTATTATAATGTGCGATATAATACGTGTGCGAGTGTGTGTGTGTGTGTGTGTGTGTGTGTGTGTGTGTGTGTGTGTGTGTGTGTGTGTGTGTGTGTGTGCGTTCATATATAGAAAACGGCGAAGGGAGTTATGTGTGGGCATATATATATGTATGTATGTGTGCATGCGTATAGTCGGCGGAGGCGGAGGCGGTATATAGTTGGACACGCAGAGTAGTGGGTTAAAAATAAAAGGGACTAATCCATACGTCATATCCGTTATCTTTGTTTCATTGTGTAACCCTTTTTATGAAGCCGATCCCTTAGAAGGGTGTGGGTGGTGGGTGGTAGGGTAAAAAAAGGTCGGAATCGGCCGACTGTAAAGACGGGGTAGAGATATTTTTCGGTGCTGAATATATCAAAACATTTTTAGCCATCGGGACAAAAGAGGGGTAATTATACTTATTTCTCACCCCTTCGCCTGCATATCGTCGTTTTTTTGCCCACATACGCGTTTCTTTCATCTGTGCCTTTTTTAAATTTTTTTTTGTTTCAACTTTTCATATTAAAAAAAGAGAGATATACGCGCATACACACGCATATATAAAGGGATGATATTTCATCCGTCTATAAATACCGGACGGGTCATCCGGATATTATTTATGAATTTTTTTCTCATCCTCCCTTCCCGGGCCTTCCTGTTTCTCCATCTCATTGGTATGCTTCGTCCGTTTCCGGGGTCAGTGTGTATAATTACATATCGCTAGGCGCTTCTGGCTGCACTCAATCCACAAACTCTTTCTCTATACATAACTTATATACACGATAACTGTTAACTTACGAGAGCAGTACACTCGCACGTAGTCATATAGTATCGATGATTCATAGGCTACACTATGCCCATTATAAAAGAACAATATTATTGTTAATCGAATAATATGATATACGTATTTTTAATTATTATTGATTTGTAGTTTGATAAATTGGTCAGATTACTTACCGTTTATATACCACAAAATTATTCTTCATATTGTTAATGAGTAACATAAGACAGTAACCCATCACAATATTATATATAAATTCTGTGACGCTATATCAATTAGATTTTTTTTGTTTAATTTTTAATTCCTGTAAACTGTCATTGCTTTTTTTAATGATTTTGTATATAATATTAATTAATATAGTATAATTATACTACAATTTTACGTACACAAAATATGCAAATTCAATTAAATATTTTCACGTATTACATTGGACTATTAAAATATTTTAGTTTGAAACTTATATTTTATTTTACTTTTTATATCTATTACAACTCGTTAAATGAAAATTATCGTTCATTTTGAACGTTCAGCAAACAAACAAACAAAAAATGTAGTAAAAAGTCGTACGTAGTATATCATCACAAATCTAGTAAGTGAAGCAGAGATTTGAAATGTTACTTAAGGTTTGCCAGCTGGTCAGTAAGTTAAAAAAAACCTCGTTTAAAAAAAAATATAGTAAAACATTAAAACGCGAATGAAGCGTTAAACATAAAACCTTGTCGAGAAAGGTCTCTGTGTGACATTCCGATGAGGCGGTCAAAAGGATACCTGGGATATATTAAACGAGAGATAATTCTACAGTCCCACAGGATTCAGAAGGCCTTTGGAGAGAAATGGCTGGAAATTCCCGAGTACATGTATCAAAACCCCCGAAAAGTTTTCCAGGCGGTGGTTGTGTCGACAGCGGTGACACGATATACTATATCGTGCAGTCGAGGGGTATAATGGGTACGAAAAGATGATGCTCGTACATATATTATTACTATACCAGTCGGTGGTGAGGGAGCAGGAAAACATTTCGAGGAGACATTCGAAAAGTATGTGGGCCCCGGGTAATTTCAAGTAATTAAGAAAGGTAGTTTATATTAATTAAGGGCGTTAATAAGTTAATAATAATTAGAGCCTGGGAGGCGTCCACTGGTAGGCATATATATATATATATCATATATAAATATATATTTTTAAATAATTTTTTATTCAGCCACCACCCAAAAACATAAAAAACCGGCGAAAATATACAAAACCTGGTTCAATATATCATGCTTTAAGTTTTCAAGACCCCCGTGAATTTGTGTTGACTCTAAATAAAAAGTTATGCCGTTTCACAACTCGGATTTATTATGTCCCGGTGTTGTTTGTTGCACTTTTTTGTTGGAATTACGGACACCCGGTGGCGAAATGGCTCTAAAATCTAATTAAGACGCGAAATATAATAATTTTTAATAATCGTTAGCAGTACGCGCGTATTTTTTCTCGCCTCGTTTCACAAATCATAGATCATAGTGCGTCTGTGAATTTTGGACACAACAGCGGCAGAAACAACATCGCACTCGCGTTAAACAAATATAATAATGGATATATACACCGTCGGATGCTTTCCGGTGCTTGCTAGTTACTATAATGGGTATTGTTTTCTTTAACTGCTGACTGCTATCACATTTGTTTTTAAATCCGTTAAAATACTAAAAATCGGCCGTTCTATATAATACTATAATAGTGGGATTTGATAAGCCACGCGAAAGTTAAGCAAATTCAATTTAATAAAAGGTATAACAACAAAAAAAAAAATCAACTTTTTATTAAATACACGATAATTTATAGTTTGATTGTTTAGTTGTTGCATTAATAGGTTAATAGAACATTTTTTCTTTTGAATATTTCAAGATAAAATTAAAAATACTTAAATGATTAACGTTGGTTGAAATATTATTAAAATAATTAATTATTATTAATAATTCATGGTTATCAAAACGAAAAAAAATATTGGTCAAGACTATTTAAATTTAATAAAAGAATTAATTAACTTAACTAAACTGTTTTAAATGATAAAGTATTAGATGTATTTTATATTTACAAAATGTATTACTCACACTTAAACATAGTGACCTAAAATCATATTATTAACCATGTTTCACAAAAATATTTAAGATACGAATATTCACTAAATTAAATGATAACTTACAAAATAAATATTCGTCATCATTCAACTAATATGTGTTTAAATTAAAAACTCTTTAGTCAAAACATGATTTTCTAAATTGAAAAAAGTAAATACTTATGTGGTTGCAATGCCTATTAAATAAATAGCATTAAGAATAATTTATTAAAAGTATAGACGAGTTTAAAGGTTGAAATAAAAAGTTTTAATTTTTTTTTAAGGTGCGTATTTGTTTGGTCCATAAATGATCTTAATTAGATTAGTAACATTGAGTTAAAGTAAATTAATTAATTCTAAACTTTTACATAACTATTTTTTAAATCAAAATATTTTTATTTGGTACCAAACTACAAAGACAACTTTTTAATTTCGTAAAAATGTTGAAAAATATATTTAGTGCTATTCAATAAGAAAATAACAAAGAAACAAATAGAAAATAAAGAAATACCTACCTTGACTTTTAATTATAACAATTCAAAATTAATACAAAAACTAATTAATTGTTATAGTGAAAATATTATGACTAATAATATATCCATAAATCATGATTTTTTTTTTTTTATAGACATTTATTTTTGTGTATCATCACACAGTAAATGATAAATCGTAGAATTATTATTTTAATAATAAAACCAGGATTAGACGGTTCGACGTTTTAGATTGAATTTTTACCTACATAATTGTCTCGGGTTCATTAATCTCGATATGCAATATTAGTTTGATATATTTTTGAATGTCTTACTCAATTAAACACGAATTATCATTATTTAAAATAATACTTGTAAAATGTAGTACTAATAAAATAATAAATCAATAAATATTAAGTACATACATACAACATACAATAAAACAATAATTAACTGTCGGTACTCAGGTAATGCAGGTATTAAAGTATTTGTGAAAATAATAGTATATTGATTGATTATTGCTGTATTTCATGAAATTTGTGATATACCTACTAATATATATTATATTAACATATTTAAATACGTGGAAATGATAAAATGATATTTTATTTCGTAAAAGGATATATTATTATAACTTATTAATTAAAAAATTTAGGTCAACAAAATGAAAAACTTCAACGATGGTTTCGCTGTAAGCTATAATGAGTGTGATTATGGTCAACTAATGCAACGCTGATATAGTATATTATATCCCCAAGACGATTTGTGTCAATTGAAACTAAAACTTTAAAATTATTAATGTAGATTGCAGATACATGGACTTGCATACGATAGACTTCCTTGTAATATAACTTTTATGATTTAAAATGAATAAAATATTTAAAAAAAAAAACAAAAAACAAATCGAATACCCTAGAGTTTTAAATAGTATTATTGAAAATTGTAGATGCATTTAAATGGGTTAAAAGTGAAATTTTGAAAATATACCGACACAAAGCGTACGAAAGATCAAGTGACTTACAAATCTCGTTTAGTAAATTCGCCATGCGTATTCTATCTAAAAACGTACTTGATACAATGATGTATAAATGATTGAGTGCTAACAGTTCAAACGAAATTCTTGCCGCCGGTTCTCTGTGTAGAACTATAATAAATTGTACTCGCGGACGCGTATATAAACTATAAATAATAAACGTCAGAACAGTGTAAAACTGTAAAACGAATAACCTAGGTGTGCTGTACTGCTATATATATATAACTTAATCGCGTACAATATTATAGTGACTATACCAATAAATTATCATACGAGACGAGAAATTGAAGCGAGACTGAATTTATAGTCCGTTAAATTTAATTAAAAACCGTTGTACGCGAATGTGGAAAATTCGCGTTATTTTACGCGCGCGCATATTATTATTATTATTATTATACAACCGAACAACAATGACAACAATTGACAAATGACCGAATTGTCGAACGCGGCGGCGGCGGCGAGAAAACTCGCGTCTTCAAAAACTAATTACAATAAACGGTGACGAACAGTGCTGTTCGAGGTGATTAATTAATAATATTATTATAAGACGTGTTATATGCGATGAGCGTCCTCTATAAGTTGGACAGACGGCTTTACTGCATGTGGCGGTTCCGGTCTCTCGACAAAACGTCAACCATACCACACAAGAGACGATTACATTATGGTTCGATGTAATAATGGCGGGGAGTTATTCCACACTACCGGTGAAAAATAACGTGAAAACCCGTTAACGTGATTTTTGCCGTATACGTGTATGCGTTCCATAAATCGTTATAGTTATAGGTATGATTATTATAATCAGTCAGTTTTTTTATTATATATATATATATTATTGAACATGTTTATATTAAATTATTAAACACGTTATTGTAGTCAACTATCAAATCCAATTGATAAGAATTGAATGATTTTATGCCATCTTACCGATAGTCAAAACTGAAGCTATTTTTGTTGCAATGAAAATACGATTTTTTAAATATTGAAAAATACATCGACTACAAGACTATCATAACAGTCGTTATAAGTCATAACTATTATAATTTCCATCGTAGTCGTAACATATGAGCGCTTTTGATGATATCAAATATAAGGAAAAAATGACGAAAAATCTAAAAGTTTGTTGATATAAACGTGATCAGACTGTTTATATATAAAATAAAAGAAGAGTCAGTAGAGTCGTGATGACGGGTTTTATTAATGTAGCGTTGTGTATAGTGCAACAATTCATCACGACTAGACGATGCACTAATGCACTATACTCTTACCCCCAAGCTGCAGACTGCAACGCAATAATACGCCGTTATTGGATTCGACTGAGGTTCTTTCTCTAAAATTATTATTATTGTCGTCGTGTCGTCGTCGTCATAATAAAATCGAGTATCACTTGACATTTTTGTTCGTATAGTCGCAATATTGCAGTGTATTATTATTATAATATGCTATATCAGTGCGCCGGATTATTTAAAACTGCGGAAACCATTAACGATTCAAAAGTCATCGTCAAGCGCGCTCCCTATTACGAAAGTTTTCTCATATATGCGCGCGGGTGGTCGGTCGGGTATTTTTTCTACCCGTTGCCCCGTCCCCTGCCATCGAGTGGCAATACGGCCGCCGTCGGGAAAACCGGGATGCCAAACTTTTATTGAGTGATAAAAAAATAAAAGAAGGAGGAAATATTATTATTTTTTTGCTGTATATTATTTATCGTCGTATTCTGCACGATATTATAATAATATCATATCCTCTGTCCACCACCCCCTCGACCCGATCAGCCGAATATGCGGCAGACGAGACGCCGTTCAATTTAATCGTCGCGGCAGCCACCTATATTCGCACCGCACATTATTACTGTCGTGTGCGTCGCGCGGCTGTCTCTCGTTATACTATTTCTATTACATTATATTACGACGAATAACTACTGTACAATATTATCCTATCGGCAGCCAGTCACCCGCAGAGACACTGCTCTTTCCATTTCGCTGTTGTGGTGGTGGTGGTGGTGGCATTGGATAATAAATATTCAAAAAACGCATTCCTGTCTTAAGGAGGCGGCGATGATAAACCTTTGAAGGCCGTTGTACCACCTATCGGTCGTCCGATATGAATTTTCGAGTTTTCAAGACATTATAATCACATCATGTACTATTGGTTTTTTACCAAATTAAAAAAAAATAAAAAATAACTGTTCAAGAAAAAAAAAACACCATAGCTCAATATAGTGTACATCGCATAACGACAATACCGTTGGTTATAAATAGTACTATTGATTGATAACCAATGATGATTACTTTCACGGACGATCGGTAACTTTTGTAAAAAAATAAAATAAAATAAATATTTAATATATATAATTTTATTTAAATTTCGAACGTTACCTGCAAATTACCCAATGAACCGTTTCACGGTAATCGTATTCAATAACACAATATTATTATTATTATTCCGATAGTAAAAGATTAACAATTCGGCCGAATCATTTAAAATTAAATTCTCGTTAAACATTAACTGCAACTCTCGTATTATACAAATTACTTATATATATATATATTATTCTATAGTTACGCGCTATAATAGTAAAATATCAGGTGTGTATAGCTATACATAATCCCAGACCGCTTTCTCCGAACTCGTCTTAACCGCAGAGTTCCATAAAACTTGTTTTTACATTTTCTTTGAAAAGTTTCTCGTAAAAGAAAAAACGCTTAGGTACTAGGAAATTTCATCATTCTACATTTATAACGCGCGTAAACACGGTACCACAACAGTACAGTATTATATAAATAAAGAATCAAATAGAAACCGATATCGTTTTTTCCCGGAAGATTTCCTATTTATAAACATTACTTTGTACGCCGAAATCATAGCCCGGAGCGCGATCTTCACGGTTCGTCTATAATTAGACGAGTTTTTTCCGTACTCGGGTTTTCCGCGAATCACATCGGTTCGGAACAGAACACGGGACCGACAGGATGCGATTGGAAATTCAAATTGGGTACTGTATATAATACTAATATTTTCGGTTTTTCTATTGTACAAATGCATTGCAATTGGCGCGCACGTGGATATTACGAAAATGGTTGCGTTCCTTTGGTAGTTTTAGGCGGGGCGATGAATGTATTACAATAATTATTAATACCTTCTGGTAGTAAATCGCATCTAGTTGGTTCTTACATATAGGGGGCTGAAGTTTAAAATTTTCTAGTACTTTTCAAAATAATCGGGATTAACAAGGAAAAAAGAATAAAAATCGTAAGTATTTGAAATTTTTATTTTTTTATGTTAGTATTGGCATTTTTTATTCATGTTATGATTATTAAATATTTTAAAATCTTGACAACTTGCTAACTATTTTATTGTTAAAAATTTATAAAATATTTAATTCATTTTATAGTTAAGGTTTGAAATTCTAAGTTACTGACAAGTATAATTCATACTAAAATTAAAAATCTAAAAGTATGTAAGCCTAATTTTTTTTATACAATTAAAGTTAAAATTTGGACAATATATTTATTTTATTTCTTGTTTTTTATAATTGTTTATTCAATCTGTTACAAAATAAAATAATAAGAACCAATGATGGAAATAAGTAAAAAAAAAAAAAAAAATATTTAAACGAAGAAAAACGATTTTTATTTATTTTGTTTTAATTCAAAAATTATATTATTCGAAGCACTTGAAACTTGTATGAATATTATTATACGCAATAACATTTTCAAAATATTTAGATTAATTAAGATTTTTCCGTTCCGAGTCTGTCTTTGCTCAGAATCATTTTTTGTATACACTGAGTTATCATTGAATTCAAATTTAACTTTTCATTACAGTGGCTTATTACTCAATGACGAAGAGCACTAGACACATTTTTTAGATCTTAATTAGCTAAATCACCGTTTATACGTAAAAAAAAACCAAGCTATAAACATAAAATGAGGTTCTATCATTAATATCTAAAGAATTTATATTATTATTTTGAGTAATTTATTATTTCAATGGTTTGAAAAAAAATCAAATATTTTTTATTAATATAGATATAATTATAATAAGTACTGATATAATATCGATGAGTGGTGTGAAAATTGATGCTGTTAATTGCATAAAAAGCTTAAAATCAGTTTAATTGTTATGAGCATATATTTTCATTGTATATTAAACATAATAATTGTATATTAATTAATATTTGAAATATAGAATGTTAAGTCTCGACAATTAATATATTCCAAATTACAATAGAATAACTAAAAACATTTTATGAAAATTTGTTATTTTTTAAATATATCTACAATTATTCATAAAACTAATGTCTTTATGCTTGATTTATCTTTAATGTCAGTTAGAATTAGGCAGGTATACACACTTTTAAAGTGTATACATTTTTAATATTATAAAATATAAATAAATTCCAAATTTTTAAAAATTGCTATAATATGAAGACTTTATTGAAAACCTCCTATTAAATGTTAACTCTTTTTTTACTGAATAACAAATCACAATTTATCAAAATTAATTGGAAAATAACTAGAACAATTCATATGATTTTTAACATTATTTAATAAATATATTCATAATAATTATATTCTATTCCATGAATGTCCACTGGCAACTAGAATATAATTAAATAAGGTCAATTTTCACCGATATAATGATCGATTTTCTTTTAATCACAATTTATTATTAATTAAAATAATAAATATTTAATTAATTTGATTCTGATCCAGCCTTACCAAAACCACTGAACTACAGCAAAAGAGTATGGCTTAGGCCCCTAATAAATAATCAGCATTAGCTATTCTACCGAGAGTATATATTATTACTGCGGACGGATAATAAAGCTGATGTTAGTCGTATTTTATGTACCCTACACGAGAAAGACAATCGAAAGTATAACGCATTGTACATTATTATTAAAAATAAAACAATATATGCCTACATAACCACTTACATTTTAATGCAATGTTCAATACTAAAATATAATCATTATAAATGCATATTAATATAGTATGTACATCTGATCGTCGTAGATTAGCTAGCTTAATTTTAAAATGATTACTAATTTCTATCTTCCTAATGCTGTAACGTCTTATATAGATTTATAACCCACACAATTATACCCAGTTTTATTATTTCAATTTAACAAAACTGTCTTATTCATTTTAATTCTTAAAAAAAGTAGAATAGTTTTTAGTGGATTTGTAGTGTCAGCGCATAGTGTCAATTTTATACATAGAATAGCGAATAGAAAAAAATGGAAGCGATTTCTTAGAAATCATAGTGTTAATACACAATAAAAATGTTTGATCTTACATTCTTATCGCAATGGTGTTGTACCGATGATATCATATTTTTTTTTTATTTGATTAGTTCAACAAAACTAAAAAAAATAAATATTTTTTCTAGTCTGAAAATTATAATGCTTTTATATGAATAATCTATGTTGGTTTTATTTTTATTTAAATTGTGTAAATATATAAATATTAATAATGTAGGTCACGATGAAATGAATGAAGTAAGTTCAACTTAATAAGTGATTTAAAATTTAAATAAGAATTATTTTACGAGTTTTCAAATTATTCTTTAAAAACAACTTGTTGTATACATGTAAAAAAATGTCTTTTTAATTATTATTAGTAGATTATAATTCTAGGGTTAACTTCACGTAGTTTGACTCCGCTAGACGCTAATCAATTAAATATTTATACTTATATTTCAACACTCTTTGAACCTCTTTGTATATTGAACATATTACGCCTCCGGGTCAACTTTTACAGCATTAAAAATTATTTTTTATGCGACAACTTACATACCTAATATTATAGTTAAAAGTGTTTAAACATTTTTGACACAAAATCATACATTTTTTTAGTTTATAACTTTATACAACAAAATGTTCTGGTAAAAAAATATTGTTTATTGAACAGTGAGCAGCGACTTCCTAAGCGTTACTACAATGCCACATGGTATCTAAAAAAACGATAACAATATAATAAATTTTATTGATTACTTATTTTAAAATTTGCTAGAAATCAAAATTTTTAGTGTCCACAGTTTTCAGACGCATAAGTGTATAACCAAACACAAAATCTATCTTCAATAGTTTTAGGTTATATATATTATACAATAGCCCAATTAGGTTATATTAAATTAGATTTTTTAAGCAATATTTAAAAATTACGGACCTACCATACAATATTATTTAAATAATCAATACATTATTTTACGTGATAATAAATAATATCATTAAAAAAATAAAAACAATGACCAATACAACTGTGGCATAAGCAAAGTAATAAAAGCGTGGCTATATCAAATTTTGTTAATGCATTCACACGTTCGATTTGAAAAATAATTTTTCTACACTACCTATATCAAGATTGTTGCATTTTTGTTTTTAATAAACCTGTATATAATATGGTTATATTACTTGGTTAAGTAACATAAACCGTGTTGTTTTACTGACCTCGTTTTTTAAATATCAAGCATTATTTTTAGGTAAAAATTAAAGTGGACACAAATTACCTCTTATACTTTATTACGTAATAATATATCAACCTTATCTTTATGCAAATACATTGCATGAGTAATCTAATTTTATGGAAAACAAATTATTACTTTTATATCGACACACATTTGTTATTAAAATATAATAAACTTCTCGAGTGTGTAATACGGCTGTATCGTATACATATTATATTATACGAATAGTATATTATTTAAATAATCGATAATTATATTCACTTGAATAAGTCTATATAATTACATCGTTATATTATGTGACGTGTCTCGAAACTCGACAAAATTTACGGGCACAAAAAAGTTACATTTCATGCAAAATACGATATAAGTATGTTAAATCAAAATCAATTGGCGTCACTTTTGGCTATACTAAAATTATTGTTTGTGGACGGTTAAATTATACAGAAATCACCAAAAAATAATACGCACGTGTATAAAAAATAAATAAGTGAATATGTAGTATGTACTCTGACACTCTGTATTAAAAAACTTTTCAAGTCGATTTTTTATAAAAAAACAATAATAACTCAAAAATTTGATAAGTTGGAGAAAATTAAATTTCATTTTAATTTCGACTTATAAAGTTTACATTGTAAATTGTAATATATATAAGTATATATATCAGTATATATATATCTCGTATATCAGTTACTACCTAGTATCTATGCAGAGGAATCTACTATTAAGAGGGGGGGGTCGAAAGTTGCAGTCAGTCCTCCCTCACACTTTATAGCTTTTTATAAATGTTCTTGTTTTTAAAGTTAATTTCCTTGAAACCAAACCGTTTTCTGGTTACACATTGATAACAATCGATTTCACGATATTGTTTTAATATTAGAATAATTTTATTTTTATGCCTAATATTCTCTAATATATTTCTTATAAATTTGATGGTAATAATATTATTTAGGGCAAAGAGGTTTTAAGTTATATTGTAAAATAAATTACTAGCACATTACTATTTTATTGTAATCATAACTGGTTTTAAAATTAAAATCAATAAAATTCTACCGAGGGCACTAAATAATATTCCTAAACTTAAATATGAAAAATAACTAAATAAAATTAATTATTTGAACGTACATTTTGCTATGATTATGTATTAGTAATACAGTTAGATAATATTATGATGATATGCAATTACTGAGTTTATACCTTTAGTTTTTATGGAGGTCATATTGGCAAATGTAATCTATACATATAAATTAAAATTATTATTATTATAATTATAATAGGATTGTTGGGCAAGTATAATAAGAGTTGTGGATCGGTGGGGGGAGAGACTGGTGTAGAGAGAAGGTTTCTACACCGGACAAACAAAACAGCGCCAATGTTATGTTCTATATGTGTGTATATACATTTTCATGGGAAAGCTTTTTATAGTTTGCGGGGAATTGGGTTCATTTCCGTTTATACGTATGGTAAATAACAAAACAATAGTTTTGCATCTCACGCGGACGTATTTGTGTTTTTTTTTAATTTCATTATTGTTTTTCGTCTTTGTCATTGCCGTTGTTTTTGGGTCTGTGCATGATCGCATAAATCGGACGCGATATAACAATATTTTAGGTAATAGGCATAATTATGTTTTTCAACTTTACATAGCGTAACCTAATTTAAATAATGCTAATGAAGTGATGTTTTATTTTTTTTTATTTAAAATATAGATGTATAGGTACAATAAATATAATAAGTAATTGAGTTGACATTTTTTAACTATGATGAACAGCGTGAGAGAAGGGAGCGTCCACTGACTGCACTACTTCCAAGTAGAAATTAGTAAGAAATTTTGAACTCAGTTTTTTTTTTATTTATGGTAATATCATGTGCCTATTTTCGTTTGAGGTCATGGGGAGGGTTTATCGGGTAGTGTAGTAGATGCTGAGTTGGTGACGGAGAATTAGAATAGTTAGGACGTTTTTGTGAAATTTATTATAACTATAGGAAGCCAGTGTTGATAATATCGTTGAAATATTGAGATCATAATACAAGAATCTATATTACTGACATACCATGTGGCATTAATGAAAAGTCGAAGGTTAATTGAATAATTGAAAGATTGTTAGGTTAGAATTGTTTGTAGTGCCTTAGAAGTTAGAATTGAATGCCACATGCTATTGCAAGGCGCACCAATTGTTTGCAAATTAACATTTTGTTTTTTAGTAATGAGTATTCTTTGGTAATTTATTTTAAATTTATAACATTGCGTATTTCTTTTAAATGGGACAGTCCAACAATAATCACTATACATGTAAACATATTGTATGAGTATATTTATATCATTATATTATTATGAACTCAGAGCGTAATTCATTGCTAGAATTTTATAAACTAATTTAGGTACCTTTTTTTTTTTTAAGAAAATTATAATTTATGCTTTTATGGAAGTATGCATACAGAACTCTTCTTTTAGTGCAGTGTTTGCTTTGAGCACGCGCCGTGCATATATGATAAATTTAAAAAGGGATAATTATATTTTTTTTACTCATAAACCATGAATAATTCTCTAAAGGAATTTTGGATAAGACCGCACACAATGGTAATATGTAAATTTCAGACGTTCGAGTAAAATAATTTACGCGCACTGTACTATATACGTATATTATATATATTTAGAATAACGAATAGTTTCGTTTTTGTTTTCTGCAGCACCATCCACGTGTACACACGCATTATGTATAGCACCGGATATGTACGTAAAACGTGAAAAATAATAATAATAGTATACATATACTATAATATAATAAATACTCGTAATAATAATAATATATATATTGTACTTATATGTACATATATACACGACGTCAACGTGATGTTATTTTATTTCGTGGATGAAAGTACTATTATTATATCATAATAAAATAATAATATATTTATATATATATACAATGTATATGTCATATATGTATAGAGTACTCACGACGAGTGCCAATAAATCGGTTCGGTGTTATTGTCGAGTATTGATCCGAATTAAATCTCCCTTTACCCCCTCCCCCATTCATGTCACATTAAAGACTACAATCAACGGGCATGGGGAAAGAAAGACCCTTAATCAACAAACCCTCATTGTTGTCGGATGCCTTCGAAGAGCTTTTCAAAGATCAATAATATATGCAAATGTCCCTTTACGCCCTGCCATCGTTGCGTTCTCTTCTGCCGCCACCGCCTCCGTCACCATCACCAACATCGTCCTGCACTCCCCCGGGCCCATCTCGCAGAAAAGGATTGAGGTTATGTTCAAATATTAATAACCATATACGGAACCGGGGTGGGAGAGCCTAACGCGAGCCCTCCTTGTCGCCGCGCGGATTCCGGCACCCCAATAAAATTCGACGTAATATATTATTATTATATATACTATATAATATATTATGTGTTCTTGGCCCCTGCCGCCGAACGCAACCCGATGACGGGATGCGAGTTTTGCACTCGGAAACTTGCACGCGAAAAACAATATCGTCACGCTTACGGGATTGTGTATATTATTATACATATTATAATATTGTATATGCGTGACCCGCGTACAGTCTAATCTTTTTGGACGCTGTGCGGTTTCCCTTTTTTTTTCTTTCTTTCTTTTTTTTTTTTTCGTAAAACAAAACGAGATACTTTTGTTCTGTTTGTTTGTGTTTTACGAGTACCGTATTTTTCTGTATGTACACGCACCCGTATTGCGTTATCAAAGAGAAATAATATAATATTGTCGATTGTTGAAAACTGCACTTTTTGGGCGAGCACTCGGGAGTTTTAATGATCATCGAGCGCGGCACATACTTGTAAATCGCTCTTTTAGTTTCGTTTTCAAGCGCGATCCCAACAGCACAATTCCTCCGGCCAGAACGAGTGGGAAAACGCGCCGCGATGCACCTAGTATGGTTTTCAAATGAAAAATCCGCCGTTTTCATCAAACATTATAATTTTACACAATGGCGAAAATCGTGTGAAACATAATAATAAATAATAACAATATTATGCCGTCATAATAAACGTGTTATTTACATTAGTATACAGAAGCTGATTTGTTTATAGGTATGTGAGTGTATATATACATTATAGAACGCCACATTTAACAACTTTTATATGAATTAAAATAGTATATAGTAATATTGTAAAAAATACATTGAAAATTGTATGTAATAATTTAATCAATCTTTCTGCAATCACATACTTAACCGTAGTATACCTATATTGTTTTATCGTATGATGTAAGTAAGTAAGTAAGTATAATACTTAGTGTAGCGATGTAGATTACTCGCCTTCCCCGGGAATACGATTTCATATAATAAATAACACCGTCATATATTATATAGGTAGTGTGAAATTTAATGAAATCTTAACGGCTGTCATAAAAATACCATCGAATTCCTTTGGCATCATAACGCGCCGTGCGTAATGAACATTTTCGCCCCATTAACCGTAAAGTTAAACCGTCAAATAAAATAATACTTTATAATATGGCTATTCAGTGTTTTCTGTTCGTCTAATTCAATTTCTATGTTAGAGTTTCGGCTTATGTTCAATGTTCATACCTATACAGGATTTAACGTGTGGTAGGTAAAATAACATTATATTATATCAGGTTTAAATTTTTCACTGTCGGATAAAATCATTGAAAAATTGTAATTATTAATATTATATACTTTTAAAGTACCTATTTAAATGTATTACTAATAAAATAAATTATTATTGCGTTTACCTAATACAAAAAATTGTTAAATTAATGATCTTACGATTTTAGGGTTTAAAGGACATGTGTTTTTTTCATACAAATATATATTATACTATCGCGGATTCACGTTGAGAAATATTTTGAAATATTAAAATTCTAATATATTGAGATGAATTTACCAAAACTTTAAAATACAGACCAATTATTAGCGTTTATTTGACTCTATGCGTTACGAAAATTAGAATAGAAGCTTTGCTAAGACTACTTTTGGTGTAGAAAATACTATAATTTAAAATAATTATTTTTACATGCGTACAAATAGTTACATTTTAAAGCTTGAGTTCTGTTATGATTTATATAAATCATGATTCATTGTGAATTGTAACGCATTACTTGGATCAGTTGTAAGTTATTGTATATCTTATTTATATACGCATTGACATTGCACAGACTAGAATACTTTATTTGGTGTACGTACCTACGTTTTTATACTGTATCTACCAAAAAAAAAAAAAAAAATGAATGGATATCCATAGAAAATATTTCCGGACACAATACTCAGGTCGTTTTCCGTGTGTATAACTGCGGCGTGATGCGATGTTTCACAGGCTGCGACTTATCTCCGAACTTTTCGTAAAGTTATAATGTTCTGAGAAAAAAAAGACTTAAAAATAATATATATAATATGAGCGGGAGGAGCTGTTGCAGGATAACACGAGCGCCGGGGACACGCCGTGGGATTTTATTATAACTGCACGTAGGGATTAATAGTAATAAAAGCCGAGGGAAACTCTTATAGGAGCTAAAAAAAGAAACACAACTCGGGCCATATTGTCTCACCAAATTAGGTATACCCATACACCCTCCACTCCACCACTCATCCGCTGACCCATCCTGTTTACTTTTTCATATTTCCATTCCGACGCGATCATTTATATTAATGCGCTCTATCAATGGCTCCCTGGATCGTCGTATCTTTACACGCCGCACCTTCTACCCACCCACACCCGACAGCCTATCCTATCACCGTATAACCGAAGGGTCGTCGTTGCGAATATATACACACATACATATATATAGGTATAGAATATTTGTTTTGTTTTTTTTTTTTTAACTCCCGCCGTACTATGCCATTATTATTACCCGGAGACATTAAGAGCTGCAGGCAATTCAAAAAGTTTAAAGGTGATCCGGTCCGATCTCATCAACGAGTTTTATTATTTAGCCGTTATGCACGCGCCCGACTACCCACCCGCCCGCAAACTAGTGAGGAATGAGACCGACAATATACCGTCGCCGTCGAGGTAGTAACCTTGCCGTACATAAATATATATATATATATATATATATATATTATGTGTACGCGTGAACCGAAACGCGCTTTTTTTGTTTTACCCTTCAGTTAATGTTGTTTTTTTTTCGTTGGCTTATTTATTTATTTGTTTTGACATCGAGAAACGCAAATCTAAATGGCCTCAGTCCGCCGAAATGCTGTGTAAAATTAATACCTACTACAGTTATTAGTATACGAGTAAAGGGATATAATAATATTGTACTTGTCGTTATAATTTATCATTACCAGTCGTCTCATTTAATTATCACAGCAACGAATAATAATGTATATAGTCGACATGACGTTAAGGTCTCTTAGTATTGTTGCTAATCAATTAAAAACATGTCCAAAACAACCAATAATAATTATACACAACATAAGATTTAATGTTTTTGATTTTCCTCAATTTATACTTACATTAGAAAAAAATCAAAAAATGATTTTTGCAGTTCATTTTACAATATATTTAATTTACCTAATCTAGTACACACACATACGTCACAAATTTGATCAACTTTTATTTTAAAACTAATCATGGGTATCCAATTCTTTAAAACAATTAACTCTGTGCTGGAAAAAGGCAAACGGTAGTTGTATGAAAATATATTATACAAATACTTGTGGGACTAATTATGCAACGGAAGTGCCTTATATAACAACATAAGAAAACGAAACCCTAAAAGCTGTACAACTGCAGACATATTTTTGCATTCAATAAAAAATAATGGAGCAATAACAATAACGATTAGCGAAAAACTTTGCTAATCGAGTGCATAATATAATTTCACAAATTACTGTCAATCGATTCTACGGGTGAATCTGGGGGAAGACCAACACCAGTAACAGCAACAGCAGCTTCAATCAATTACCGCAACAGTGTCATTATTTTAATCGAACCGATTAAAAAGGGAATCGGTTGCGGTGTTGGCGGCGGCGTCTTGTCGTTTTGCGTCTTTTAATAACAGCAATAAGACATAAAAATTAATACGAGTTTTTATTGCGGCATTCGGCGGGCCGTGTCGAATAAAATATTAAACATTAGTCTTTCGATACATGTATACACACAAGGCGTCAGCTCGCGGCGTGATCAACAAGCGCACATATTTCGTTACACACAATTTCACATTATATATTATTATAATTTTATTAAAAATGTATTTTTGACTATACAATATAAGCATGGATTATAATATTACAACTGTGAAATAGGAGACAGCGGGAAAACATTTGCGATCAATTATCTTTGGTGATGCATTTTCAATCAAAAATAAAATATATAATCCTCATTTATACCTAAGACGTCTGCAAGAGCGAATTTTCAATTTATTTAGAAATTATCTCAAATTCAAAGCAAGCTAAATTGTCTACTTCGTAAGTCACATCAAACACGTTTCACCGCACCATCATAGAAACAAAACCTTATATACTAATATGATAATATTAAACCTACGTTTTGTTATAATATATGATTTGGTTGTTTATTAATTTTATAGGTGATACTCGTATACACAAAAAAAAAATCTTTACGAAAGTTAACAATCTAATTTTTGTATACCAATGATAATGACAATAGAATACATCAAATAATTGTCAGGATACGTTGTCAAAAAATCAAAATTGCTTCTCTAGGCAGTATTGACTTATTATCTTATTTTAAGTCTGTTATAGCTTTCTAGAATAGAAATATTTATTGATATTAGGTTTTTTTCGGATAAAGCCATTTTGGCCTTCTTTTCGCTTCTAACAATTCAAACCGACAACTACAGATTTCTTCCTTGGAGTATAATATAATATGAACATTGTATTGCTGCTGTACAGTGTACAACGTAAATATCATATAATACCTATACGTTGTATAGTAACGATACAGTGAAAATAGAATATAATATATTCCAAAGATAACATTTTCAATTTGTCTGAAATATCAGAAACAAAACTAAGATAAGAGAAATATCCGAAAAATAGAATATTAAATGATTTTTTTTCAGTTAAGACATATTATATCTGATATATTATTATAAACTTATATATAATATCATTCAGAAGACGAAAGTAATTTAAAGTAAAAAAACCTCCGGAAAAATTGGCAATAAAGATTCTTTCACCTTTTAACCGCTTCAAAAAGTAATTTTCAGTTGATTTTTTATTTTTACTACTACATATCCATTACAGTTATATATATATACATATATATATACATAAAAAGTAATTTAAATTATTTCCACAAGCAATATTCTATACACTACTTTTATTAAAGTCAACGGACTTTAATGTATTTTAATCCTTCGCATTTCAATTTTAAACACAAAACGTATAATGACATAATGTCGTAATGATACATGAAAAAAAATCGGAGCACTTAAGCATGAATCGTATATCATATTTTTTATATGTTTTAATCGCACGGTGATGAAAAAAATATTAATTTTAGAATGTGACATAAATTATTATGTATGAGTTTGATCAAACATTAAAATATAAAATACATAAATATAATGTTTCATACCGGTCGAACAGATTTTGATCTATATTGTATAGATATTATGAAAAACACTAGTCAATTTCAACGATTAGATAAAATGAATAAAATGTTAAGAAAAATGTCAATAAAATAATTTAACTTTTAATTAATTGTACTTAATATAAACACGAATAAAAGCCGTGTTAAAAACGCATGTATATACTTCTAAAATTAAAATAAATATAGGAAAACATACAATAAAGTATTAAATATTTAAAAGATACTAATATTAATATTAATATTTCAATTGATTTTAAAATAGATGATATGCATTTTAACAAATCGAATATTGTTATAACTATTTATATAAAACATAATAATATGAATATCATATACGTTTCAAATAAAATAGAAAAGCAAAGTATTGATTTTTTTAATACACTTGTATTTATATACATATATAAATAGCTATTTTTTATAATATATTCATACTCTAATACTTTCCTTTTAATATATACATATTTTATAATTATTATTTACAATGTCATAAAATATTACAATATTATATATTCAAGAGTCAACTATACAAAAATAGCACAATTGTTGTTACGTGAGCTTATAATAGGTTTTCATAATATAACTATCGGTTTTTAAATAAAAACGTGAAATGCATACATAATAATATTATTTAATTATCATTTTAAACTGTAGTGTATAATATGTGTGTACATTTTAAGTTCCGTGACAACCAAAGTTTCACTATAAAGTATATCTTAGTAACCACTTTGCACGGCTCGGACAGACTTCATAGCCAGTCCACGCACAAAATGTTATTTGTAACTATATTCGTACTATTGTTAATTCCTACGATGGCGATATAACTGATATAAGCCGCGCCATTTTCGCAAATTTACTAAATAAATAATTAGATAATCTTAAGTCACATTACCAACGGTTATTATATTATGTATTGAATAAAGTAAATAAGAATGATACGCGTGAACTTCCGGATCATGTTTGAGTTTCGTACCATCTCCAAGAAACAAAATAGATATTCTGATTATAATATTTGATTCATAATCGTCATATTTATATATACCTAATATTATTATGTATGGGTGCATAATATTTGTCATATTATTATATTATAAAAATGTAATTAGAATCATCGGTAGAAGAAGAATCTGGGGTAATTACCCACCAGGTAACCATACAATATGATTGTAATAGTGTGTGCGTTGCTTGGTCTTAACGATTCGTCCAGATGATGTATATATGTATATAGAGGATAAGTGCGCCAGTGCGCGTTATGAGAGCTTAGCGCTGTGTGTTGGCCTGATCTCATACCAATACCTACTCATATTATTGGACTGAAGCATCACACCACACAATGGAGACATTCGGTTTTGATAGTTTTTGTGTTTGTTTGTTTTTTTTTCACTCTCTCACATCTTTCCCGAGGGGTCCCACCTCTGGCCTTTCCATTAACCGGCCGTGCATTGTCCCTTAATAGAACCTGGCATTGTTGTAGAAGAAAAACGAGTGTAGAAGGAGTGTGGGCAGAGGTGGAGAGAGCGGACGAAAAACACTGAAAAAAAGTGCCCATATTTTTGTTTTGCCGCGCGCGATGGTATGTGTGTGTATATGTAGGGAGGGCGACTCCAAACCGTACGTGTGTTGTGTGCGGAAGAATCCATTTCTCACTTGTCCCTGAAACAAACCCTGTCCATACCAATAAGGACGATGTCATTTATCAAAGATTCCCAGCCGCGTTCTGTCCTCCACCCCCGCCGATATGTATGTACTATATATATATATTTATATTATACACCGCCCACAGCTATAGTCTACGTGTACACGTATACACATGTATATATATATATACACTAGGCACGCACACGACACGCGCGTCTGTCAAAATGCGTTCGATGTCCTCGACGCTCGTACATCACCTGCACTTCTTCTACAGCAAGGCTGTAGAGAGCTGACCGGCGGAGTGGGTTTCTCTCTCTATCCTCTCTCTGTCTGTCTCTCACTTTATCTCTGTCTATATCCATCTATCTGAAATCCTCTCCGCAAACATTATATGATTAAAAATCATTGCATTTCTATTTGTCATCGGTTCGCCGGATATTTCTTTTCCGAAACTCTGCCGTCGCTACCGCCTCAACTCCCCTACCCGACCGTTTTTAATAAATGTTCGGTGCACGATATTTCCGAATGGTCAAAGTCCGTGTTGTTAATGTTATCACTATGTGGTGAAGCTATGCCGACCGCGAACCCAATATAAATTTATAAGCGACTTTGAAAAACGAAGCGAAACGGATTTTTGTGGTCGCAATCTCGTTGAAAATTGAACGTGCCGAAGAGGGTGCGCTAAGTAATATATTATATATAGCTATATACATAAAAATGTACATTCCTGGCGGTAAAAAATGTCGTTAGTCTGACAATGTATACTTATTATGTCTTGCTGGTACGATAAGTTATCACTGTAAGTTCGATAAAGGTCAATACACGAACAATAACTTCAATTTTAGACTGCAAGTCACTTATAATTTTCAGAAAATACATAGTATACATCAAATTTATCAAAATAAATAATTATGTTTGGCTACATTGTGGTTTGAGTTTTGATTTTGAACGTTAAAAATTGTCGTTTGAGAGTAATCTTAGTCTATATTTCGTTATATTCCATTATTTCTTGGGCGTTTGAAAGAAAAAATATTTTTTATCAAAAATAAGTTTCAAATATAATTAAAATATATAGAATGTTGTAGATGTTGCACAACTTTGTATTATTTAACTTTAAACTTATTTATAGCATACTTGTATTTTACTCGCATAGCTAATATCGAAGTAAACATTTAATAAGTTTTCGGGTTTTCAACAACAATTGAGCTGAAACGTAGAAATATTAACCGAAATTCAACTGTAAAGTGTCATTTTTGAATAACGTTACCCCTCTGAACAATTTGTTTGACTCATAATATTATGTAATTCGATTATATTGGTACGTATCTAAATGATTCAAACCGAGTTTGGATACAATCCCAAGGGGGAATTATTAATTAAAGTTAACCCATACTTTATGGGCCCGAAATTCTAAAATATATTAGATACTACAACATGAAAAAACAACTTTCGCGTGTATGGTGAATTAATTTATTGTTAATGCTTAAACGCTTTCCTATATAATTAACTTATTAAATACAACAATAATTTTTCAATTACGATATAAATAACAAGACGATAATTACGAGAGTTTTATTTGATAAAATTATATTGAATAAAAAAAATAATTTATTAATTATTTGTATTTAAATATGTGTTTTAAAAAGAAGGTATTCAAGAAATGACACTACGGTGTGGATAATCTTTTAATCAATTTGTGTATACTGTACATTTATCGCATTTTATAATTATTAACTATTGTATTAATCGTGTACTCATACAGGTTATAAAAATTTTTTTAAATAAGAATAATATTATTTTTAATATAGTTTTAGTTTGACAAAAATTGTAGGGGACTTTAAATTTTGTATAAGTGTTTTAGAACCTAATGTTTGCGTAATAATTTTTATTTAATGTGTACCGTTTTATAATACGGCGTACCTCAAAGTACTAGATTCCCTACATTTTAATTATATCTAATATAACAACAAATGATTGTCATTTGGGTTATGTCAAGAACGTATATAATTTACGTTGGTTGCATTTGTCATATTATGCACATGTAATTATATTTGGTTTATTACGAACATCATATGATTGAACCTATAACAGTAAAACCTTCGCTAAGTGCACACATTCTCGAGGTGTGAGAAATCACATGGTTTGTAACAATTTTAGAAACAATAGGACTATAATACGTTTATAGCTCGAGAGAATATAATATATTGTCAACAAAAGAAAGTGTAGCATTACTACTGTAATTTCGTGGGCGTTAAATATAATTATTATTATTATTACTATTCCATATATATTTATCTCGTCGACTTTGTTGATACACAAGAAATTTTTAATATTTCACAGTAAGTAAACTAAATTAAATTCAGTCTGTACAATGCTATTCTTTGCGGCATTAATGTATGTCTCTGCAATTACTTCTAAAATCGAATTATTCCATACATGGTTCCATGAGAAATAAGAATTCTTTGAAATCTTAATAATATTAATATTAACAAAAAAAAAATAATAATAATAATAATAAATAAATATGTTATCTCTAATGGGTTTTTTATGAATGTAAATTGCTAAAAAAATTGTACGACTGAATTATTCATATTACTGTTATAATAATATTATCAATGTGTGTATATTAACAACGATGACTGATATTACTTTACCTTATCAGGAATTATATACAGGAAGAGGGGATTATAGTTTATAAATACAATGGAAAACTGAAATATACAATAAGTTACAAAAATTTGGTTTAATATTAATGTAAACCAAACTGCACAACTATTTAACTCGTTTGACCTAGATCTTTGATTTTACTGATAGTATCAATCTATTTCAGCATTCCGGTGTAAAATCAATCGTCGAGAATTGAAATTTATTACACAAATACATTCTTCATTTAACAAACTTTAGTTTGAATATTTTTTTTTTACTTGTTTAATTAATAGTTAGCATTTATTGCATTTATTGATTGCAATTTTTCATAAAACAATATTAAAATAATATTTTTAACATAGAAAATCTTAATTATATAATATTTAATGGTGAAAATAAATAAATAGCATATTATTACTATTATATTGTGATAACAAATAATACGAATGAACTTACATCTATAGTATAGCTAAATAACTTATTTAAAACGCCGTTATACCATAATTGTATTTAGAATTAATTATATTCAAAAAAGTATCACATCTATTTCATTTTTGGCAATCTATTTGGGAATGGTCATAAGCTTATGAACCATGATATTGAGGATTATATAATCTACAATTTATAGTTTATTATAAATTTATTATATTTAAAAACAAAATAAAACGTTTTTAATGTTATGTTCAAAATTATTAGTTGCACTAATATAAATTAAAATTACTCTAATTGGTGTACATTGTCAGTCATTATTAATTATTAATTATGTATATCTTATAGCTTCTCTGATATATCCAAGTTCTAAGAATATAAAACTGACATACTGACAGGTTTTGAACACTCTCTGATGTTATCAATCATTATATTATTATTACAATTTATTACATCATAAATGTATAACAATTTTTTTTTATTATTACCTTCAGATTTCAATTTTTATTAGCCAACTATAAAATACAAATCTGAAAAAAACTGTTTTACCTATAAGTAATTGCTTTATATTAAAACAGTGTTATCTTTGTTGTTATACTATTTGATATATTTTTAATTTTGTGAATAAATTATTCAATGATGTCATGGATACATTTAAAATTGAATTATAGATCCTACGATTGTTATGGTTGATTGATCAGTGGTGTTCCATTGTTAGGATAGAGTAGGCAGCAAACATCTTTAAAACAATTTTGACGACTAATCCCTTCAAAAATCCATTCTCAAATTGTTCCTTTAACCACTACTATATAAATACTCTTGCCCAATTTCAAAACCTAGAACCACCAACGCCAACGACTTTATTTTATTTGTATCGCTGTCATAACAATAACCGTTAAAAGAAATGAAGTAGAAGAGATCATTTTATTATCGTATAAACCAATAATGATAATATGATACGATAACAGAAACCTCACTCTGCTGTAATAATTATATTTTTAATGTTCTGTACAAAAAATAATAATAGAAAACTGTTATTACTGTATAATTATTTATATCTTATTAAAAATTTCCAATCACACAGAATTTTTTTAACAGCTTTTATTTTTATTATTTATTGAAGTTTTAATTCATTAGAGATAGCTGATAAGTAATTATAAAATAATATAACAGGTAATTTATAATAAATTAATAATACAATTAACACGGACATGCATACTATATTATGCATATTATATTGCTTTTGGAATGTGTTTCATATGCGACGAGATTAATTTGTAATTATTTGGTGTTATTTTTAACTCGATAGGAAACAGTGGACAACTGTGTGTATATTATGGTATACACTATACACTTTACAATGTCATGCGTCTTACCGAGCTGATGGTGCACTACAACTATATACAACAGCGAACGAATGCGTTCGTGTGCAGTACACAACTTATACTACTGCCATACGACACAATAACGATAAATCGACCTATAAATATATGGTGTTTGAACAGCCATTGATAATACGGTTTGTATAATGTTGTTTGTTAATGGTACGACGCGCTTGGTCGTCCGCCCCGCAAACACATAGTAGTAGTACGCCTATATATAATTGGTTCGGCGGAGAAAATACATTTGTACGATCACTACAACTACAACGACCGAAGCTGTGCAGCACTGTGATACTGCTACTACTACAACTATTACTATACGAACCTGACCGCGCGGTTATTACCTTTGAGGAAGGGTGTGAAATGGGAAGGAAAAACGAAACGGCCCGTTTGAAAATAAATACGAATAATGGCCGGGGTAACATGCGTCTGTACGTCGTGTATATGCGCATGTGTGTATATATACAATATACATACATACATATATACATATTATATATATATATATATATATATACACGTTTTTTCCCCCGGCATAGGTTTCGAAAAATTCGTCGACGGACGACGGCGATATGCACGACCCTCCCGAGCGTTTTATATTATCCCGGTATGTATAGTATTCTATATTATTGTATATACATACCGTGTATATATGTATTACAGCAATAATATGTGGATTAAAGTGCCACCACTATACGGCGACGATAAAACGCAATTTCTGCGGTGTTATCAGAAGAAGAATTTACAAATACGACGAACCTCGGCCTCATAAATTCGTCGCCGACCCTTGTCGCACCGATACGTTTTAAATTATATACACATTATACGTCTGTTGCATACCTCGTGTGCACGTGAATGCAAATTTACAACCCGAAATGTTTGTCTCCGTCTCCGTGTTCGGAACACACACCAACGCCGCGCCGCCCGGTACCCGGATGATATTAATTCGTGTCGACTAATACATGTATAATAATATTATCTACCGTATACGTAGAACACGCGCATACGATTTCGCACACGGCGAACCGGCCGCCACCGTCAATGGTCATCCAACACGACCCCAAAATATATTTTAAAGTGGAAAACGCCGCGCACGGAATACGAAAACCGTCGGTCGCATCCCGTAATTAATGTGCCGAGAAAGAATATTAAAATATGTATACATTATATTATGATTATATGCGTAGCATTAAGTCCGTTTGTCATAAAATCGTAACTCTCACCTCTGCTACAGCGAATAGGCCGAAATAACATACCGACAACGTTTTTAGCTCCCGAGCGAACCGAGAAAAGTTTATCTGTACCCATATTATACAGGTATAATATTGTATGTACATACAGTGTTGCAGTGAATGTTTTAAATTTATCCTGGAATCCTGCTGAATGAGATAGAAGAGACCATCATTATGAAAAAAACTATAAATACTATTTATGAACACAGCATATAGCTCATCATGTATATACATCGCGCCATACAAACAACATCTTAGCAAACTTATAATAAAGCAGCGCAAGTTTTTAACGCGTTAGACTTTCTTTTCTACTGATACCTGCAGTTGTTCCACACGGCAAAATGTTCAATAACTAAAATAATTCAACAAGTTGGTGTATTCGGTATTGACGAAAGTAAATAATATTATTAAATATAGTGATATCTACAGTCCAGCTCAGTCACCATACATCGGTTAGCTACTATGTAATAATAGTGATGTTATCTAATAACACAGCATTAATAATTAACGTTATAACGATGAATGTGTTTCAGGACAAAGGGGCGCATTGAATTTTCTTTTTTTGAGAAAATATAACAATGCGTATTCCAACACAATATAACGATATAATATTATAATGGTATTCTTATCCACACTATAATTATAATATTATAGACCAATTATCGTATTGTGTACACAATATGTGCCTATGACGCGCTTTGAACACGATTAACTCGCCAACTGTTCCTTTTGTTTGTGTCGATGAATAATGAGTGTTCGACGATGACGACGGCGTACTTTTAAACAATTATTTTACACGCATTATATTCGTTAAAAATCGAAAATTGCAGTGCTTTCTTCGTCGTCGAGTGGCTGCTTCATTGAATCCCGCCTGCAAAACCGAACGGCCTGAAGATTTCCGATTCGCCGTCGACTCGAGCTGGTTCCCGGACGGAAGTTCGCGTCCCACGTTTAAAGAATATTCGAGTTGAGCTCCACGTGCGCCCGGAGTATCCGCATTGTTCGCGAAAAACGAGTCGCACAAACGAAATAACGCGAATAGGTACCTACGTGCAACAACGGTATAGTGTGTAACAATATAATACCGCGTATACACGAATTACGAGCAATTAGTTAGCAATTCTTGTTTCACGTTTCGCCGAGGTCGACACACAAAAGGCGCACAAAAACAATGCCACGCCGCCTCCTCCGTCTGGGACTTGTCGTCGTCAACGACCCAACCGAAGGACGTTGGCGGTCGACGAGTTTTTTCCTATGTTTTATTTCAGGGATTCGTCGTGTGTGTGTGTGCGTGCAACAATGAAAACGCTATAGTACCGCGTTGCAACTATTCGACCCTTACCAAATGACCGTAATAATAATACGGCGGTGGTGTTCGTACGATACTAAACGATTATTATGCTGGTACAAAATTGTAGCAGTGGTCTCTTCAAATCTGCCCTCGAAATTTCTGTACCTACCGAGATCCGCTCCACCGCCAAGAGATAAAAAAGAGATTGAATGGCATATTAACGTATTTTAAGTCGTCTAGTTTGTTGACATCGCTGTAGGTTATATTTTATTTTTTTCCGCGTCGAGATTTCGAAACACGTCTCGATAAGAATCCGAATTGAGTCTACTATTGCACTTATCCAGCCCTCTACCATCATCACCTCGCCACGTTGACATTGTGGAAAATCTATTGTTCGCGTGGAAAAAATAAAATAAAACACTTTTAATCACGTTCCTAATCGTAAAAATAACTAATGACCTGTTGAATATTTGCCAAAAGGCCTTTGTTATCCGGACAACAAAAATAATTGTAAATGCTTCTATATCTGTTGTATTTTTTTCCCTCTCTCACACTTATTTTTCATGATCATCTTCGTCGAATTTACATTGTCTACTTATTATCATATTTTACAATTTACTCTAATTACCCAAAATATTTTTAAACACTGCTATTATTATCGTATAATTAATCTAAACAGTCACGTTTTAAAATTAATAAAGTTAAGAGTTACAATATTTAAATAAATTTAATAGTATGTTGCATAGGATTTAGACAATTTCCGATACCTCCATGCTCCAATGATGTCGTACAAAATTAACTGTATGTACCTATATACCTATATATCATTCTCATGTAAACAGTGTTCAAATAAAAGTCATAAAATCGGAACATCAAACATTAATAAATTTAAATTTATAATATTGCGAAAATTAATTTTTTCTTCGTATACCTAGTTTAAAATGTATTAAATTTTATTTGACTTTTTAATTTTATATTAATTTAAATGTTTTCGAATACAATATACTATATGACTTATTTATTTAAGTGGGTATATTTTGTAATCAACAGAACAAGTAGAATACTTTTTTAACCTTGAAGTTGAGTTTATTTTTATTTATGATTTGATAACACTGAATATAAATATAAATAATAGTAATAACTACAAATAAATTATAACATTTGATTATTTAATTTTATCGACCGGATTATGTAGGTACCTATAGGTTATATATTAAAGTTATTCCTTTAGTCCACGTTAAGGATAATCACCAAGATAGTTGTCAAACAAATAACAATTAATAAGGGATATGTGTTTTACAGACAATGCAGACATTATACGCACACATCAGCGAGTTATTTATAGTTTACCTGTATTGAATTTCAAATGCATTTGTTCATCCGAAAACAATAGAAATTCGAAAGTGTGCTCTATGCTACTTTACAGTCATTTAACTGCATATATTGTTAGTAATTAAAAATTATTATTATTATTATTTACACGTGCGTATTATAACGGAATTACGGCAACGTAATTAATATTGTATAAAATTAAGTTATGACTGAAAAACACGAAACAATAATATTACAAACTTATTCAATTGGATATTCTATAATGTGGTAGGTATAGAAGAGTATAATGTATAATATATATTGTGAATCATAACGAATGTCTGAATACCAACTTTCAATACACGGAAATTACTGTCTAAAATAAGGCGGTTTTCGCATAGACGACTGATATTTCATGTTGTATTATATTATCATCAATTTTAAATATAAATAATAGTGTATACAGTGTATTCCTGCGTATAAAATATCAATAAATGCTGTAAGCTGTTTATAGTCATTACGGAATTCGGGTGCGTAGAGATATATAATATTATGATGCTTGTGGGTACGCTGCCCTACTACCTACGTCTGTTTTTACTTCTCCCGTTTTACTAATTATATTGAACGGCACTCGAGGAAAACAAGGTGGCTATTTAATAATAATAATAATAATAATAATAATAATAATAATAATAATACATAATTACGACGATAATAATGCACGATGATGGTGATACTCGGCTGATAATGAATTCGCGGCGAGGCTGGGTATCGCGTCGATGGCGAATCAAAGGGCGAAAGGGTTAAAAGGATCGGCTCGGGGCCAAATTGGATTTTAAACAGTGACCGGTGTGGCGCCGTAATTAAGCAACAGATATCCCTTTTTCGTCGTCGTACCCTGCCACCGGCTGCACGCCACTCTTACGGTTGTTTTCGACCCCGCGGTTCCCCGCCAGACCCTTTTAGAAATCATTAGCCCATTATAAACCACGTTATTAATACACACACGGGTGCGTGACCATTTCTATACCTACCCGCGTATATACGTAATAGATTTTCGTCGATTTTCCGGTTCGGATGTAATGATTCCGCCACCGTATCCTGTAGGTATATATATATAGATACCGACCGTTTTCTTATGCTGCAACAATAACAATTCCGAAACTATAATAATACTTTATATATATATATAAATGTATAAACCCACACATACATCTATACAAACACACACCGTACTCTTGCCGCTGCCATATATAGGTACACCCCACCGACCGTCCGTCCGTCCGTCAGTCCATCTGTCCACCCCTGCGGCAGCGTTCGCCGCCGCTGCTTTTAAGAGGGACTGCTACGTATCAATTTACCTTCATCGCGAATTCAGTGCACGATCGCTGCCACCGACACCGAAATCCATGATGGATGGTTCGTCAAACGTGTTCGCACACACGCACGGGCCATATACAATATCGTATTATATCGTATATAATATTATATATTCGTATACCGAGTGTGTGTGTGTGTGCGTGTTAGTGTGCATTTCGGGTGTATTGTATATTATATTGCAAAAATGTATATATATATAAGTATATAGATGTGTGTACTACGTGTAGTGTTCCGTAATGTCTTGTATATAGAGATTCCGCGAGGAGAGATATCGCGGGAACGTTATCTGCAGTATAAACTAAGCGGAGGTGGCCTTTGCGTGTGCAGGAGAGGGTGGAGAAACATATACATTTATTTATATATATTTTTTTTTTACCCGCCCCCAGTGATTTCCCATCGTGTTTGTTTAATTATTTCGAAATGTACTCCGCCGAACATAAATCGTTTCCTCCGTGACGCACCGGACTTCCTCGGGATCGGTGTGTATATAATAATATATATTATGTCTACGGTGTTCATAGTAGTGGTGGTGGTGGTAGTGGGAATAGGAGGTGTAAAAAAAAAGGTTTGTTATTTCGGTCGCCGTCGTCGACGTCATCTCTCTACCCCCACAAAGCCGATAAAAGTAATTAAAAATTACGGCGCGATAGGTTAAGGGAAATTGAATTATCTCGCGGCGGGACGACGAAAAAAATATATATACATATTTATGAAGGTTACGGGTGCAGTGGTGAGTGTTTGGAAGCAAAAAAAAAATACATAATATATTTTATATTGCCAAGTTTTCCGGTAATTAATGGCAACGCAGATAAGGCCTCGGGACCGTAAATTAGAAAGAAGTCGAAAGATTTGTAGATTTATACTACGTTTGTTCGTTTTTATTTTAGTATTTTTTTTTTCACATCCGTTTTCTGATTTTTCCCTTTCGCTGTGAAAAACCGTCCGATATGCGCTTGTGTGCGTGACAACGAAGCGTATAAATTTATTGTGGGTAATGTGCGGTTATCAATTATGAGTTTCTCATTGGGGAAACGCGTTACGCGTTTCTGAAATACGAGGATATAACGAATAAAAAGTTCGTTCAAACTAGAAAATCTCGAGAGACTATCAAGGTGCCCGATATTCACTGTCAAAATGTGTCATAAAAATATGACAAAAATTTTGAGATTTCAAAAAAAAATATTCAACTACTCCATTCAGTTGAATAATACAAGATTATTGCTTCGAATTGAAAATTAACAAGAATACAAATTTATACTTTTTATTTGAGTTTATATATATATTGTTATATTATGGTTATGTTATATAGTAGATACAATTATATAGAGTACAGCATATTTAGTAGTTTATCCTGTCAGTTTAAACAATTTTAATCGCAATGTCCAAAAAGTACGGAGATTTTTCAAAAACTTAACAGGATACGTATAATATCTAAATGTGGTTAAACGTAAACTCGGGCACGATAAGTGTTCGGAATATATTATGTACACGTATATAAGGTATATTTTTAATCGTATATTATTGTTCTCGTAGCACATCATTGATATAATATATACCTTCAAAATGAAATGAAAACAACCGGTATGGTAGTCGTCAGAGGGGGTGTGTGTGTTAGATGATTTAGTAGAAATTTGTCGGGGACGTCCGGGCACTCGAAACCGTATGATATGGCCGTTTTTCACGCCTCGCCTTCGTTGATTTTAAACACCGACCGATTAAAATATCGCGAATTAACTGTATATATATATATATATACATACATTAATGAAAACCACCTCCACCAACGTAAAACACTCGACCAAGTCAAACTGTTGTTGGATGTTCATAAAGAACGATGGAAGGGCGAGGAAGTGACATGAAACCACCATAGGTTGAGAGGGATAGAGCACGATTGCAAGTGACGCCTCATCCGATTGGAAATTTATACTCTCCCCTCATCCACACACACTACACGTACATTACGGCTCCGGTATGTCGGCTTCGAGTGGACCACATATATAATATAACTATAATATATTATTATATTATTGTGTATTTTATAATATATATATATATACACAAATTCCACAACTGTACATGTGCACCTCAAAAAATAAAATTGTTACGCGTTGCGAATTTCCATCGCCAGGTGAAGGCCTCGTTGCCATCGTATAGTTGTTTGAAATCCGGAAATTCACTTACGAAATACTATTCTTATTTCTTGTGCTCTCGTCTTTCTGTCCCTCTATCCCTCTAGCCGCCACCAAACCGACACAGAGACCGAAATTAGATTCTTCGACAACGATATTACGCGGTGGGTGTACATATTATATTGTACGTTGGCGGGGTGACAACTATACGGCGGTAGGGGATTAGGCATTCGGCAAAACAATACGTGCCCGAGTTGGTTTAACACCCGCGAGAATAACAATGTATATACTATAAATATAATATATATATATATGTGTGTGTGTTATATGTGTGTGATGTACGACGACGTGTGACCGTAAGACAAAGAGCACGTCGTAGTCGGCGAGAGAGAAAGGGGAAAAAATCAAAAAGAAAAAAGTACGATAGATGAAAAAGGTCGCCTTTAATATCCTGTCAACGGACACGGCGTCTCGTCCCTAGTGAGTTTGCGTGTGTGTTTGTGTGTGTGTGTATCGTCCCACTGCTAATGCGACTAATGGACGTGGAGATGACGGGGAAAAACAACGCCTTAGGCCGTTAAACCAATAATAACCGAAGATATTACACACCGCAAAACGCGAGTGTATATGTGTATGTGTGTGTGTGTGTCGAGAACGAAATGAGTGTTTGTCGAGTCGACATATACACATCGTCTAGGTGTCACGCACACGCACGCAAATACATACACCCACAAACAACGTGATTAACAGGAAAGTTTTGTGACGGTGACACAACTTTGGTACGCTGCTAGTTACGACGTGTTATACAATAGTATATTACATGGTACGGTCGATGAAAGCACATAATATTATATACTTTTGGTATAGACTATTAGGTACATAAAATGTTGTGAAAATTTTACATGCCAATTTTTATTTTTATTTTTTGCCTTGCGCATCGGTTCGCGAGCATTTCGTTCCATAAGTATATCGAGAAAGTAAATTAATCCTGTCGTCGGTATAAATTAAACCTATGCCTGAAAATAATCATAGAATTATAAATTATTTAAGTAAATGCTAATCGGATTACATTTTTAACTGAATGGTTTTAATCAAAAACTTATTTGCGTAAAAAATAAATAAACTTTATAAACTGATTACGGAACACCACTTAAAAACTTTTATTATGGTTAACATTAGTTAAATATATTTTCAACGTGTTTTGCTTTCCTTATAGTGTTAACTTTTAACTGAATGCTTATAATTATAATTTATTTTTCTACACACGTTATTTATATTCAAAATAAAAGCCGCAAAATTAAACCCTTTAATATTTAATTCTGTTAATTTGTAATTTTATATTTCGAGGAAAAACATATAAAAAATCAACCTATTAATTAATTTCTTTTAAGATTAAAACTCTTAATAAACTAAAGAAGTCCATAATTAAAATAACATTTAAGAAATAAAACCCAGATTTTAGTATTTAAATAAAATTTCTTAAGAACTTATATATTTATTTAAGTTATAAATACTGATTTATTGTTTATCAATTAATAAATTTAATTGTTATCTTATTATATACGTACAGCCCAGTCAAATTATTTTGTCGTGAGAAAGGATAAGGCTTATTTTCTAACATGTGGTTAATCATTAAAATAATAATTTTATAATAATTATAGATCGATTAGTTACTTAAAAGAATAAACTAAAATATTTATTAAAAAGTAACAATTATATAAATATAAATTAGTAAATCAGTTATTTTTTTCCTAGTTTAACTATAGTTCATACTTCGGTGTTAGCTATAGAACGTACATTCATACGATGAACAGTCTTTATAGCCAAGCTATTGAGATGACTTAAGAATAGCATAATAACAACACAATTTAAAAAATAGTTTAAATAAACATTTTAAAGATATTTTTATTTTAACCACTAATAAAATGAGAACAAATATAAAATATTGTATATTATACCTTATGATATAAATGTTTTGTTTGAACTATTTATTTAATAATTATTTTATTATATCATAGAGGTATTTTATTTTAGCCTAAATTATATTTGACAAGCACAATATTTACTTCCACAGTAGTTTTTTATTTTTATAATCGGAAAAAAAGTTGCTGTCAAAATTATAGATAAATATATCATTAATAACTAATATTATATCAGATTATAAAAAATCAAATATATGATTTTTTACATTATTTTCTTTATAAATATATCAATAGTGTATAATATTACCATAAATATTGAAAAAAATGCAATTGGTAGATGTATCCCCCTCACTCATTCACCATCAAATGACTATTCTTCTTCTGACTGTTCATTTAAATATTCCTATTATTTGGCATGCAATTACTGATAAGTGATAACTGATAATTATCGTAAAAACAAGTCGTAATATAATATTTCTTCTGTATAAATATATGCTATACTCACTGAATCATAATATCAAATATCTTTGAGTCTCTAGAGACAATTTAGTAATGCAAAAAAGACATATCTCGTAACCATCGACCATCGTGTCACTTCAAAAATATGTGGTGTTATAAAATATCCATTTTTAAATTTGAAATTGATACTTACTTTTTGTAATAATTCTATTAGAATACATTTTACTCTCATATTCTTTTTTTTTTTTTTAATACATAATTACTATTATAATTATTTTCTTTTTTATTTTAACATCATTGTTATTTTCGATTGTAACAATTGATTTTAAATTAAAATTAAATTCTATACTACAGTATAGGATTTGTTATATAGTAACTCATTCTGGAGTTAGCGCGCATATCATACGCTTTTGCGATATAAATGTATAGAAACAAATTTATTACTGCAACGCTGCCGTTAATATGATGCGCGGGGAAGAAGTCAAACGAAAAATAATGTATATTATAATATTAAACGATAACAATTCGCTTAATTGAATGGGAGGGTTAAAAAGTGCAAACATTAATTAGGGTAAACATTTGCATTGCACGTGCATCATACGTATATAATATAACCCGAGTGGTACTTGTGGACGCACGTACCACACATAATAATCCATTAGGTGTATCGAATTCGAGTTTGAAATTATAGAGAATAGAATGGCACTGACGGGTTAAATGGATAATACAAGTGTGTTATGTGCTCCGATATGACATAATATATAATAACTATATTTCTCTCGAAACGAATCGGATAATAATAATATGCACATAGAGGTGTGGACAAAAACAAAAATATAATGCGCTTCAGAACACAATATATATTATTGAGGAAGAATTAAAACAGAATTTTGACTTTGAATTTATGTTTAAAAATTATTTTAAAAAGAATAAAATAAAATCCATGAATCGTTATTAATATTACAATACGTACAAGGCTAGAATACGTCAAATTGGCTTAAGACCAAATAAAAATTAATTTTCAAGCGGTCTCAAGTCCGAGTTCATATTATTAAAAACTGGAAACTTTGTATATTTTTAAGTGGCAAAGGGGATGTAATGTAATAGGCTCTTTGAGATGGATAAGCCAGTTTGGAATAATTTATTTGTGCACTCGGTTGACTTGAATAAGCTTATTTTTACATTGCGTATAGATTGAAATGCTCATAAATTGTTAATAAATAGAAATAAGTACCTAAATGCATATCAAGTTGAAAATAAAATATTTTGTAAGAAGATACAAGTTGAATTTTTTGAGCATTCTCACCTGATCTATATGATTAAATTATGAATTTATTCAAGATCTTATTTATACATTTACTTTATTTATATTTTATTAAAGCATTTATGTTCTGTGATGTTACGATATTTTATTCTTTAAATGTGTACCTTTTTTTTCTAATGGAATTAAATTTAAATTCTAACTAGTGTGATGGATTCTGGTTATTCAACATTATGTCATCTTGTGTAACTATATAATTTTTATTTTTAACCTGGGTAGTGAGCAGTAGCATAAAGCTATTTAATATAGTAATTATTTTAATGTACGTGTTTAAAACCTGTGGTTTTATAGAAGACTGAAAAAAACTAAACAAAACTAAACTTGCTGATTAAGTGCATCGTTGCAGTGCTACTGCTGCAGCTTATATAAATATCTTGATGATCCTATATTGTATGTTTCACGTATTATTATATTCGTAGTTCATAGATTTTAAAAGTATAACCTATTTATTAAATTATTCAATCAATAATTATCATTTGTAAAAAAAATTGATCAATTCAATTTGTATTTAAAAAACATTTATAAACGATTTTCAGAAAAAAAAAGTTGAACGCTCATATTGAGAAATGAAGATTACTATCAAAATCAATACATAAACGCATTTTAAAAATTTGAATAAGATTTGTACCTATTCATAATTAAAGCGAAAAATGTAGTCCAGCGTGTATAAATAAAAACTGTACATGTATATAGTATAATATATACAATAAATAAATGATAGTCGTTTTATAAATTTACTACGGTTGGATGTCACGATAGTTGACGGGGTTTCTTTTTCTACATCACCAATAGAAGAGATATCTTTGAATGGAGAAAACCGCGATAGTTCTATATACACATTGTACACACATACACATATATTTATATATTATGTAAAAGCATACCATCCTGCACACACGGTAACAGTTTATAATAAAGTTTTCGTTTGTGGATAACGATCAAACTGGTGAGACTTAAAAAATAAAAAGCAAGGGAATGATAATTATCAGCTGAATAGTCGCATATCTATGTACAATATATATATAAATATTATGTTATAATAAACCATTTCTCGAGAGCAGTCTAAACAGTATATACATATTATATAATAGGCGGCGGTGGGCTGTGTACGACGAATGATCCAGGTCGGGTACCCATAGCGAAGGTCTACAACAGTAGATGAGCTATGCACAGGAGAACTGAAAACGGCGCGACGGGGGCGGACGAAGGTCGAAAGTTGTAATTAAAAATGTGTAAATAACCGTGGAGCTCAGATAAGAAACGCGTAGCCGGCTCCGCGCGCGAACATATAATATACATTTATATATAACCGTATATATATATATACACCCGTGTACACACTAAACGAATGCGCGTTTATTCGTTTCGATAAGACTGATGTTTCTTATATTAAGTATATATATATTTATACACATTTTTCCTCCGTCCAGGAAAAACGAGTTGCAATATTAATGTGACCGCTGCCGCGGTGGTGGAAGTTTTTATTCTCTTCGGCTCCGAAAGAACGTGCGTTTTATATATATTTATATATATTATAAAAATATTCTCCGTAATACACCGTTTTAACCGGATTTTTTTTTCAATTCTTTATCGTCAACTCTCTCCTTGCAAAAATACACGACTAATATTGACAGCTATTTTAACTCTTTTGTTTTCGGACGTAATGGTATACAAAACTAATCCTAGATATAAAATAAAATACAAAAATCGATTATAGGTTAGAACACTGATACTTAATATGTACTCGACAAAATACATTCTCGTTCCTTTCTTTATTTTTAGGGTTTTTATGATTAATTTAAATTTATATTGCATGTATGGTGCTTAAAACGTAAAACAAAATTATTATGCTCACGCATCACGCGCAACTGTCACATGTTCCAAAGTTCATAAATGTATTAATTAATTAATATGGTGTGTGTATTATATGATGTTTTTTGTTAATTAATTCCCACTAGCCGGAAAGTATCTGTTTTGAAAAGCGATGGTGTGCATTTAAAATTTGATTGTTATTATGCCAATATTATTATATGGTTACAAAATGTTTTTAACTTTATAGATTGGTTGGTTACATTATTTCTTTCTAGACTATTGTTAAAATTATGAATAAAAATAATCATTCATTAAAGTGGCATCGACACGTTGAAGCGTAGTTAAAATTATCGTTGTATTCGTTATTAAAAATATATAACACATTGACCTACGCGTAGGTAACGTACACAATTATTATTTAGGAAGTAAAATGTTGTATTCGGACCATTTCGCTGAATATGACGTTTATCCTGACTGTAACGTTCGTCGTAGAAACACCCTGTACAATGTTATTACTTGTTGTTGTTATCGTAATTATTAATACACTCGCCGTGTCCCTGCTAGAGATCGGTCGCCCACGCGTTCTTCGCGCGTCGGCGGTGCGTTATTATTGCACAGTCGTGGCTGTGAACTTAAGCCGGACGATACGCAAGAAGAAGGCTCGCGCCATGAGATTCCGTTGCATACAATAAGACACGCGGCACATTATAACTGCACTTATAATAATCGCAGTAGTAATAACATTAATGACGCGCTACGCCGCAGAAATTATAATAATCATAATAAGTATAATAACGACAACGATGATAATATTTACGAAAGATCGGGAAGAAACGAAACTCGACGGATTAAACGCTTAAAGACGGCAGCGATGCATACACACACACAATTATATATATATATATATATATATATATATGGAATGTACACAGTACGTATATACATATCTGCCGGCCGTACGCGATACACCATAATAATATACTCTACTGCAGGGTGCATTGCACCGGTGCGGCGGCGGGGCAATAAAAACAATAGGGCGCAATAAAGAATATTATATACGACGCGCGCGTACCGAGCATATATTATTGTTGTTATTATATACATATATATATTATATTTCTAATGAAAAAAAACAAAATTAAACCGGAAAGGATTACACCGGGTCGACCGCATATAATATATATATACAAAATATATATTATATTATATCGTATAATAATATCTAACTAACTTTTAAACGGGTTTTACGCGCCGACCGGGATTTGCGTAAATGAACCATTACGACGACGACGACGACGACGCGCGACTGTGTGGTGCACTGTCGCTGTAATATTGTTCTTTAATAACAATATGTGTGTATATTATTGTAATAATATTAGAGCGCCACGACGAGTCGAGTTCTACAGTATTATCTCGTCATTATTCTTATTGTTATTATATTCGCAAGATGTGTCAACCCATAAAAAACAGTATACGTCTGTACTGTTAGAATCCTGAAATTTAACTGTGACTCATAATAAATGATAAATCAAAGTCTTATACAATTTTTTTAATACCCTATTCCTATAGCATATTGGTACATACCACTGCTTGTATACACACAGATAATAAATAAATAATTTTAACATAATAATATTGATCAACGTTTTTGGTTTGTACGATAAGTCAATTTTTTCCTATCCGAATGTCTGTACATTATAAAAATGTGTTCTATTTTTATCAATTTATCTCTTATACGATTAGTATAGGTAAAATGAAAAATAATAAACATGTAAAACAATTTTTGGTGGTCTTTTTTTTTGAAGTCAAACCTAAACTTTTTCTCATTTTTTTATTTTTTTTTTATAAATATGGTTACCCTATGATATACTGTTTAGGTATACAATTTTTATTCAGATTTTTTTTTATTAATAAAATAATGTACACATATATATATGTATTTATGGTTCATGGACTTATACTATATTTATCCTATACATCCATTATCTATGTATGTATACATCCAATATTATCTCATTCACCTGTGACCATGATAAAACAACTCAACAAAACGTAATCTATATTATAGTACATAATATATTTTCTTACTACGTTGTTATTTTCGATTATAGTATGATACCAAATATGTCATCAGTTGCATCACCATCATTTATAATAAAAATATAAAAAGAAACCATTTTTTTAACATTATTACTCATGAGTTATGATATTATAATGTTTCCTGTCAAATATATTAAAAGATAATGAAACTGGAGAACATGTCTCATCAAATTGTTACACCTTAACTTTTTTCAATTATGATCAAATTTAATTTCTTAATAATATTATTATAATTTTACAATCTGAATAAAATTAATTCATGAAAACTATTTTCTCTTAAAACTCATAATCACTAGCACTATGTGCAGTATATATTATAATATACAAACAATATAATATTTATAAGGAAGACTCTTTGAAATTTGATGTTATAGTAATTTGTACCATGTCTATTTTATATCTATAATCAACCCAACATTGAAACTGCGCTATTTGTGAGTTATTTTCCTCGACACGTTACTGAACGTTTATAAATTAAAAAACAATCAAACGAAATATATTTTTTAAATGTATAAATACTTGGTACGTATTAATACACAAACCCTAAAAGTTGAAATTTATATTTTACGTGAATCTGTAAAAATGATGTCATGACTTATATACCTAATATTAGATTTTGTTAGAAATTGTTAATCACTTTGTATTTTGTATGATAAACTAAATATAATCAGCTTAATCATAATACAATTTGATTGCACTCGAATCACATTTTATAAGATAACCTTTTTTTATTTTTTAGCAGATTATAAAACACGTAAAATTGAAAGTAACTAAAAATTATAGCAATGGTTAAAGTTGACGCGAAATAATACACAAAAGGAAGTATACTAAATTACTTTTTGTGTATGCATGTTGAGTTAAGATTGCAAAACTAATACAATAGGGTGAAGATTGAGTATTCACCACCCCCCCAATACTTGTCCCCTGAGCATTGCTATTATTATAGACCTTTCTTTCGGTGTAATTTTCAGCTGTTCAAAATATTGTCAATTTCAGTGGTGTTATATGTCAGTAGCTTGATAAAATTCTAAGTTTTATCAACATAATATACTTATCGTATACAAATGCACAATAAACATTTATCAGATTATTAAAGTTAAGAATGAAATATCAAAATACAAAGAACAGCCAAAATATTACATAAATGGACACAATTGTATACAAATTAAAATAAAGTTCGTTAAAAATGGTTAAAAATAAAAACTCATATTTTTTTTGTGTTTTAATATTATAATAATATAGTATTGTATTAAAATAGGATTAACAAACGTTATTTATTGTACCTATATGTATTATAACAATAAAAACAGTTATTTATTCTTAGTGGTATTATTTTTTATACTGAATAAACTAATTTTGTATTATATACATACATTATACATATACAATTGTAAATATAACAATTTTAATAAAAACATTAAAAATCTTAAATTGCTTAAATAATTTGTACATTTTTAATAGTATTTTAACGAGAGGATTTATAAAAAATAAATAGCTGTCTAACATAAAAGGAAAAGTATAATAATGTACTAATCGATAAATGTTAATAAAATATTTATTTATTTTTAATACATTATCAAAAAAGTAACTGTAATACCGTAATATAATTGATAATTAATATTATTTTAGTTGAATAATATAATACACGATACTAAAACTAATAATGACTCAATAAAATAACTATATAATGTAAAATAATGAAATTAAAAAAATAACTTTACATAGTACACATTATATGGTAGGTAGTTAGTTTGATTTATGAGTGTAAAGTGATTTAAACTTTGCAGTTTATTTTTAATACGAGTGCTTGAATCAATTGTCGTCATATTATGTTAAATAATAGTATACAATTAAATCGGTAAACGACATAATTAAAATCAATCAATTACTTATCATTTATACCATCCAATTACATGACGTTACGAATAGAATATATGGCTACAGCTCGTATAAAAAACCCTCAAAGATATTATATGTGTCATTATTTTCATATTTCACAATTTGTGTTTAATTATTAATTCCTGTTAATAGCTCTACGCAATATTATCTGAGATATCTTCTAATCAGTAAATCGACGTGCCTTGAGTGTATCTCTTGCATTCCTGTGGCTGCAAATTATATACCTATTATACATCACCAGAAGGTTGTTCGACATCATATTGATTTCAGATTTGCGAACATAGAATATATAAATACAAATAAATCATTCACACAGTGACGTATACATAATTTTGTCTTGTAGGGGGAGGAGAAAGAGGATGAGAAAAAAACTAAAACCTAAGTAAATACACATTAAAATAATAAATAATAAAACATATATATTTGATACATTTTATTTAAAAACTACTAAACAGTAAAGTAGAAAATTAATTTTTTTTTTTTTAGTCAATGTATCAATTACTTCTTCAAAACTAGTCAAAACTGATAGGAATGTTCCTATACTATCCACAAAATTGATAATATTTTAGTAAAATGGATAAAACTCATACGTACCTACATTATATTCTTATTTCTTAAAACTTTTTATAGTTTAGGAAAATTTATTATTAACCGATGGACATCGGACGTCATCGTTGCAGTGTTATTATTGGTGATGGTGTCGATGGCCCGATTTGTCAAATTTCATTCTTGTAATAATATTATGTTTAAAGTATAATATCAATAATATATTTTATGAAATTAATATGATTCTACGATTACTGATACGTCATTAGTTTAACAGTGTCAGGAAATAAAAATTTGCCACAATCCTAGGTATTTTTTAATATTTCCTTGTAACGCTCTTTGTAACTTAGGAACACTATTTTATAAAATTTTGAAAAAAAAGCCCCATATTCCCCGTTGTATACGCCCCCGCATATACGTCTAAAATCGTAACATCGTCGGCAAAACACGTCTGCTTTGGTGTGGCGTACGCAGTTTTACCCGCAAGACGTATATATATATAATTATATTATTACACGAGATCTTTGTTCATTCCTTACCATTACCACCACAACCAGCACCGTCTGATTGTTCAATCAGGCGCAGTCTATATTTAAAACAACAAATCGGTGTGTTCTGCGCTAGAACTAATTAACCGAAGCGGAATGCGTTTGTATAGTATACATATATATATTTACCTTGTATAACCTAACCTTGTTAAAATGTCGACAGAGCGGAATAACAAAAAAAAACAAATATATGTATATGTACATAAACTATACGTACATATTATTTTATACTTCCTATATACACTATTATAAAACTGTCCTCCATTAAATTTCACTACGGTTTCCGTTCAGATTGTGACGCTCATCTCTGGGGTACGATTTTTCGGGACGTAACCGTGCCGCGCGCGCTCGCTGCTTATTCCGAAACGATATCACCTGCTAAACTGCCTCTCGCCGAAGCCCATCGCGGGGACCCATCAGAAAATTTGCATATACTCGCTCTCACACATACTCACGCGCATACGTGCGTTTATTCGACGCCATTATTTTAAATTGCGTTCGACGATTCTCGGGGACCGAATCGCGAACAATATCCGCCGAATCGTCACACACCGCACGCCGTCACATGCTCATTCGCCGCTGTCAGACCTCGGAGGGATATTATGGCGCGTGGTGAGATCACTTCGGTATAATGTGCATACATAATATTATGCATGCGTATGGGTAATATGTTGTTATTACGAGGGGCATCCCCGACGCTCAAAAAGTATTACCGCACTTCTCGAATCACTCAGGACGCCAATAATAACTATGCTCCACGAATAGCTGCTATATACATGCGTAGGCACATCATTAATTATTGTACCTATTCGTATAAAACCGTGTTTATAGCTATGTCTCATTTTTTGCTTCACGTCAAAAAGTTAAAAGATAGACCCGACTCAAGATATTTCTTGTTTTGACAACAGCGATCTCTGGGTGATCGCTTTCAAACCATATAAGTATTGTCGTCCTTCATTTCGTCGTTATATCAGACTAATTTTATTAGTAAATCGTTACGAATATAGTAAATATTATTGTCGTATTATATCTTATTATATTTTTTGCTTTTCAGACATCTCTGAGGATAAATTTTGCAAAAAGAATATACGCTCGCGCACACACGCATAATGATTTACGTACACATTTATTACTCTTGATGCCATTATTTAAATCACGTTGTTCGACGATTCTTTGGGGCGTAACCCAAGCACAAACAATATTGGAATTATCTCATCGTCGACGTCGTTTTAAAGATAATATCTTCAGAAAACTTCTCAGACGACGTATCAATCGAAGCGATCAAATCGCATTGTAAACGTTTATCCAAATATTTGTCATGGGGGATAAGTTTCTTCGAGTGAAACAAAAACAAACAAACCATTAGGGGCAAAAAAATAAAATAAATAACAAATAAATTATTTTGTTAAAGTGCGAACGTTAGTCCTCGATAAAAAATAAAACTCATTTATGTGATATAAATCTTTCTGGTAATTCGCTCTCCGAAATTCGATAATTATGTACACGTTTAATCTTTATTAATTATCATAACAAACCAGTTAGAAATACAACACACTGTCTTAGAGTTTTTTTCTTCTTTACAGTCGATCAAAATTAAATCGTATTAAACTGTACAGCTCAAAATCTTAGCTCGTCTTACCGTGTATTATATGTGCTCGGTCGTATATAGAATAGCATTTCACGCAAACATTTTATAGGATAACATATGGAGCTCGATTGGAAGTCGCTCGATGAACGAAGGTATATTATTATCATAAATTATCTGCCCGTCTCGTATGGAAGTAGTAATTAATTATTGTTAAATTATTATCCATCGAAATCCTGTATATACGTCGTCGTTCGTGCGGTGTAGAGAAACTGAGTATTATTATCTTTATAATATATTATTATTGTTATTATTCTTCTTCTTATTATTATTATTATTACTATTATTATTATCATCATTATCGGGAGACGTTACGAAAACAGTATAGAGTTTAATCTCGAGAACTCTTCGTGGTGGCGGTGCAAGGATACGACCGCGGCGGGCGATGCTTTACTCCCCTTATTTCGTGCGGTATAGATTTTTGTTTTTTTTTTCGCGCAAACAATAAACGATAATGCGCCATCGTTACGTATTGTTTGACTAATTAAAAACAAACCCTGGCTCGAATATCTCGGGGGTATTAAAAGAGCGAACACTGCTCCCCGTCATTTTTTATGATAGTCGTTACTCGTGTGTATATGTATATATATATATATATATACATATTAAATATTCCTTTTTCATCCGTTCTCTAAAGACAATAAACGTATAATAATACAATATGTCCCGCCGATACGGTAGGTATATATTATTATAGTGTTTGGTGTGCGCGGGGGTTCTCCTTTATTTAACGCTTCGTTGCATTTTGCAATCGGGTCCGCAAACATTTAGAATATCAGACCACAAGTATAATTATATATACATATTAAAGTGTATACTTAATAATATATAGGTGCTTTAAACTGGTTACTGAACACTACTTAGGGTTATGTCGTAGAGTGTCATCGTTGTGCTTAGTCAGTATTTTGTTTGTTTGTTTTATTTGTTTTTTTTTATTTTTATTATTCAGGCTATTACGTGAAATTATTATAAATTAAATTACAATCAGTTACTTATATTTAAATATAAATTAGTGTAGACATGTATTATGTTCCATATCAAACCTTATCTGTTGCGTTTTAAGACATTTTCCACGATATGGTATAAATCAGAGACAGGTGTGTAACTCAATCTTCTCCATGCACCAGTTTTAAAATTGTGATGTCTCACAAATCGAATGTTTTAAAATATTTTTTTTTCATTTATATAATAAACATAAAACAATTTTAAGTTGAATAGTGGGCTGGATAAAAATAGTAAATGGGGCGCAAGTTTTCTATCTCTGGCATGATGTACGACATAAACATTTATACTTTATAGCCATATAGAAGGTAATAATAAAGGACGTTGATCATTTGCCTCGTCATAAACACATTTTATAAATATTGAGAGTTATAAACTGCATACATCATGTAGATTATAGGTAACTATATACGCTATAATCGTAGTTAATATGCAGATGTTTTACATATGCATTATCTTATACTTGTGTAGATTATTCGTTCTGTATAAGAAATAGCTGATATCACTGTTAAAATTATTTTTTAAACATTAGTATACACAATTAGTTGAGTGCAATGCGAAAACTATATGAGTTTACAAATCACAGTGACCTTAAATAACAATGGTAACAACAATCGTTACGTAACATTATTTATAGTGAAAGTTAGAGTAAACTTTACAAATGTTCAATATACATTTTTCTTTTTTATTACACGTAGAAACCACATTAAAATATATTTATTTCTGACATAGAAAAATTATATAACTTTAAGCACTGTTCAGTAGGTATATAATGCCATTAAAATTATATAAGTATAGTTTTTAAACATGTGTTGTTACTTTCGTAGTCAAAATATCGTAAAAATGTTAGCTTATGCTAAATTATTTATGTTTATAAAATTATAAAACTAAAAGTATTTTTCAAACATAACACATTTAAATAATTATAAATTTATGTTTATGATATAGGTGACTATTAATTATTATACATCAAGTATCAAATATATATAAATATATTATTATATTATTATATAGTTTAATATGTTTGACTATTTATATAAGATAATATTCTTTAATTTATGGTTTAAATATAATATTAGAGCACATATACTATAGTAGTTACTCTAGTTAGTATTCATACATGTTCAAAAATTATTTCAAATAAATGAAATAATTCAAGGATGGGTGATGAGAAAAAATTAAAAATTTTAAATAGATAACTTACAATACTTGTTTTTTATTTTAAATCGATAATGGTCGAAACATTAGGATAACCTAATCATACATCGCACTCATCAGCAGCTTTGTGAAACTACATTTTTTTGATTACTACAATAATTATCAACATATTACTAAGTAATAATTCAGAGGAATACAGTTTTGTTAATCTACGGTGGTGTAATTTGGTATAATAAAAGCAATATTTTACCTACTTAAACATTTTTATACATTATTTTTATCATGTAATTGGGCATTTATTTTGTATTTTAGTTTTTTCTTTTATATAGGTGATGCATATTTAGATATTTTAAATAATTTCAATTGCATATTCACGCATGCATATTATACTAAACTTGATTATACATAACACGTATTTTTGCATGTAGCAACCGGTCTTTAAAATGATGATCAAATTGATTCGACTTACTACGGCAGTAGTCACTTCAGCTTCAGCAACTTTGATTATACAATGTTCAAGTCCAGTCTCGTATGGCTTCGCTAACTTTTGAAGTCATCTGCGCTATTCTCCCGTTACTGTACAAGATTGTTCACGGTCTCCAAACTACCATCGATTTACTGACAGTACTGGTTATATAATAAAAAAAAAATACATGCATATATTTTATGTATAATATATACATCTATATATATTTACAATAGTCAGTTTATAAATTTTTAATAAAGGACAGTAAATATGAACAAAAACAATAACATTCTACGTGGTATGAGTACATAATATAGGTAATAATAATGATTAATAATAATATTAATAATATTTGATTAATAATTATAAAATTAATATATTTTGTTTGTGGTTCAATCGTAACTTTGTAAAAAACAAATTATATTATTATATATGAGGCGCATTTATAAATCGTCTGGGTATTTCTAATCTCAATTTTGCGCAAATGCGTGTTAGACAGTAGACTCGTTGAAAGTATTACGAACACCGTAATATTTTAACACGGTAAAAAAGATATGAAAATCGCTCGCTACATACAATAATATAATGCGTTGTCGTGAGTTATATTCCGCGAACTGTAATATGTATATACCGGAGTCCGTAAGTCGCGGTTGTTGAGATGCCGAACGAATGAATTAGACGCATATATATATAGTAGAACGGACGTCTTTAACGTCTCGACCGCCGCCACGCCACGAATCCACGATCGAACGCGGATATATAAATCTTCGACCTGGCGCACGGCGGTCGGGTGGTCTGTCCGACGTATTACTCCTCCTTGGCTCCGTTAAACGGATATCCATCACTATGCGGGCGCGCCCTCTTCCCACCACCATCACCGCCACTTTTGGTAGCCGGGTGAACGGAAAAACCGTTGTAGATTTCCCACAAGACAGAAGGAATCTCGAAGGTGTGTAGTGTGTGTGTATGTGTGTGTATCGAAATAGGAGCTAAACAGTATGGCGCGGGGGTGGGGAGGTTGTGCTAGCAACGCAGGGTGGTCGAACTCCTTTGATAACTAATTAAGAAGGTTTGGCTTCTACCAAGACAAAAGGAGTAATTAGTTACCGCCGTGCCGCGGCGGTGGCAAGTTCCTTTGGGCGCAAGCTGGCTAAACAATATCTTTTCCGATGCCCCGAGGGCACACAACCAACAGTCCAAATTAATAGCGCACATCGTAATTGCTTTTAATACAAACTGCCCGGTCACCCGGTGGATCGACAAGACGCGCGGCCGAATCCAGTGGCGGTGCAGGCCCAGAGCAATCAAACTTTATGTGTACTCCAAGACGCGAATGAACCAGACTTTTTGAATTTACGATCTACACCATGACTACACATCGCAGTAAATAAATAAATTTATATGTGTATTATGTGTACATATTATATATATATATATACGTGTATGAACGAATACTGTATAATTGGAAGCGGGTTGTGTATTGTAGTGTAAACAAAAATTCGTGAAAAAATAAATCCTTTTTCCGCCCCTATATATTGAACGTCCTCCTCCTCCTCAAAAAAAAAAACAACCACAAGTACACAGCAATCTCTTAGAGGGAAATAAGCCTTTCTTTTTTTATATACCTCTGTGGCTCTGTATGTGTGTGTGTGTAACTGATTGTACCAACTCCATCTTGATCCACCCCATCCTCGGTATTTAAGATGATTACACTGTAAAATAATATGTTTATAGAAGTGTATATTGTTGTCCATCGTTTCATGAGATATATACTTTTTCCGTATAGGTTTATAGGAGGAATTATCTAATCTAAAATCTGTATTATTGTATCATACTGATCAAGTAAAACCAAAATAAAATTATTCTAATAATAAACAAATTAGACGTTCCTATAATAATTATACTGTCATATATATTAAATATAAGTATGTGAGAAATTCATAAGACGCTAAAAAACTTCTTAAAACTTTTAAAAACTCTGGATAATTCAATATTTGTATATGCTTAATTTCTAATTTTTAGGTTAAAAATTTATAAAATACACGTCTGATTTATAACATTTTGATAATTTAGAATAAAGTGACTATATTAAATTAATTCTTTCAAAAAAAATTATTTAGGTAATGAATAAAAATACTTAAATCTATATGAAATGAGCTCTTTAATTTATTATAATTTTTAGGAACTAGAACATTTCTAAAATATTCATTACAAATATAATTTATTGTTAATACACGCCTGCTGTTTAATAATATTAATAACTGTTTCATTTACATACCATATTTTATGACAATTTAGTATGCAAAAAAATAATATGTGTCTTTACATATGAAAAAAATAAAATCTTATTTTAGTGGAATTAAAGCAACACTTTTATTTTATAAATACACATAAAGTATAATTTAAGTTTAACAAAGACTGCATTCAAACACAATAGTTGCATGTTAAACGCATTAACTCATTACTAACGAATCGTAGATGTTATCCAAATCATACACTAAAAATATACAAGTCTATTTTTTATTTAGAGAGTTTTGATTTATACTGACAAGTAGAAATATTAATGTTTCTTTCTTTTAAAATAAATGAAATAAATCAAATTTATGTTGGAATTATACAAATTTTAATTGGTAAATATTTTAACATAATTTTTACGAATCAAATTAATGAAAAGAAACTCAAAATTACACTTTAAACAAATATTTCACTTTTTAGCTTAAAATAAATCCATTATATTATATAAAATAAATAAATTATAAAAAAATTATATTTTTAAAACATTAAAATTTGATAATAATATTTCAAAGAAAAAAAATACATGTAATTCATTATGTCTACTTTTGTAGGTAATTATTTAAATACCTACTATATTGCATTAGTTATAACTTAAAAGTTATATGTTATGTTAAATGTTATATTAATATATTCTACCGATTATTAAAAAAAAAAAATTATGAAAGATGTAAATGATTATTTAATTTAAAATCATATGGCATAACATGAAATGTATGGAATATAAAATAATAGTATTTGTATTATATTATTATATATGCCATATATGTCTAATTTTAAATACAATGATTTTTAAAAGTTAACAATAAATAATCCAATAAACTAATATTCAGCATTATGCACACCAAAATATTCAAAAAAATTATCCACTTTGAAAAACGTGTTCTCAGTATATAATATATTATTAACGCTTTTAAGATATTGGGTGAATTATTGAAAAATGTATTGCCATGATAAAATTTAGCATAAGTACCCAATAACTAAATGATAAAAAAAAAATTCCTTGTTAATTTTATATATATTTTAGCATTAAAATATATTTTATTTAAAAACTTTTTATGAATTTAAAAATACAATAATTAAAATTTAATACTGTATATACTTATTCGAAGAAATACATGTTTATCAATTTAATCATTTGAAAAATAAAATAAAATCATATTTTTTGTGGTTTTTCGTGTTTATAAAATATTATTAAGGTTTATTTATTTTTATATGTTAAAAAGTTTATAATAGATTTTAACATTTTGGTCACTCCCCAATTTCTGCCCACTCGAAACGCCTTTATTAATTTTTGTTTCAATTACAGACCACGGAGTCATCCAGTTGGAACTCAGGATTCAATTACCCTATGGAAATTTGTTATACATACATGTATACTATAATGCATATTAACAAGTGTTTCACGTGTTATATCCGCATAACTTTCATGGCCGACAATGAAAAAAGCCACTTATTTGTACTTTTAACGAGCAAATATCATGTTCTAAAACAGTAGACACGATCAGACGCGATTCGCTCAAAACAATAGTATCGAAACATATTTTTTTCAATGGTTCTCAGTCATTCTATAGAAATTATTGAAAATTCAAAATGGCCTAAAATTGATATTCCATGCATAAACATATTAATTTTCAAGTTTATAATTTATAATAATTTATAAAATTTTCAAAATAATTAATAAGTAATAGATTATCCTTTTACAATGGCAAACAGAAATTTTAATAGTTTTGTTATATTTATATCATAACAGTATACTATTACATTACAATAAATAAATCTTTTAAACGACTAAACAATTATATAATATTAAATTTATAATTAACGTGGATAATACACACTTTTATAAAAACGTATTATTTTTTTATCGACTGTTAGTTTAATAATGATTAACATATTATTGACTCGTTATAAATGTGTAGCTTTTTTATATGAAAGTATAACCAATAAATTAAGAAAAACATGAAGAATAATGTATCTTAGTACCTACTCTTTAATGATTATTATTATTTAACACTGTAAGTGATATACAATTAATTAAAATTACTATTCTGGCTAAATATTTTATGTACTAAAATAGTATAATATTATAAAATATTATTCAAACTTACCAACCAATTTGGACTCGACATTCAGTATAATATTATTAATTGTTCATTAAATTGTAACTTACTTATTAGAATTATTATTATTTTAATAACACATTATTTGTGTTAATAAAAACAAAATAATATGAATAATATGTGTGTGTATTTTTTTAATATACACATGACACTATGAACCATTCTCGATTTGCATATATTTTAATAGTTTGATATACTCCACATAACACTTAAAGTATTAATGTAAATTATAATAATATCAAACTTACCAATTATCAATAATCAATATTATTTATTTTATATAATTTATTAAATTTATTAGTACAGAATTGAAATCAATCAAAATTTAATAAGATTCATGAATTGTACTAGTAAAAAAACACTGCTTTTTTATTACTTAATATTGTGTCATATTGTTATCTAATATATTTTAATATTTGTAATTTATTTATTTTAATATTAACATATCAATGTAGTGTTATGCTAAATAGCCATAGATGCCGTGGATAAATTTTTAATAAAAATAATGATAATAAATATTGGTTATATTGTTAATATTAATTTATTATAGATTTGTACATTTCAATGCTTTATTATTTATATAGTCTAAAATTCACTTACCCATTTACATCATATGTTAAATAGTGTTCAATAAAAGAATCAAAGTTTTGGAACTCCTGACCAACGGTCGTTGACGTAAGGGTCGACTTTAACAATATGTAGGTACTTACCTTTTACCCGAAAGAGAATTGGTATATTGAATCGTAGGGTTGTAAAAAAAAGGGGGGTTACGATGACCGCCGATAAAGATAAGCTCACAGTTAATTTATACGAATTTCGCATGTAAGGTCACGTGATCGAAGCAAAAGACATGAAAAATATTACGAAGCGATATATTTCATGCACAGTTGTTCTACCGAATACGTTTTGCATATAAATAGGCCGGAAAATGATCGTCGAATTCAAATTTTTACATTTCTGACGTGAACCCGCCCTCGTATAAGTAGAACACAAGTGTCTTGTATTACAATACACGGTCATTGTCTGAAAGTTTTTTTTTTGGAAAACACGAGAAAATGTATCGCCATCAGCGGCGGAACGCTTCCGGTTTTATTCATATGTACTACAAAACGTGGTGGTATTCAAGACAAACGATATTAGCATTATGTGTTTGTAAGCTTTGACATTTCTTTTCTCATGTCTCCGGTTTTTTTTCATACCCGTCTCTTTCACGCGCACGTGTGTGTGTGTATTATTTTTTTTATCGTAGAAAAACGTTTTCCCGCTTTCCCTTTGACAGGACGAAACATTTGATGGATATCAAATCCTGTAAGGAACGAGACTATGACGTCTGGTCGTATATATATAAGTATGTATTGCATATAGCATACGTAACGATTACTAACCCCTCACAATAATTTTGTTTCCGCCTCGTTTTCTCATAGCGTTACGATTTTGACGTGGTTTCTTCTTCAGTTGTATAATAAATAATAATATACATAAATATATTATATTTGTATGAACATTTATGTATAGAAATAACTTCAATAGGACCCCTCCGTAAAGTATTTAGTAAATTTTTTTTATATTATACCTATATGGAACAAAAAAAGAATTTCGATTTTATAGCAATAAAAATTTAATAACAGATAGAGCTATATAGTAAGTATAACAGCGATTATTTGATAGGAAAATTTACTTTTTTGCTACAATGGGAATAAATCGAATCAATTCCATGCATGTCATGCATATAGTCCAGAACAAAAAAATCGACAACAAATTAATTGCTTGAACCCAAAGATAGATTGCTAAACTTTACAAGTCGGTACTCAAGATTTAATTTTTTTCTCGTATCATATATATGTATTATTTTTGTTTTTTTTATCATTCAAATTTAAATTAGGTGGCTAACTCCTTAAATATTATACTCCACAAAAATCGAAACATTTTATTATATTAATGTACAATTAAAAATTATCATGTAAGTAGATTGTAGTTAAACTTAAAAAATATATTATGTGAAATTATTATTTGCTTTTAACTATTTCAATAATTAAAATAGTTAATTTAAAATTCTATAAACAATAACGGATTAAAATTACTTAACATAATAATTCGTCTATATAGTATTATAAAGGTATACTGATTATAACTACATACACAATAATATATTTGAAAATGCTTATTTTAATTTTATTTCTAGTCAAATGTATTTCATATACTATAGTTAACTGTTATCAACACCATTAACATGAACACATTTCCACCTAAGTGAGTTAAGATTTTAAGGTGCAGTTAGCGCTAAACAAATAGTAGGTATACAAGTTACACTCGATTTAGAGCCAACTATATAAGTGGTGTGGTGTTATAGGTATACATCGGACTATTATAAACGCACACGGAGTGTTATCGATTGATAAAGTTTAGGGAACCCTAAAACACAATTATATATATATATATATATATATATATGTGTGTGTGTGTGTGTGTGTGTATATATACCTATAAAACATATATTATTATATACATGCACAATCGGTATATTATTTCGGATGGAAGGTTCTTCCACCGTGCGCATTTGATCACATCAAGGCTATAAATTGTCAATGTTTACCCGTTCACCACCCTCACACAACCACCAATCACCGCACGGCCGCCCTATATCTATTTTGAACAAGGTACTCGGTGGCAAAAACGTCCGATAACTATTAAACTGGGTACGTATTACCTATATACTTTTGACAATCCTATGTTAAGTATATCTATACTGCCTACAGTATTATATACTACACAGAGGAAGTGGGGTAAATGTTTGAATACAAAACTTGGCCCAAGTGTGCGTTTAAGAGCCCTTTTCTCCATTAAACCCGCATACATCGATGTCTCCACACCTGTGCGTAAATCATCTTGGAAGTCTAGAGACTTAACCTGTTAAAGACGCTCCTTCATACCTACCTCACAACCCCAAGTATATAGTATATATTATGTTATATACATTACTGGAGCATCTTAATTATAAATTAATGTTTTCAGTTTTTGAAGTTTTGTTTACTATATATTATATGTAATATGTATAGACAAATTATCATGTTATTTAATTATTTATTACTTATACAAACAATATTAGTTATAATTTATAACTATAATATGATTTAAAAACTTTCAAAATATTATTGAATGATAATAATATAATGAATCATAATATCATATAATGTATATTATTTTATATTTCCTTTTATGATATAAGGTATATGGACAGTTTTAGATCAAAGTGAATATTAAAAATTTATAATTTCAAAATAACAGATTAAAAGCTACTAAAATGAATATATATATATAATTTTAAATTATCCATACTTACACATAATACTTATTTTAATTAAATGCTAATTTATTAAAAATAATAACCCGTATTTACGTTAAACATTTTAAAAAATCGTTTAATAGTTGGTATTATAATATTATAAATTGGAAAAATATTTCAAAATAAATATAAAATGAAGTTTTGTTATGTAATATATTGATATAATAAACAATAGTATAATATTTACTTATATATTAATTACATATAATTTTAAGGATTTAAGTTGTAATATTTATCCAATATACGTCCGCCCCCCCAAAAAAAATCAAAACAATTATGCATAGTATTAAATAAAAATAAATAATAAATATTAGATGTTCTTAGTTCTTATAATTATGCCTACATTTTAAAAATAGTTACAATTGTTTATGTATATTTTAATTTAATTTTTAAATAATAATTAATACACAAAGTATGTATATATTCACAGATATTTTTATAAATATATTTTATTTTTGTTGTTTACAAAATAATTTATTTTTCCCTTTATTTTATAAATATTAAGTTAAACAATGATCTATAACCAGTTTATTTAATACTTAATTTTTAAACGAATAGAAATATTAATTGATTTAAAAACATTACTACTATTAGGTACAGTGTGTTAGAAATTATTATATTATAATATAACGAATACACAGTATTATTGTGTTTGATGTATTTTGAAAATTGAACATAGTAAAATAATTCCTAAGTATAACAAAGGTAATTATATGAGTATATTGTATACTCATTCAGTGGTGTATAAATAATTATGGTGGGGTAAGGATAATACTAAAATATTAATAATACATTTAATTCTCGAGAATATTTGATATCACGATGTAAATAAAGTATGTAGTAAAAATTTAAATAAACATCAAATAATTTCAAAATCTAATATTGTATATAGGATTTTCGCTTTGGTATAGTTATAATTTATTGGTATATAATATTGCATAAATGATTTTACTCTGACAATGAATGACTAGCTATATGACTGTGTATTTGCTGTAATTATATTTATTTTACATTAAGTTATTACAAATTAAGTTTTTATCATTTTATAGGGTCTTATAAAATTAAATTTTTCTTATAATAACACGGTGCCCCCCCCCCAAAAAAAATCATAAAACATACACACATACACCGCACTATTACACTATGTATAATATTACATGAACAAATAATATTTTATCAATCTTTACAAAACATACATCATTACTATCCATATTAAAAATGTATAGGTACCGTATAATTTTGGTATTGTTGGAATACTTTATACACTCATTGAATACAATATGATGTGTGTATAATTTCAAAATATCTAAAGTGTATTTTTGGCTTATCGTCAGTACACGAGACCAAGATAAACTCGTTGAGCATTCAATCTTCCAAATTGTCCAATTTACGGGAAACGAATTACGTATATACCTACGGTGTAATATGCGAACAAAAAGTTGGCAAACACTGCTGTGGCAATCGTCTTTATAAAGGATAACCACGTGTCCTTATTGAAACAACGCGCTATACAGAAGCGAATCCCAGGAGAAGAAATAAAAAAACACGTGCACACATCCAGGATAAGTCGTTAAAGAAGGGAAAATAATGATATATATATGTACTCATGTATACATATTATACATATATATTTCTGCTATACGGAAGCTAGTATTAATAATTTAACAACACTTTGATCGTTGTTCAATACATGTATAAAGCTTATGGGAAGTTTTTTTTCAATTTCGTTCCTTGAGTCTATTATCTTCGAAACAATTTTTTCGTCGCCTTAATAATTCAAAATATATTATGCTTTACCCTCCCCTCTTCCTGGCGCTAAACAAACATAATATTTTGTACTTGCAGCAATTGCAACAGGGCACCGAAGGGCTATAGTGGCGGCGATACATACCGTGGGCGCCATTCATCACATAATAGCTTCAGCTCGATTAAAATTTCACTACAAACTAAATCGGTTTCTTGTTTACATTCCATGCTCTCTTATTCCCCCTTCTCACTCTTTGTCTATCTATATGTGCATTATATAGATACACATGCATGTACTAACACGCACACGCACAGACACGCGCATACATACAAACCCTTATTAATTTAATGAACTATCCGGTGCGAAGAATAAATGAAAAAAAATATCCTACTGTTTTATATATAATATATAAAATTTAAGCCGGACTTACCATTTTTGTAGTTGTGTGTTACTCCATATAAGATTGTTGTATGTAATGAGCTCATACAGCTACTCCTATATCGTATAGGCTACACACTCCCTCCCCGCATAGTTCTTAATTCGTGGATGGCAAGGTGTGTCTATGTTTGTGTTTCTCGAATACGTGACCAGAATTTCATCTGCTGCCGCATGTCCCTTTTATAATTTGTTTACTGACACCAGTAGCTAAGAAGAAACGAAATCGGTCGTCCGGAACAAAGACAATAACAACCATTTAACTGATCGTCATACGCATTTGTAACAACAACGAACTTTCTGCAAGTAAAATAAAATTCAATTATAAGGTTTTAAGTTTTTTTTTAAGAACATAATATCATAGATCTATGTACCTACTGACTTTTAAGTCAAGAGCGCTGCAAAGTATACAATATATAATATATTATTTAAATATGGGATGGTGATAAATACTTATGTATGTTACTTTTATGAATTTCAACGAAAAGTCGCTTGTTTGTATTACCAATATTATTATGTTAAATTATCGAATATTTGGTGTAGGTAACACGAACCTAATGTCGTACATTGAAGACCTTCCATTGATTTTATGAAGTCTAATACACAGCACATAGATAAATATTTTAGTTGGAAAATAATGTTACTCATTTGGGACCGACATATACTTTTCGTAAAACTTTAGTAAAATATACACGAAAAGGTATTATTATAGACCCTTGAGTTATGTATAAGTACTATAACTGTTAAATTATAATTAAAATTAATGTACAAGCGACAAACTAACAACAAATTTTAGAGTAAAATATTTTTGGCTTAGGTAAACTATACTGCAGCTAGTGCAGCTTACATCATTATGAATTTGAATTCAAAGTAAAAAATAAGTAAGTAAATAGGTACCTGCAGGTGTATAGTTGTAGGTGTCGAGTAGAGTAGATTACTATAATAGATGTATATTGTTTGAATTCAGTGATATTTCATTCATTCGTTGTATACGAATCATGTTTATAGATTATAACAAAATAATTAACATTTTTTATTTTTAAAATATGTAATTTCGTAAATATTTTAACTTCAAATGTCTGTAAAAGAAACGTGGTTGTATATTTTTTATACTGTTTCATTGTATTATAAACAACTTAAGGTTAACCATATAATAATTTTTTCATGTTTAAAAAGAAAGCATTTTTATACATTTTTAACAACAAAATATTAAATAACTTACAATTTTTCAAGATAAAACGAATATTATCTAAATTATTATTTTAATTGTTAATAAAAGACCCTTGCAGCTTAATTGTTTTTACATTTATTAATTGATAAATGAAAAAATTATCAGGAAACTTGTATTCACTTTTCAAATATTTTTTTTTGACATTAAAAAAAAAAAAAAAAAAACTAAAATAGGAAATTTAAAAATAAAAATTAGTCTTATACAATTGTATGATAATATATTATATATAAAAATAAATTCAACAAAGAATGACAAATTATTACATATTATTTACTAAAATTCAATAAGTTAAAATAAATAATATATAATTTAGAAATGATTACACTTAATAAGTGACACTAATCAATTCAATGTTCAATATGTTGTAAAAACTACAAATTAATTTCTTGTAATTAAAAAATAAACACAGTTTATTAATATAAAATAATATTAGATGAAATTTCATCTATTCTGTGTTCAGACCATCTCAATCGAAATACCTCTCAACTTGATATTTGTTCTTAATGTCTTAATATACACATTAAACACACTATAATAATTAATAACACAGACCTCTATATAATGTATGGTATTATATATTAAATTATAGAAATTTGTACATAATAATTATTACAATCAGAGCAAACATTCTACTAAATTTCGCGCGCTTTTTTGATGAAAACGTGAGCCGGTCCAAGTGGTAGCACTGGTTTTACAGCTAATAGCTTATCACTATGGCTGGACTATTATATTCATGTGTGATAAAGATAAACAACGTTATTTTTTTTTTTAGAGATAAAGTTCATAAAATCGCGTTTTTCCGTTTGTTCTTTTCAAATATAGTTTATCGTAATATTATTTTTTCTACTATACGTTATTTCAACACTTGCGTAGTCAAAATGCCTTCCATTACAGATATGCTAAACTTAAACAAACTGGACATATTCCAAACCATGAGAAAGGTATTAGAAACTGATGGCGCTAACATCGTTCGAAATCTAATAGCATACAAAGACCAAATATTGTATATTTGGAATCCCGATGAATGCTGTTTGTACTCGCTACTATTGAATACAGTTCATGAGGAACATCCTTTATACCAAGTAAGAAACCCATTTTAATAATAGTGCTAAATTTATCCTATTGTTTGTTAACTGTTACGTGTTGTGTTCACTAAATAATAGATTTGTTTAACATTTGTTATTTCCCATTAAGGAATGCTTTGCATCTACTATTTATTATCATCAAACAATATGTCTAAAAATATTAATCGTATATATAATTATTAATAGTTCTACTATCGTTGTACAAATATAGTCAAAGACAATTATTTTTTTTAAATACACTGAATTGGTTTTATTCACTATATTATATACTAGATATTATTTACAATCAATGTTTTTTAAATAAAAAGTGTTTTATATGAATAACAATAGTATTACAGTACAACATTTTAATAACTATTCTAGACATATTTGACCACGAGGTTGATTATTTGACTATGCTTGATCAGTATATTATATTATACTATTTGTTGACAAGTGGATACATAAATAAGATGAGACTTGCTTAACCGCTTTATGGTATTTGATTATTTTCCTTTAATTTTAACATTCAAGTATTTTATTGTTATACTAAGTACATCATTGATACTTCTAATAAGTCACCATTTTCACTAATAAATAATAAGTAGGTATTTTAATTTTTAATAATTGTATTGTAATTATTCAAAATTTATTCAGGTTTTATTTTAAATATTTGTTACAATAAAATAATGTTCATGTTATTTGTAAAAATCTTTCTTATCACTGAACAAAATTAATAAGTATTAGTATATTAGTTTTAAATAATATAAATAATAAACAGATACCTACATAGTTTATGCCTAAATAATTTCAATGTTATTATTATTTATTAGTCTGACAAATGTTAAATAATTAATAACTTTAAAATTGATTGTTTTATTTCACAGATCAATAACTATACTAAATTGTCATCATATATTATTCTTAAAATGTGATACCTAAATTAAATATCATGTAGACAATAATAATTAGGTATACCAATTATAATAAAATTATATTACTTAAAGTACCTACTTGAGTACTTAGTTACCATAAAATACTTAAATAATTATTCCAACTTTAATAATTCCTTTGTACAATTATTGGTTAAAAGTAGACAGTAGATATATAATAAAAACAATGTTATAAGTTATACTAGCTATTGCTATATACAATTTTATACCTATAGTATAGAATAACTATTCCATAATTTATCCGTTGAATAAACACTATCTGAACATTGAAAAACCGATTAAAATTAATTTTTCCTTGTTTGTCGAATAGTTTATGTTATTTGATGGATAAAATAGATTGAAAAACTGGGCTTAAGTCGCTAATAATTTAAATAAGACATTATTAATGTTTATTGATACACTATTCCAATTCCAATTTTTATTTCTTACTGAGTATTTGTTACATTATATTTGTATTAATAAGTAGTGGTGGATTATAAAAAGTAATTGGTCCAGTAAAACTATTGAACTGTGCTAAAATTTGTTTTTGACCTAGATATACATTTAGGGTATAAATGCATGCTAATTTGAAGTCTTACACAAAACGTTGTCCTCAAGTTTGTAATAACTAAGTAAAATGACTAATATTTTTTACTTATAAAATCAGAACATAATATTCAATTTCATAAACAATGTAGGTACATCAATTTTTTTTCTAATAAATTACTTTTATTTTTAACAATATCAATAATATCAACATCAATATTATTGAATACATTTTGCTGTACAGCTATAAATCAGTTATATCTTTAATTATTAATATTAGTAAATAATAGCTCATTATCAGCAGCCATGACTCATTAGAAAATTTGAATTAAATTTAAGTTTTTTCAAAACATTTAAGTTTAACATAGGTATTTGATTTAACATAATTAAACAGTAATCTATTAATATTAATTTTATATGAATAAATAAGTTAGGCGAGGGCACCAGCAGGAGAGTCCAAAGTGCCCCCCCCCCCTTGGGAATTTTTAGCTTTATGTGCTGTAATATCATGTATATGGCATTCCATTTTACCATTAAATTCTATTCCAAAAATTTTGAATAAAATTATAATTATAAAGAAACAATTGATTTTTTAAAGAAAGTTCTCTTAGAAATTCAGTTGCTCAAAGTATAACAAAATTGTGTTTAATAAAGTGATCAAAATTCCACAAAACATCAAGAAAATGATATTGCTATCACTGAATCTTTGAATTATATTAAAATTAATAGTAATAAAGACATCAGTTAAATCAGTACATATTTTAAATTAAATTATTACTCTATAGTTTTTAGTTTCCTCGGGGGTAATTGTAAGCTATTCAGCTATATTATTGAATCAGTGATTAATAAACTATAAGGTGTTGGTGGACAATAGTTTACTAATATTATTTCAGTTGATGGAAGTAAACAGTGAAGACGTTTTTAATATTATGATGAAGGACATAAAACAGTATTCTGATGATGTTGGTATTGAAACTGTGATACCTAGGATTATTTTTAAACAGACTAAGATAAAATTGTTTTTATTTATTGACTTCTATAGAATTACAGTTTTTCTTTTATATTTGGACTCAATAATATTATCTTTAAAATTTCGTATTCATAAAAAAAATTAAGTTGCTTTTTTCATATTTTTTCTAAATTCAAAAGAGGAAATTATAGATCAACTTAATCAAATTAAGAAATTATATGAAAAATTTGTGGATAATATTGTTGAGTCTATATTTTATTATTATATATTAATAATGCTATTATTCTACTATTATTTTTTTAGTAGGTGAATATAAGTAATATAAGTAATTTTTATTGTGTCCCGTGTGTATTTTATTCTACGAACGTACTTGTAGGTAGGTACAATTTGTATTGTTTATATTAACCATAGAAAAATAATATTATGATTTATGTTCTGTTAAAATTACAGAATATTCTATTTTAATAATGGTAAAATGTATTGATATGTTATCAATTTTATTGATTTACAATAAAATAATCGTGTGATAATTAAAAACAAAAATTTCTAAGCTGTAAACTTAAAAAAATATGCATCTCAGTTAATCACATAAAGTAAATAATGCAAAACTAAGTTTATACATATAACTATTTAATTTACAGAAAAATGAAATCACATGAAACATTTGCTATATTTAATTTGATGACACTAATAGTTTTTTAAAATTATTGAGTTCTGATTTATAAGTCTGAAATAAATAACGATGAATTTAGCGAATATTATTATAGAGATATTTCTTCAATCACATTAGATTACACCTTTTTGGAAAGCCTGCATAATTTTTCTATTATAATCTGAAACACATCTCCGACTGACTACGATTATGTTGTGTATACAATATATATATATATATATATATTATATGTGTATACATATATATAATTCTACGTTTAGTAACAATAATAATAATATCCATTAATTTGCAAATTTACAGCGCCGCTGGTTGTTCCGCTTGCAGACCCCCGCCGCTACAGTGTTGTGGCACTATGGTTGCAGTAGAGAAGGCGGCAGAGACGTTCTTCGCAAAAGTACCATTTGGCGTTGATTCCTCTGCCGTTTTTCCTCGGTTTCCGTTTAGCGGCCATAAATCGGCATGAAATATAAGTTCCTATTCGGAATCGCGCAATATAAACACGAGCCGTTAACACAAACGCGATCGCGGGGACGATGACTATATGCGCATCTTCTCTTTTCTCTTCCCCCACCGACAACCACCCATCACGACATGGTGTGTGCCACCACTTCACAGGACTAAGGGGTTTTACTTAACAATTATCATAAATATAAACAGGCCCGAACTTCCCTCGGCGACAACTACTACCACCACCACTATTACTACTCTGACTACTACTACAACTACTACGACGACGACCAAAGATGCGGTTTATCTTTTGAGGCCATTGTTGAGTTTATATATGTGTGTGTGTTTGAGTGGAGCGTAGGAAAAATGGAATAATAAATTGCCATTATCGCTCCCGATTGTTCCTTATATTATATTATGTGTAATTATGTATATAAGTCCGCGGCCGCGGGTGTTTCTTCTTCGCGTCTCATCCTTTTCCTTTTCCTGTCGACCGCCGCCACAGTCGTCGTGGTTGAAATAAACCGCTAGCAGCAATGTCGTAGGGAAACGTCTTCGTCCGGCTGTTGAATTATCGTTTATTACAATCCTCTTCTTATTATTCGGCGGCGTGGTGTACCTTCCCTCTTGCACCTCCTGTACTTGCTTGTCGTCATTTTCTCGACCAAAGCACAGACCTCATGCACGCAAAACGGCTCTATTAATGCTAATATACACCCCCATGGAAGAAACGGGCCCGGTTCGCACAATGGTATTTCATGAAAACGTCGCTGCCCGCCCAACAGCTGCAATTGTTTCTTTGGATGCTCCTTTATACCTCCACCTCACCCCTTGTTCTTCGTGATGATTTCGTATTTCCTACTCCAGCATACTAATATCATTTATGTTCCAACATTTACTGAGCTCGAGCGATTTTTAGTACAATAGTGGGTGTACTATTATAATGTAATATTACAGAAAATTCTCGGTCTTACAATATAGACTTCCTGCAATATTAGTCATGACTGTAGTTAATTATATATTAAATTACATCATCTATATTGTGTCTTAATTATTCACTTAAAATATTGAACGTACGTTACACATTTGTAAATAGTTCTTATAGCCACTATCATTAGATATCGGATCCTAAAAAAAGAAAATAATCAACTTAATCACTTTATATTTTATAAATTATGAAATTAAAAGTGTAGTATACCTACCTACTTAAAAATAATAATAAATATTACTTTGAGTTATTCTTATAATTTATTTATATTTTAGAAAATAATAGTATTCATAATTTATAAGCTGTATGCTCAGTACGTATTTATCATAAGATATATAAACATTTTTAAACCTATTTATGTTTAAAGTAGTGTCATTCTTAAAAATTTTAGAAAAAAATAAATGTTCAGTAAAAAGTTTTAAAAATATCAATTTACAATACTCATTTTATTTGAATTAAATATATTATACCTACGTCTTAATATATTTAATATAATATGAACAATAGTCAAATTTTTAATATAGGATTATAAAACAAATTTATTTTATTGATAGACCACAAATTTTAATGCAATATATTTTACTATTATCATCGAGCTTTTCGAACATCGAAGTAAAATTAATTATGTATTTTGAGATCACAATGGTGGTAATTAATTATCAATATGTACCAAAATGTATACTGTAAAGATATACTTATAAAATAAACAAGCATCTAAATTATTTTGTCATTATTATTTACTTATCTATGTAGTTGTATTATTTTAAAATAAATGATGACATGTTAATATTTTTTTACAAAATCGTATTTATACAATACCTATTTATAAAGTATAAAATAAATTGTACAAATATACTATCATAACTCATAATATTCATAGATATTATACATATTGTAGTAGATTAGTATATAGTCACAATATAGGTATTGCAAATAGTAAATTCGGCATTTAACAAATCAAATAACATATAACTATATTGACTGGATTGAAAATATTATTATTCTGAACATCTATTATATACGCATTCACGGATCATCATAGTTTTCGATCCATTTGGTCTACCGTACTAAAAACCAAAGTCTTTAAATTTACACGCTACATTAGTGTCTTGTATCTACTTGCTCCCTTCCCCTATTCTTCCTTTTATTGTTATTTTAATCTTAAGTGCTATTTCGAAGACTGATGTTTATTATGCACATTTTTAGAACGTAGTGCTGTCGAACCCCGGAGTCTGTTTAATGAACGTTGAATTTGAAAAAAAAAATGAAAAGTGATGGTTGGGGATTAAATCGACTGCGCATATTGAACATTTTTAAATAAAAATATAGGGCGTGCCCGAGATATTATATTACAATTCCGTATCAGAAAATAATCGTATTAGCTTAATTAAAAAATAAATAACGAGAAAAAATAACATACACCCGTCATTCTATATGATTGGTAATTATCGTTATTACTTTAACGTAGTTACCACCTATAGTTATAAAAATGAATATCGTTTTGAAAAACGGAAAAAAAAGTCGAAACTGTAGAACCACACCCTGTGGGTCATTAGAATATTAGGCAATGTGTCATACGATGTTAATGTATAAAATAACAGTGATAAATAAAATATTAATGACATGAGTGATGGAAAGAGCGAAATGAAACTGCAATGGACTGTTATAGTAATCGACTGTGGTCACGCTGACTGTTGTCAAAGAATTCATTATTGCTGGATGGGTTATGTTAATATAACGATGTTATATTGTACATAAATGTTATTTTTATCTCTTGAATTATTTAAATCTAGTTGAAACTAATTTTAATAAAACAAAATAAAATTCGCCATTGCATAGTCATTTTTGATCATTTTAATGTGTAATAATAATATTGTAATAAAACATTATATAACATTGAATACTCGTAGTATACAATATCTATGTTATTGTATACGCTATAAATGTACAGTGTACGCTATATTTACTTTTTTCCTTATGTATATTACCTAAGCGTATATAATGTATTATATTTTGTTTTCCTTATGCAATACAAATCGTATATTGAATGTCAGTGCAATTAATTAGTTGATAGTAGTAATGAAATTTATGAGCCGTATAATTTGTCATAAATTAATCAATAATATAAATACTTATGTTTATACATGTATATATTATAATACATTTATCGACAGTGAAAGGTTAATGTTTTATGACGATTAAAGGTTAATACGTTCTATAGAATAATACAATAATATCGAAAGAACCTTTTAGATATAATGTACATTTATCAAATTATTATTTATATGTATTATAGCTATGTATACGTATATATTTTAGCCCTACCAATAAATACAAGTCCAGGTTAATTCATTATCCAGTGTCAGAGAAAAAGGCACTCATAACGGATGTGATGCGATTACCCGTTATGTCGGCATTGTCCCGAGAGAAAATCCAGACGGATCGGGTACGCGTTTTATTGGATGAACTTTCTTCTCCTTTTCTTTATTTTTTTGTTTCCTGTGTTTCTATTTCTTTTTCTCCGTTCTTATTACTACTATCGTCATCAAGGACCAAACTTTTACTTATTTATTGTCGCGTTTCTCACTTTATGAAAAATATATCTAAAGATAAAAAAAATATCTCTATCTGGGTCTTGCAATCTAAAGGGGAAATGTTTTATTCGACTCGATTTTTCTTGCTTTAAAACAACACGGAATTAAGTTAAATCCGCGGCCATTAGACCTTTTGCGCCCTTTGTATTGAGTAGTTGGCCGCCCAAATCCGTGACACGGTAATCAACGGGTTTTACTTGGCAATATAATAAATAATGAAAACCATTCGACGTGGAAAAATGATAAGACATTATGGCAAAGATATTTGGATTGGTCAAATATATAGGGTGCGGTAAAAAATAAATGTAAACACGTGATCCTCGGTCTGGAAGGAAATATGACTAAATGTAAGTGCATGGCATTTTTATTTTTCCATTATGTCGCAATTAGGATTTTATTTTTACCCCTTTGGTTCCCATTTCCTCCTCTCTCGGAGATTAAAACGAAAGTTGCCTTTCGGTAATTAGATATGCAGGTCCGAGTGGGTTTTTGTAATCTGCGGTATTCTTAAGCTCGGACACGTAAAGGATTAACTGACAGCAGGCGAGCAAAAAACTAGTTTAAAGGACATTTTAGGATTAAGCACAGTTTAAAAAGACATTTTAAAAAAACATCCTCGACACTGGATTTCGTGGCAGCTTTTAAGAGCTACTCTGAATTTTTGAAATAAGCTTCAACTCATATCCTGCTTTAATATTACAAAGTCTTTAGTAACTTTTTTTAAATTATCTTTGCAATGCATTAACGGTTTACAATTGCAGATGTTAAACTATAAGACTCCTTTTTGTTTTATTATCGACAAAAACCAATTTATTTATAATTAATATGTCTTTAACTATGATATAATATTTAAAATTGCAAAGTATACATAATTTATATTTGTATTAAATCAAATAGCTACTAAATTAGCTTATAAAACAGGATATATATATAGTATTCAAGAATATTATTTAATATTTTAGGTAGATTACTAATTTATTTTTACACTTTATTGTTCTTTTCGTTTTAAATTTAAGTCCGGGGTAAAGAAAAATGTTTATGTATTATAGTGATTAAATTTGTTATGTAGTTTATTTAACTTGTAGCTTTATTAAATAATTTTAAAGATGTAGTGTGGTATTTGTAATTCATACCCTCATATCATAATTATTATATAACTTGTATTTCCTATCAGCTTAAATAATTGAGGTATGGTATTAAATACAATTATATATAGCACATTTTTATAACGATATAAGTAAAATATGTAAAAGTATTCATTTTTGATTTAAAAATTATAATTTTTGAAATATTGTTTCTTCAAGAATCGTTTTTTTTTTATTATTATTATTGAATACAAAGCAATAATATAATACTGATTTTCTCTAAGATAATAATAATAATAAATTTATTGCATCATTACAAGTTTTTGTATCAAATTTTACAATTATAAAAACAATATTGGTAAACAAAGCTTGTGCTAGAGAATACGAGTAGTTCTTAAGAATATAAAAGAGAACAAATAATATAATAAGAATTGGTATGAATAAATAAATAATATGTAGAGTCAAAAATATAGGAATACAGTGGATCATTCTATTTTAAAGTATCATGTTCAACAGAAATAAATTAATGTAAATTTAATATAAAATATAGTAAGCAGATATAGATAGCTGAAGTATCTGTATCCATTTTTACCCATCTATATATTCGTATAGACAATATTTTATTTTAGTTTCTGAACGATGCAGAAATTGCATATATACAATACCTATTATGCAATTTAAATATCTTAAGAATTATAATTTAAAATTTTAATTAATAATAATGTCGAAGTTATTATTTTAAAATGATACAAAAATTAAGTTTAGATTCTAGGGAATGAGATTTGTGATAAATATATAGAATTTTTAATTTATCTAAATTATATATTCAATATAATAAAGTTACATTATTTTTTTATACATAAGAATGCATTTAACCTGTGATTTGAAAACCAATCAGTATTAATTCTAATATACTGTTGATAAATAGTTTGGTTTTAAGTATGCATATAAAGTTTTGTATTTGTATAAATAACATAAGATTTATGCAGATTGTACGAATTGTACATAAGTATTACTTGATATCGGAATAATTAAACGTTTAATTAAAAGTCCGTCGTCTACGGCCGATAGAAAATACCGCTAAAAGCCTCGTATATACGCGCATACAGGCGGCTTTAATTACAAGCCCCCCGGGTCATGAGCGGGTTAGGTGAAGAAGTGGGGTGGCGAACAAATTTATGTGCAGATTTCAGACCTCTGGGAAACGAGACTTTGTTTGCGGTGACAATTTGAACGATTTATGTGCGCTATGCACGCAGTGGAGGTTTAAACCGTCTGCTTTACCTCTCTAGAACCCAATGCTTTTTAACGGAGACCTCGGTGCTTGTTTATTTGGATCGTTAATTCTTAATTTTTGATATTTCAACATCAAACCACAAAAATCATAAATATTTTCTAAAATTATAGTTATTTTAATTTATGAAGTTGTTTTTAAATTAAAATGAAATTTGTGTAGAAATAAAAAAATAAAATTAGCACATTTATTTTATTTTAAAATGTAACTAATGTGACTTATACTAAATGGTGATGTAGATATGAATTTAATATTTGTAAAAATATGAAATTAATCCGTTTTATTAATTTATTAACTTGGAACTGATTATTTTTGTTATTTTTCTTATGATTATATCACTTATGATTTTATATTTAGTTGAATTATAATTTATTAATGTCTTATATAGTTAAATGATATAGCTTATTTCTAAGCAAATAATTCTATAAGTCAAACACATTGTAATAATGGAAAATGACAATCATGTACATATAGCATTACAATTTTACTATCTTAAATCTTTAGAGATTTAAAAAATATTATTTAATATATATATATATATAAGTTATATACATCCTGCAGTTAGTTATGAGATATATCTAAGAGAGGTAACAATGATAATGAAAAAAAAGCGACATGGGATGTATATGCCCCACCGACCAAGGAAATAGATGAATACATCGGGGACTCTCATCACGTTCGTGTAATTTGAGGGACAATGATTGAAAAGCGGTGGGTTTAATACCGAAAAATGACTGGAGATCAACGGCAGACGATTTTTCAAAAAAAAAAAAAAAAATACTACGTCGACCTACACTAACTTATGACCTAGAATTTTCAAAAATGTCTAAATCGTTGCAAAAAAAAAATGATACATATAATAATATTTACTTTTTATCACTATATCTGGTGGATTTGTATCATACTAATTAAAAAAAAAACACAAACCTCATTGGAGTATACAAGACACAAATAAATCAACTAAGAATATAACTTATGAAATATGTAAGTAAGTAAATTAAGTAGGTCACGTATAATTTGTAGTGTTTATTTTCAAACCATAGTTAATAATTATAAATTATATAACTTATAATGAATAACATATTTATAATGATAAATGATCATTTGTTTATTAATTTCCTTATACATAACTGCATAAGTTAAATTTAAATAGTTTGAAAAAACAGTCTAACTCATTTAAAACAAATATAAATCCAAATTGACTATTATTATACAAAACTTCTTATTAACTTTATATGGCAAATTTGTATTGTTTTATCAAATGGTTCAATTTTAAAATTGAAACTAATGTAGAATATAATATAAAATTATTTATATATATATATATATATTTATTTTATTTAACATTACATCCTTCAAAACTTATCCACATATAATATAATATTTATATTTACATTAAAATATTAGAATATGCATAATCCATTTAAAATTTTAAAAATCTGTTCAAAAATCATATAAATTAGGTTGTTAATAGATTAGGGTAGCATTCTTATTTGAATAGAATAAGAATAAAAAAAACACACATAACCTGTCGTTGAATGAGTCAATTATACAATCATCTAATTTTAAATTTTACGAAACATGTAAATGTATTTTACTAGCATTTAGGTCATATTTTATTTCTAAATTTTTTGATGAAATGTGAATAACACATTTTTCGTCATAATACAACTAAAATGTTTCTTGGTATTTGATATTTGATTTTAACTGTATGTTGTTTTTTAATTAAAGGAAAATAATTAAAAAGTTTTTATTTTCTAAAACTTGTTTTCAGTTCCAAGTTGAACGTGAAAAGAAATGGTTATAATGTAATAAAAGGGTTAAAATGATATTAAAAAAAAAAAAAAAAAAAAAACAGAAGCAAACACCCTGGGGTAACTTTTCCGCACAAATACGCAAAAATATCCATTCCCATTTCTTAGTTATTTTTTCCACTAAATGCTTCAGGCTTATTTGGCTAAAATTACCAATGTGAATGTTCTCCTAATGTTTGAACTTCAAAAAAAAACTCTCCAGTGGTAATGTAAATAATGCTCTGTGTTCTAACAATACAAAACTCGTTTTTACTCACAGTTTTTTTATTGACATTATTTCACATTAGAAAAACAACAGTTATTTCAAACAATATTAACATAATGAATTTGGCTAGTTGTGTACCTAACTACCTACCTTGTATCTCGCATGGTTGTACATTATACCCAATTTTGTTTTAATTCATAAATATATGTATATTATTAAATATTTACTTTGTTTCATAAATAAAACTATATACAATAATTATAAATTACATTAAAAGTGTTCTAATATTATTTAAATTTAACTGAATTGGATACCTTCTAAACTTTTTTTAACAATTATTTGCATGATATAATTAATTTAAATGTGTTATAGAATTGTATTATTAAAATATAATAATGTTAGCTTTATCAAATATAAACCTGATATGAATATAAACAACACAAAAGGTCAAATATTGCGTTTGTTATATTATGGTTACGATAAAAAAATGTACTACAGTTTTAAATACCAACCCTATCACTTAAATGAACCTTTTCCTATCAACCCTTCACATCAAATGATGTATGGCTGTATCATTTCTTCGTTATATTACTCAATGAACCGATGCATTATAGCGTCGATGATAATAAAAAACCGACGGATTACGAGTGGTGTACCATTTTTTTATATTCATCCCATTATTTATCACCCCTTCACCCTGTTCTTTTTCGAACCTATATTTTTTTGTAGTTATATTTAATTTTTTTCACTCTTATTGATATGCAAAATACGCGTGTATACATCGGGTGAAATGGAAAACCGTCAATGTCGCTGCTGATCGGATTTCTAGTAAATAAAACAATAATTTTATGGCCACTATTCAATCCGTGATTCTCTACATACGAGTAGACAATAATAATAAAAATATTTTTACTCATTCATACTGTATTGTAAAATTATTTTCAAAGAAATGACATATGTACTTTTTTGTTGGATTTTTCTCCATTTGAACCAATTGTATTTGCACGTAAGTACTTACATCGCGTGTGAATAAGATTGAGATTGCCAAAGTTTAGGCCTAAATTAAGGAGGGTTACCAGATAAGGAAAAACTTTTCCGTGTGCATTTTGTGTATACAAAAGAATCTGATTGTCACGACATCGTTTTACAACGATTTATTGGGTTTTGTATATTTTTTATTTACTCTTTTTTATAAATAAAAAAAGTTGTAAAAAACCACAATACAGCCGTGTCACGCAACCTATTGAAATAGGCTGGAATCAATCATCCATGCTTCCATTCAGATCTCATCGTTTCTATAGTTTATTATAGTCTTGGCTGTATTATTTTATTTGATTGATATTATCTAATTTCCTAACTGGAATTAACTTATTATAAATAGCTTTCGGGGTCGACAAACAATTGATATCATACGATTGGAAAAATATAGCACTTGAATGCGAATTTTTATAAGATAATTGAGTACCATACAATTTACATTAAACATACATTATATAGAAATAATCTCTTAAACTATTTGGTTACAAAAATTAATTTAAAATAGTTTTTACGTATTTATACACATACTCTTGTATCCAAGTATTTTTTTATAAAATTCATTGATTTTTCATTGTAGGTAAATGGGAATAATAACAAATATTCAATTTATAATTGTATATATGTACCTACAACCTACTGTAAAGTATATTGTCATCATTATAAAAATTACATTATATTTTTACATTACTAGAATAAAATAATCAGAGTTACAATTTCACTATTTATGAATATGTTAAATAATGACACTTCTTTAATACTGGTCTCTCGGATAAACGGATGTTAGTGTTAATGTAATGGCAAAAATGTAAAGTTCAGTACATTTCTCCTAAAAGTGCTTTCAGACATAAAATAAAATAGTTTTATAAAACTTTCCTTTGTTAGTCAACATATAAATACAATATACATATTACTATGTAATTAATTATTATTAGATAATAATATAATTATTTTTTATTATTATATTAAGTATCTATATTGATTTTATCGTTATAAGAATTGGTAATTGCTTTTTAAATTTGTGTTTTATTTGGGTTATTTTAGAATAATAATTAAACTAACCAAATTTTTCGATAAAAAATTTATTTTGATACTTTTCTTGATAATTTAAGTTTTAACACAGTATATTATTATATAATTATATGCATAAATGTATAATATGGTTCATACAATATAATACCTATAGTTCTTATTCTGAGAATTAAAACAAATATATATTGTATTTTGGCTTTTCTTTCTAATATATGTATCTTATCATTCTTACCTGAATTGTTTTCAACATATGTAGTTCCACATATACTCTATATTTGTGAGGTATTGAATTTTTTTGTTTTGACTTATACCGTGATAAAAACGTTTGGCCAAAACTTAATGTTCCGAGGCGTTTTGTAACGACTTCAAAGGAAGACGGATGGCCGTAATAACAGTAAGGGCTTATGGTTCGGACTTTGCACAAAGGTCCTTTGTGCAAGTGGCATCCTTTCAACTCGACCATTAAGCTTTTCCGCGGGGCACACATACTAGTAATATATTGCTGGTAATTATAATAATAATAATAACAACAGCAATATTATCATCGTCATGCGTGTAATCTAGCCAAATCTTGTGTTCGTTCTCTACCGGAGAGTTTTAAATAATAGCCGTCCACCTCTACAATTAAATTACATCCATAGGGGAAGCAGGCAGGGTGTCTGTCGTCCGTCGTAATTCGCGTGTCCTGTGATATACGAGTGTACCTGTTGGATTTTCGGACGTTTAATCACAAAGGCTTTTGTACGCGGGTTTTCGAAAAACTTTTGTCCCACTCTACCCTTCGGGCTCGTTTCATAATGTTTGATAATTATTAATTTTAACTAGTTAGGGAAATTTAAAATAATAAAATAACAATAATAAAAGTTATGAGCAAAACAAAGCGATTTTATATCTTATTGTGATGTCATGCACAACATTATACTCGTTGTATATTTTATTTTTGACACTTCTACACGATTATTTAATTAATCATAAACTTTACGTTTAAATAAAACATAAATGTATTATAATACTAAATAAGCAAAATTGTTTCTAAAAATGTTAAACATTACGATACATAGAACATATAATATAATATAGCTTCATATTCCAATTACATAGTCGTTATATAAGTGTATTAAAACCCCATTTATGGCAACAATTATAATAGGAATTTGAATGGGAACATTTAACCCCGAAAACCGCTATTATTTTGCGTCTGTAAATGGACCGAAACAAAATCAAGCCAACTTCGCGGAACTCTCAGTCAAACAACGCGTAATCAAAATATAGTCAACTATTTATAAGTACAGTAAATATGAACTTTAAAGAAGTAAATTGTAAAATATTTTATTTTTGTAGGAATGAAAAAGTGTTGTATAATCTTAAGGTTTCGATTTAGTGTTGCCTATACATATAATGTATAATTGAAAAATATTGTTTTCAAAATTTAAAGAAATTTATTTTTAATACTTTAGTTAACAATTCGTTTTAAATTAAGTATTCAATGCGTTATAGATACATTTTTCTTTATTATAATTTTTCTTGAATTTTTTTGTTAGTCTGGAATCTACGAGATGTTTTTCGAGGAAATCATTTTAGAAAACTTTAAACTTTTAAAGAGAAGTGATAGAAAAATGCTTTCGACGGTTTGAAAACAACGACGTTTAGAAAGAAGTAGTTGCTGGAACGGTTGGTTAATTTATATATCAAATAGTTTCCATTATCTCAGTTTGTAGTTACGTATGTGTATGTTTAATGGATAGCAGAAAGCTTTTATACGGTACTATTTATGTTTGGTTATGTGCACCGATTGATTTATATGCGCCTGAGAAGTCGCGCACACGGGGTCTTCTCCGTGTAAAACTTCTTACGGTATTTTTTCCCCTGCGCGCCATTCCTATCATTATTGTTATTATTTATTCACCGCAGTTTTTCGAAATGAGAAACAAACACATATACATACACACACACAAGCGACTCGAGCCATTAATATGAAATACTGTTTAATCGAAGATATTGTTCTTAAAACTTTACCGAGGGCGTTTTTTCTGCGTTTTTTTATTATTCGTTATTTATTTATTATTTTCCATCCCCCGGTCTTAGGGCTCTTTAATCGTCTACACTTTGAGCCGTCGAACCCTCTTCGGGTAGAATAAGAAAAAAATAATAATAATAAAAGGAAATAAATAATAAGAACAACCGACCGAATAATATCGTCTGCAAACGACCGAAGGCCATATTTCGTAAAATTAGGTTTTTATTTTTATTTATTTATATTTGTTGTTATTATGTTTTTTCTTACGCTTGTAGAATGACTTGTTTTTCCTCTGGGAATTTCTCGCTGTGCTATCGATTGAGATCTGTGGTTTTGAGGTAAAATACTAGCCATGTACTAATAATATTATGTAAATGGCTATGATTGATTTTATCACCTATAATAATGCAATATAATCTAACCGTTCGAATTAGAGGAAATAAAAAATAGTTAGCTTCTTAAATTAACTAATTTTAATTAAAATAATATGTTGTATACATAATAAATACGTGTAAACACATTATTGTATAGAAATGTGCTTGTAAAGTAAATCATTTAGAAAAATATACATTGCTGGAAAGTTCGTGTTGTTGACTTATATAATTTTGATAATTTGTCAAACGACAAATATTTTTTATTTAACATTGTGAAAAAAATTATTCATTTTATCAGAGTATAAAATGTTGATGAAGAGATATTCTATATAATCTACCTCGAATAAGTCTCCTCTACTAATTTTAACTGAAACAAAACATGGTGTGAACTTTGTCGTTGAGAACAAAAAGGCAACAGAGTAATCTAACGTTTTTGGTGTGATGTTATTATTGTTCCTCTTCTATCACGCCGGCGTGTTCATGCAACCAATTTCGTCTTTATATAGAACATAGAAAGCAATAACCTTTGATGGGGAAAAGGCCGCGTATTGGATGTTTTAATAAAAGTTTAAATTGAAAACGATTCGTAGTCGAGGCCATGAGGGAGATGAAAGTTTTATAATATTATTATAATAAATATCCGCGGAACGTAATCGTTATGCGAAGCGAAAAAGGGCTCTACTCTCCCCGATTGATTATATATGTATACATGTCTTCGTCTTCCAACGTTTTTAAACGAGTTTCGAGCGTATTCTCTCAAGTTTACTGACATCAAAGTCACCTTATATAATAGATATTATACATGTTACACAAGGTTGGAAAAGTCGAACAAATTAGAGAATAATATCAACTTAGCTGGCGAACACATTAATGAAATTTGCTTAAATTCGATTTTCATTGAATGACATAAATTTGACATGCAATAACATTAGTTTTATAGTTGTCCTCTTGAAAACTATTACCTTCACGTGCATTTCAAGACCGTATAACTGATGTATATTTATGAATCATACGTTAATATTATGTATATGTGCTTACTATTATTATTGTTATTATTATTTTAATAAAAATTTATATTTTGTAATTTATGTTTATTCTATGCAGTCGTATTTGGTATTGAAAATTTTAATTGTATTATTTCTACTGTATTTATAATTACTACTCAAATTTTCATGACAAAATAAGTATCTCTTATGAGACTGTAGTGTAAATTATATTATAGACTAAGCTAAGATTTTCAAGTATTCCAATCTACAGCCGAGATTATTGTTTTGTACGTAGTAAATCAACATAAGATTTTGTTCAACAAAATTACTTTCAAATGAATAATTACTGCTTTTCTATAGTCAAACATCGCACTTTTTGCCAAGTCATGTGGCACCCCTCTAGTTTGTATACAATACAATTAGAGCTGTAAATAATATTATATATGTCTATATGTACATATATATGTACTTATTCATATAATATATCGTTTTTATTACTCACAGAGTTTTTCAAAATTACTCTATTTCCCAATTAATTTATTTTTTATATATTCGTGTTCATTAAAAACCCTATTCTTGATCGCACTGCACTTCCGTTTGTTCGAAACCACTGAATTACTTTTAGAGTGTGTTTCCGTTTGATTTTTAAAATCATTTATTCGACTTTGATGTCCTTTTTTAAACTCCGTTTATTTACGCACCATCAAAAGTCAACACTTTTTTTTCGATTTGTTTATGGCGTGGGTGCTCCTCCTCCTCCTATCATAACTTTTGAAATTTAATAATAATATAATAAAATAATAAAAATAAAAAATGTCACTCTTTTCCCTTTTACTATAGTATTATAAGTGCGCGATTTTCACTCTTTACCGACGGTATACTGTAATTGGCGGCTTGAGTCCTCTAATGACTTTATCAATAACAAAAATACATTAAAGAATAAATAGTAAAAATCAAAGCCTGATAACGGTTCAACTAACTCGTAAACGTTAAGAGAAAATCTTTTGATTTAAATAAAAACCCACATCTTTGGACCGTAAAATCAGCGATTTTTATGTGCTTCTCGCCTTTTTTACAAAGCAAGTTTTAAAAGTTTTAACGAGACTGCCATTTTTTTACGAGTGATGAAAATAAAAAAAATATTGTCATGTGTAAAAGCTAATCTTAGTATTTGATTTTTACAATTTATACATACCTATATAATGTTAAAATAACAATCTTAAAAACTTTGACAATCGTTTAAAAAATATTTTAGCTATAAAAAAATTCTATTATAATTATTGTATGCTTTTTGTTATAAAATATTAATGTGTTAAGTACTAATAATATATATTAGTATATGAGTAGAGTTTACTCATTTGTGGTAATTGCTCATTTGGAATATTTTTGAATTAAATATTATTTACAGTTTCAACTTATGTAGGTACTTAACATGCATGCAAGTTTCATGTATAAAACGTATGAAAATTACAAAACTAATTTTTAATTTTTTTTCAAAATTATTTAATATTATTAGCTATATTGCCTAACTTCGCCACGGAAAATATAAGCAAATATAAAATACAATGCTTAGTGTGTTTTTGGTTTCGTCATACTTTGATTTATGGACAAATCTGATCGTAATGAGCATCCATTTGATACAGTGCTTGGTATATATATATTTAAATGTAATATCTTTATGAAACAGTCAGTTTTGATGAAGGCACTTCCGATTAAATACAAATTTAAACAACACAGTTTTTTTAATCTAGTCAAGTGAGTGATTCTGTTGATATTAGTTTAAAAATGTTTAAAAATCGAACAAACAGATTTGTGTAGAAAAATAGAGTATACGGGTGTATTATTATTTTATCTTTCAATTTTTTAGGGACTAAGTTGTGTTTATTAAATGATTCTTTAAACCTGCCCGTAAATATGCTAAAAATTCCTTTCTGTTGTGTTAAATCGTGATAAAAATATCAGTTAACTATATCATACTATTATCATAAATCTATACCTAATATTAATATTTAATATGAATAATAATTGTAATTGTTATAAATAAAATATACTATTAGATTTATCATAGGTTTAGTTTTCAATGCATTATAATTGTATGCAGTTTACATATGGTTTATTAATTGTTTAATATTTGATTAATAACTTATGTGTATAACTATAATAGTCTGCATATCGAATTTGAGTAAATAAACGGTAATCCTATATGTCATGCTATTCAGCAGTCCGGGCTTATATACCAATAATGTTCCGCGTGCTTATGAAAATTAAATGGAAAATCTAATAAAACTAACGTCGCTTGGTGTGGTTATTTATAACGGATTGGTATGATAGGAGGAAAAGGAGTAGGTGGGTTCGGTCAATTTGTTACCCTTTTAATTAACGTTTGGAAAACTGGGAAAACGTGAATATGGAGGACCCCCTTTTTGATAATGTATTGCTCTCTCCCATGCACGCATTATAAAATGACACTGGTTAATGAAATTCTTGTTCTTCATTAATACAACATTATGTGTGTACACATATACACCAGGATAGTAATGTGTGTGCGCGGGTGTGTATATGTGTATGCTTCTAGTTCGGCGGCCTTCTTCAGCAGAGCACACAAAAGGGACGACCCTGAAAATTTATGTCTTCCGAGAGACTGGAAACTATGTGCTATTATCCTTTGGTTACACACACGCGCGCGCACTGGCACAAACACATTCCGAACGTAACATTTTTGTAGTGCCGATCCATCGTAGTAGGAAGGAGATAAAACACTTGAACTGCGTGTGCACTGATAGTACATTATCGTGTTTAACAATAATTTCTAACATATATCATAATATATAACAATATAATATACCTTTGTCATAATTTATTATTATTTTTTCATCAATAATAATAATTCCTATATCTTATCTTATTTAAACTATAAATAATAACTGTTCATAAAAAGTAAATACACACTACAATATAAATAATCTGATTTTAATAGTGCTACGATATTTAATATTAAATTTAAAGAATGTAAACCTACGTTAATAAAGGTACCAATAATTGGTACCTATATTTTGACTCAATGTTTATACTTGAGAATCTGTTAGTTATTTAAAAATTCGTTTTTTATTACTAAAATATTTTGTAGTATATATAGTTATTAATATTCGATACCATCATCAACTCGCCGTAGTATTTATTTATCTATTTTATTTTAAAAGTTTTGCATGCATAGAACCGTTTATTAGTAGAAATAATTAAAATGTATTGTAATATACAACGCAAAGTCCTTTTTAATTTAAAGCAATATTAAAAAGAAAAAAATACGAATTTAATTGCAATAGGTGATTAACCTAATCGATTATCAAATCATATTATATTTTAGTGGCGGTATGGGTAGATACAAGTTATAATTGTATTGTTTAATAACTTATTTAGAAGCTAAAACTGATTTATCCAACGAGTGGCATAAATTGATAAGGAGTATGTAATTAATTGAATGCATTGAAGTGAAAAGTTGAAAAGAATATGATGAACGTACTATCGATGTTGTGGCCACCGGCGGAGGTCGGTTAACTATAACAATAATATTATTGTTGTCGATTTCGATTACATACGGTGGTTGTGTATAGACTAGCTACATACTAGTTTGCGGTAAAGTTTGCTTAGGGGGAAATGCGAATGCGGACATTCAGTTTATCTTAGTAATATAGTCATTGTATTATGTATTATTGTTATTATTTTATATTCAAAAGACAACTCACTGTGGAAACTGGATCGTAATATCGGTAGTTGTGTTAATAATACAACACGTAGGGATAGGTTTTTTTCAGATTTCTATTTTTCTTTTCCTGACCGATGGTAAATTCTGAGCTTTTTAATCCTTTCCCTTTTCAAAAAAGGATTATATCATATATAGAACAAAAACCTGGAGGGAAAAAATGCACAAGCTCATGCTAAAATACATGTATATGTATATTTGTGTATTTAAAAACGACGCCACATGGCCCTTACTTACTTAATAATCCGACTGGGTCACCGCGATATTCTTTACCCTTCGAGTTAGGCTTAAGTGCATATAATAAATTAATTTATGATATATTTTGTTAATATTTTTGTTTTTTTATACAACCATTTGTTTTTTTTTCTAGAAACTCTTTCCTGGATCTCCGCCCTTATTCGACGTTGATGAAATATTGATCAATGAACCGGGCACGTTGTGTGCACTTGTGGGTTCCAAAGGTGTATCGGTGATGAGGTTTCCGAAACGGATGGGATCCAAATCTCTGTACGACACTAGTGGAAGTCAAGGAGAAGGTGTAACATGCAGGTAAACATGGTACATACATTATTATGCAAATGAGACTCTGCTGGACAGAAAAGAAAAGAGAAATAAAAATAATAATAATAATAATAATAATAATATTAATAAAACGAAGGAGAAAGTATATTATATATTTTATGTATGTCTAACGCGGAACCGAGGGAATCAGCATAAATTAGCTTCAAAGCGATATAGCTTTGTGTGACAGAAACATCGGGGTTTTACTTGGGTATGGACAGGAGGACGTGAGGTCTTTGATAGGAGGAGATTTCATTAACGGTCAAAAAGTCCGAGAGCGTTCTTTTGACGTTATGGAAAATAGGAAAAGCCCCCGTGTATCCGCCAGCCCGGAAAATTAACCCTTTGCCACCGACATCGTATCCATGTCACAAGTATGTATGACAGATCAGATAAAAATATCCAAATTATACGAACTAAACAATATTGTGACCCCGATAATCTATTATTTATTATACACGTATTTCAATATGTGCGTTCGATTTTTTTTTCTCGAAATCCGATTGTCGCCGCTATAATATATCCTGTATACATAAACTTAAAACGTTTAATATATTATATATTTTTGTTTTATTCCAGAATCCTTTCTCAATAAAATACCCTTATTTATATTTATATTTTCTAAAACCGCTTAACTTTAGTTCATAAGTAAATAATATTAGATTCATCTGTATTTAGCTTAAAGAATATATATGAGCTATAATTATATAATGTAGATAAATAAACTATTAACATTTCTATTATGGTAACATGTTTATATAATTCCATTATCTAATACAATTTTCTGTTTACCTTGTTTGATGCACCTACCTGTAATTGTGTCTAAAATGAAATTATGGGTTCAGCTAAGCAAAATAATTATATAATAAAACAATAATGACAAAATAAAATGTTAAAACTACTCAAATTAAAATAGATTTTTTTAGCTACACAACAACAATCATAAATAATATCTAAAAAACCTCTTTTTTACTTTATAAGGATAATTTTATATATTAACGCTATTTTCTGATTAGAACTTTATGATAGTTGTTTTATTTTTGTTTTATTTTTTATGTATATTATATAAGTATACAAACATAAAGAAACGCTCTACGCTATTTATTTGTTTATTAGCGAACCTCATAGGACATAATTTATAAATTATACTCATAGATATATTATTTATTCTACTTTATCTACCTAATTTCCTTATAGGCGTCAATGCTAATATTTTTTTTCCTTACATGTTATATGGTTTACGGAATGTTTATATAATTTACTTTAAATTATTCACAAGAGTTTTCCAAAGTATTGCATTAGTTGATCTTTTAACAAAAAAAATATGTTTCAATTACATTTATGTTGGTTAATCATGAATGATATTTTATTTATTTTTTTAATATATTTAAAATATATTCATTCAAATATTAAAGTAAATTGTTTTTTTTTTCAAAATGAAACTTTAATTTGACATTTGACATTTGACTTAATATTAAAAAAATACAATTTACCATGGTATTATTCTAGACCCAGTACTCACATACTTACTATAATTTTATTCGTTACGTAATTTCGTGGGTCAATGTATAATGGTATATAGACTTTAGTCATAAAGATATATTTGAGTACATTGTCCCTTTATACCTTTTATTTTTCAGATCCCACAAGACACTTTTACATATCCTAACTTGAAGGTTATATTAATCGGCTTATGTATAGATGAAACAACACACACCACATTATTAGCAACTTTAAAAAAAACCAATTAAACGAAATATTAATATTAATAATAAAACTTGCTTTACAAACAATTATCTTAATTTTTATATTTGTAACCTAGCTATTATACTTAATTCTACTATGATAATATAGGAAATCGTTTGCATAACTTAAGTTAATGTTTTTTAATACCTACATTTCTTTAAACTCTATAGGTTATAGATATAATACTGAAATAATATATAAAAATGAATATAATATTTTCAAATTAATATTAAGGATTAAAATATTATCTGGGTTATATGGTTGAAGATTTCGTGTTGGAGCAAATATATCTCAATTGAAACTATATAATAAAATCGCGGTTTTCTTAGGGACGTTTAGGGACTGAAATGATAGATAGGTATATCATGGGGTTATATAATATGGGGTTTTGGGAAAACCGAGTTCCGGATTGGCTCCTGGTAAAATATTAAAATTAGTATTCTAAATCCATACGTATTCTCTGTGTGTAATATACCCGTTTCCACCAACCGCAATCTGACCGCAGGAATCGCGAATGTATATGCCTCCTTTCGGTGGCCAGTTTCGCGGTCGCATAATAAATTAAGAATTTATACATTATTGTTGTGTGTCGGGTGGTTGCCCAGGGTCCAAAGGGTATAAATGAAAGCACGTGAGATTAATGTTAAAAATCCCGCAGTAGTTTGTTTAGGACTTTTGGATATTGTTATTAGCTACACCGCCAACCGTCCGTTGGGAAATAACAATATTGCGTTACGATCAATATTTAATAGACTCGCAGACAATTAAAAATTATAATACTTGAAAACTTTTGTCTTGCCATTACAATGCGTCTAATAAAACGTATTATACATTCATAAAAAAAAAAATAACACTATACATATAATTCGTACCCTTAGAACAAGACGCTCATATCTCAAAATTTATAGTTTTGAGAAAAATTGATTTGAAGTTTGGACCTAAGATATTTTAATGAATGAGGCGTTCTTGAATTTCATAGAGCTTATTTTTGTCTATTCAATAGTAATCATAACTCAAAATTGATGAATTTTGAGTTGTGGCAGTTTTATTCTAGAAGTGCGAATTATTAGGTATAAGTATGCACCGTTACATATGAACTAATACTACAGTTACTAAATAACTGATAATCTTCTAAACTTAATACGCAATTTAAAGTAATTTGGGAAGGGGTGGTCTGCGAAAGTGTATTGGAAAAAGGTAATATGACATGGATTTACATAAATTAAATATTGAGTACTATTTTTATAATATTTTGCAGATATAGCTAATTTACTGCAATTTTCGTTTGAAAATGTTTATAGAATGTGAAATTGTGATGCATAATAGAATATCTGAATAGAAATGTCAACGTTTTTCATATAATTTCAACTATTATATATACAATTTACTGCAATTTACTCTTGAACTATAAACTGTAAACTATAATTTGGAGATATATAACAAAGTAGCAACATTTTCACAGTATGTAAAAATGATTTTATCATTGAATTGATTTTGTATGTTCAAGATCCTATATACTGTCAACTTATAATATTTAAAATATTTATATAATTCAGTAGGTAATAAAAAGTTATACAAATAAGAATATAGTTTATTACACACTATATAACTACAGATAAATTTTTAGTCTTTGGTATCGATACTAGTTGAGTAATCATCACAAACTTTAGAAAATTATTTAATAGCGCTTTGGTAATCATTATGGTTAGTTGTGTATAGGATATAAAAAAAATAGAAATTAAAAGTGAATTAAATATTTTATTATTATTGTTTTTATATTCATCTTTCTTTGCATAACCGCGCTAAATATAGTATGATGTGCGATTCACTAATTACTTTACTCTCCCTGCTTATAAATTATGTATTTTAGACTCTGAGTGGAGTGATAAATGTATTGATTTTACAATTATGTGACTTTTGTGCCTGTTATCAATTTTTAAAGCATTAAAAATGCTTTGATTATCAACTTTTAGAGTAGTAATTGATAAAAAATTGAATTTAGTTGATACTTGTGGAGAGGGAGGATCAAAAGAAAAATATTTTCAGTACTTTTCTAAATAATCTAGAAAAACAAAAAAAATTAATGAAAAATGAATATTTTTACGTTTTGTTTTATTTTAAACCAAAAACGAATAGCTGTAGATACTTGAAATTTTTGTTAAATGTTACAAAAGTATATTATCAATTTTTATAAATATATGGTATACATTTCAAAATATTTAAATCCTTTTTATAGACAATTGAAATCATTATTATCGACTCTTTTTTTTTTTTTAATATCAATACAAATTGTTGCTTAGTAAAAACTTTATATGCATAATACAAGATCTTACATACGTTTTTCTCTTATATTTGTATAAAATTATTAAAAACTTATTTTTCTTACTTGCATTTGAAATTTAAATTCGTCTAACATTTCAAAAATTTGCCAACTATTTAGTAATTACTATTCGCAAGAAAATTTAAAAAAATATGAAGATTGATTTTAAGATATTGCCTTATTCAAAATTTAATAACAATATAATGTAATATGGTATAAAATATGTATATTATTATAATCATTCAGTATTTATATTATAACAAATGCATTTTTTTCGGGTAATACTAATATTATAATAAATTACTATAATATCTATGTATATCAAAAAAACATAACATTAAATAAGCTTGGTGATTTAGCCATTTAGGTTGACAGACAGTCTACCTCAAATTCAAGTTTTTCGTGTACAAATATATATCGAATTAAATTTTAACACATCCATTACAGTGACCCATTCTGCAACACCTAATGTAGTGTAGAGCGGTACCCACTTGTACATCTTTTTACAATTGACAATTGCGATAATGTTACCAGAGACCTCTAAGGATATTATGCTCCATCTATAAAAATTATTATAGCAGAATAAAAGATTATATATGTATAATACATTTTTTCATAATACAAATGTATAAGTAAACTAAAGATAATACTACTGAAAACTAAAATATAAATAATATGTTTATTATATAGTAAATATTTTATATCGACAGCTATGTGATATTAAATATCTAATTTAGTATTATAGTATATATAGTAATATAGTATTTATAAAACCCTAATTAAACAGTATTTTTTTATATTCTTAGTATCTACCTGTATATTTTATTTTTTAACTCATTATTTAAGTTCTAATAAGCAAATACTATTGGTAATATCATGGTATACAACGTATGTATAATTTATATTAAATAGACCATGATTTACGATTAAAAATTAAGAAATATGTTTTCGACTAATGTTAGGATAAATGAAAGACCATAGTACGGATTTCATTATTCTATACGAATTGAATCTATGAATCAAAGTAATGAGCATGTTCCGTGTTTGCATGCAAACCAATAATATAATTATTAATAACGTAACAAATACTACTATATATTGTATATAGTAGTATATAATACACATTTGTACAGTTTTAATAGCATTTCGAATACCTATCCAAACGATGTTTATTGAACGTTACAATATATTTAATAACCATTTTCGGCAATATTTCATATAAACTCGAACGTTGATGTACACAAAACGATATGTATATGATCAGAAATAATTGTTATCAGCCTTACATATATTTATACGCCATACCTACGGGGTTATGTTCGTTTGGCGGTACATAATATACATGCACATAAATCTAACTAATAAGTAATTATTATTCACGACGGTAACGTTATTATTATTACCGTATATTCGTGATATAGGCGGTTTTCCAAACATCGCGAGCCCTCTATAAAATACCTACTTTTCAGCTGTCTCTAATACGCACGCACGCACGCATGAACGTCAAATCCACTATCTTGGGTTTTTGAACGCCTATAAAAACCACACCGCGATCTATATAATATATGTAATATCGCACCGCTGGTTGACATGGATAGGGGTGGGGTGTAACCATATTATACACCTATACGCGCTGCTGCTGCTGCAAAGAAGAGCGAGGGTCGCGTCGTTCGAAGAACTTTTAATGAATTCCATAAATAATAGACGAAACTTCTTTCGATAAGAAACGGTGATGACGGGTTTTTATAGGTTAACCCGGGACCGGGTGGAACGACGGATTTCACGGCGGCGGTGTGCGTTATATAAATCCGCCGGAAGCTAGGGAGCCCGAGAGCCACACGTGATCTGCAACGATTCTTAATGATACATCTTCTGATGTCTCGGTGGAACCCGTGTATATAGTGTATAATGTAGTCCCGTGCTCGGCCGGTCGCTATACTTTATCTGAACGCGAGTATACACGCAAAGCGTTTAATAAAGAACCGCCGAGTATCGGATGATGCACATATACTTTTGTTTTTGGCGCGCCGAGTGTATTTTATGAGCACCGGAACAGCGATTAACTTTTACGCTAATGGACCGGCTATTAAGGCACTGTTGCCGACGCCATTGCCACTGATACTATACAGCGTCCACCCACTCCCGATAATCGATACGAGTACTTTTTATACTACTACTATACTACTATTGCAAGCATATGCAAAGGCAAAAGGTGAAATCGCGTTAAATAGACGTATCTAATGTACTATATGTGTATACTGTGTACGTGTCTTCCCATTTTGAACAACTTACATTCATATATACAACCGTGCCTTACAATATTATAAGAAATAATTTTAAAATACCCTTAAAATTTAGGTATTTAGTCTAACATTAAGAATAATGTATTTGAAACTCTAAGTATTAAAAATTAATTATTCCGTTATGAATTTGCGAATAATACTTTATAAGAATAAAATTACTAAAAAAATATCAATCTAGTATTTGAGTATTCGAATACTATAAATAATTCAATTCTGTTTAATTTTATTTATAGTAATTATTTTAATATCGGAAAATATAAAATTTAATAGATAGGTACTCGATTAATTTGTGTACAAACCAAATACCTATGTTAGAACACATTTATTTAAGAAATAATTATTTACAAAACTCTAATTATATTTAATTATCTATATGCACGGCGGTGTCGTGGTAATTTATTTATTTGCGACAGGATAAGCACGAAATTTTTAAGGTAGGTACCTAAAAGTTTTTACTATAATATATTTCATTTTACGTATTTTCTAGTTCGTTTGGTTCTTTTTCGAGAGGGGTGTGTACAGTCGGCTGCTTAACTCGTGTTTTATTAAAACTGGGCCAAAAATCTTTTGCTCCGATTACTTTTCATCCAATTTTGGCCGGAAATAACGCGCAATCAAATCCGAACGCTTATCAACAAAGCGGGACATCCGGCGTGACTTGCCAAGAATACACCCCCCTTTTTGTACTCTTGACGTTTTCGAAATATTGGTAAAAAGAGGGACGAATTGACGTTGGCTCGGTGTCATTCAGCGCTAATTGACGGCCGAGAACCGAGTGAAAAACAAATTAGAGTTTGTACATAATTTATACACACGAATAATAGATACTCAGATAATATTGCGACAATGCGATGGACGTGATAAAAACGAAAGTAGATTGCTAAAAACAAAAAAGGGGTGAACAGTTAGCTTATGGGTACATAATTGATCCGAATAAAATATTTATATTATAATTTCGATCAGTCATCAATAGGCTTCTAGTTCGAGTTTCTATAGACGATTTTCGTTTTTTTGTGTAAAAAATTGTTATAGTTTACTATTATTTTATTGCGTTGCTTGTAATCCTTAAATTAAATACTTTAAACTGACTATAAAAATCTATACACTCAAAAATAATATGCATGCACTTTTCACAAATGATATAATTTAAAAAATATTTTACCTAACATAACCTAATTGCAATATTAAAAAATACATATATTTGATAGAATACAATATATATGAAACGGTAAAGAAAAAGTGAAGGTGTTTTACATTAAAAAATGGGGATAAAGTAATATAATGAGAATATATTCTCTAGAGTCTAGATTATGTCTATGTCTTAGATGTTTGAGTTACCTGTAAGTTCTATTGAATAGAGTTATTCAATGAGGCTATTAGAATTATGTTCCATTTTGTAGTGGATGTGAGATAGTACGTGAAAGTTGCTTGTCTTATGGTAGAGATTTGTATAGATCGTTATGTAAAGATATATTGGTGATGTACCAATGAGCATAGGCAATAATGTGTTGGCAAATGGCTTGGAATGCTTGAATAGTTTTTGTATTTGATGGTTTCCCCGAACCCCTAAAGGCCAATATATGATCAAATGGGTTGCGGTAGAGTTCTATACTATTTTAGTAGACCGTGGTTGAAGACGATCATACATAATTTCAGAAAAGACTTTAAAATATTTAGGTAGTTATAATATTGAGATGTTTTCGCTTGTTTTTGAGATAAAGATTAAAGGTGAATCTTTTCACGAACAGTAAACAAAAGTACTCGACTCTTCACTAGTTTGGGGAATGGATATAAGAGGAGTCACCGCAGTAAAGTAAAAAAGTGACAAGAGTTGATTTGAAATCGTCATTTTTAATTTTCCAGGGTTTGAACCAGTAGTGTACCTAATACCTAATACACTATCAAATGGTTATAAAAACTGTAACTTTGATGGGATCGTGGTATCATTACTATAGGTCCCAGTTAAAGTGTCAGTTCACCATATGTTTGCAATGAATAGTGTATAAAGGAAAGGCTTGAAACCGCTTCCTTGTGGAACGCTGGAATTGTAATAGTTAACAATTTTTTTTTTACTTTTCCGATGACGATGTAAAGGTAAATTATTCTGCAATTTTTCACTATCGCCTAAATACATAAAATCAAAGAGTAAATTATATGTATAATTATTATTATTATTGTTTAATTCGCTAGAATTATAATAATTATCCATAAGCTTTGAAAAGGAATAATGCGCAATCACTCCATAATATAAAGTATAATATATATTCTACAAATTCGTCTATATAATACTGTAATATGCTTGTTTGGTTTAAGTTCTACTACTGCAGCGTTCTATAGTGCTGAGTGTTATAAGGTTATCATCGCTCGCCGCCATGGTGCATAATTGTTTATTAAATATTAAATAATAATAATAAGATCCACTTTATACCTATTATGTAATATTTTCCGAAGACGACGGAAAATACTACAGAGGTATTTTGTCACTGGGTAAAATTTTATTCGAGTCCACTTTCATAATCGTAAACTCCGTGGCGCAGATATAATAAACTATAATATATGCCTATTCCTGTATATGTATATGATATATTGAACCATCATATCCGCCTCTGTACCTCGCGGCGGAGCCACGCGAACTTTGCTAATAACGTTAAACTTTATTGACTTAACAAATTGTAACAACTGTGTATATGGTTTCTATTCGAAATTCGGCTGATTTATTAATGACTGTAAAACGCATGGTTATTCCTAATGAATTTCACTATAGAATGGAAAGCAAATCTGAATCCCCTCGTATTTGTTTACGAACGAAAATACCAGCGCGCAATTACATTTCGACCGAGATGAACCCTCTGAATGAATATTCTGCAAATTATCTTATATGCCGTACATAGCCGTTGTTAAAAAAATACGATAATAAGACATTTTTACTCTATTAACGACCGACTTAAGTTGTCCTCTCAATTTCAAATTTGCTTCGTTTCGGTAAACTTTCAAGTGCGCTTTCAACATACGTTATAGAATCGAAACGCATCATGTATGTAATATGTATACGACGTAGTCTTCTTCTGGTGTTAATCATTACGGAGCGAATTACTTAATTCTTTTACAATTGCATACATGAAATATTCTCTTTCTAATTGCTTGCATTTTCTCTACTCTAACTATATATTATATTATATTGACGATTTTCTCTCTCTATTTAATTTTTTGCTTTTAGTTCATTAAAGTTATATGATCCTAAATAAAAGCTATTTAATTACGCCTTTTTGATGTGAATTCATATAATTTATACAACTATATCAAAACAATACAGCGTAGGGTACAGTATAAATTGTTTTTCTGGAGAATTTGCAAATATAATGTATTTGTTATACATTTTAATTATAATATTTTGACATCATTTGTGGGCGTTTCAAACTAACAGAGGCGGAAAATATTTTTTTAAAACATAAATACGCTCTATAAACAGTATTATAGTAAATTCATGTATTTTTAAGAAGTATAAAATGATAGAAAATATAAATCAGCAGTTCGTATACAAATTTTAAATATTATAATATCATAATTTTAATAAGATATTTTGAAACTATGAAAGTTAACAAGATATTTAAAAAGATTTTGGGATAATCATATAATTTTATTTCTTACCCAAAAACCTATAAAAAGATAAGTAATTTCTTTTGTAGTTAGTACATTATGTAATATTAAGATACTTTTCGTTAAGTTATACAAACGTGGTTTTTATATTATATCAAATTATTTTTATTTATCGATACCTCAGTTTTTGTTTACGTGTATATATTATTTGTAAGTATTATTTATTCACAGCACGGCAATTTTACAAGATAAATTCTTCATAAACAAACACTTGACGGATGTGAAACGTGTCCGTTGGTATCCAGGCAGCCCCGAGGACAATCATCTCGTGGTACTCACCAATAACAAGAACTGTTTGCGACTGTTCAAGGTAGACAAAGGCACCGGTAAGCTCGTGTCCATTTGGCGACTAGGCCCACAGACTTCTCGGATATTGGCTTCGCTGGGTGACACTGCTGTAGACTTTGATTTCGCACCGCCTGTACTCCTCGGCGATCGAATCCGATCGGAACCGTCGATCATGTGGCCCATACTTGTGTTACAAGGAAACGGTAAAATAACTCAGTATAATATAATAGTTTTCACACGAATTTTTCTCAGTGAGACACTGAGCCACGCTCAAAGTGTAAAATCTATGTATTTTATCAACTACTTATCGTGTATACAGCCATAACAAAAAATAAATAAATATATACAAATTAGCACTCATCATTATAAAATCAATATATTCAACGAAGTATTTAAAATTTAAAATACATTTTTAATATATATATGTATACCTATACAAAATTATATAATATATATAATTACAGATACTTTCATTGCTTAAATATAATTATAAAAAATAATTTATCATGATTTCATATTAAATTTAAATTAATTAAATAATGGCCGATTTTTGATTTTTCGATGTGTACAAACTTTTGGATATTCTGAGCAGTAAAAAAATTAATTTGGTAATAAAGTTAGCGTATTGTAATGAAGTTCACACATAATAAACTAAAAGTAAACCTTTTTTTTATGTTAGTAGAGTAAACTCATGTGTACTCAATATGTGTTATTGAACTATATCGAAATATGCCTTCTTGTAGTATATATTCATTTTAATTTTTAAAATCGTATAACATTTATTCAAATTTATAAATTACTTATGTATTATATCGTCGTTCTCAGGGGAAGTGTTGTGTCTGAATACGACCGTCGATGACTCGATGAACATAAAGTCAGCAAAAATAACTGGTCCATTGACCATGTACCCGCCAGCCGACGACAACTACAGTGAAGACGCCTGTTCCATTCTTGTCATGGACACTGTGCCACCATCGGTCGTCATAGCATCCAACTTTGGAGAACTATACAATTGCCTACTGTTGCCAGACACCCAGACCAAAGTCAGTGTTTTTCATAATTTTATTTGGTTAATATACTTACATATAATTATTTTATTATATTAATTTATTTATTGAAGGTTGAAATATGGAATTTTAATATAGTTTCAATTTTTATTTTTTTTTTTACTTTTCATATCAAAATGTTACTTATAGAGCAATTTAATTTTTTTAATTTTTAAGCTACTTATTTTAATGAATTCTAATGTTTTTTTCTTGAAATGTTTGCATATTTTTTTAGTTTATGCAAGTTTTTAAAACATCAAAATCCCAGTCTTATGATTATTACAGTTAGTAGATATCAATCCTAGTCAATGAGGCCATAATGATATATATACTTTGTGGTTTGTTGTATATATTACGTATAATAGTAATTGATGTACCTGTGTATAGAACAACCGATTGTTAGTATTAAATGTTAAAAGTTTAGAGGTCCGCAAAAGTTTGTGATCCACTAAGATCTGAAAACTATTAAGTGAAACCAACCGTCGAATTAGTTTGTCAAACGAGCTTAACCCCTATTGTGGTTAACGATAATTAACGATGGTTTAATCTAACCGTAAAATAATACATTAACCGTTAACGATGTTTCTTTATTGTTTTCTAACCCGCAGGTGCTATGTACGCCGATTAAACGCAACAAAATATTACGTTTCAATTTTTACACTAGGTACCTTTTAGAAACAATTTTTCTATAACATATACTTTTCATAGAAAAGTTTTACTAAAACAAAGAATTTTTTTATCATTTTGTTCTTATGAGAAGTATGAGAAGGGTAACAATAACACATTGGGAAATATTTTTTTTTAAACCCTTATTTGAGTAAATATGGCACAGTATATTATACAATACATTGTGTACAAAATATAGAATTCAACAACACAAAAAAGTACAATATAGAAAAAAATAATAAGAAAAGAATCATTTAAAAATACATAACCAAAAATATAAAATCTAAAAGTTAACGTTGTCTGTTGGCCGTATTTGCATATTTGGAAAAGAAGATTAAACACTCATAAAACATTAATAGATCATTGAATCGTGTAACGTTTTCGTGATATAAATCTACTAAGTATTGTTGGAATTTAAGTCCATCAAACTGAGTTGCTTTCGTCGTTTTTTCTAAATTATTAAATAAATCTATAAATTATATTATTATTATACGCATAATATACATTTAAAATTCTTAATATTATTCGTATTTTAGAACGATGATGAATATGAGCCTAGTGAATACCAACACGAATACAGTTTACACATAATCGAAACCATCGAATTAGAGTTGGGCTTGAATATTGAGGATAATGGCGAGTACGACAGCTCCAACACAATACATTTGAAAAGAGATGCGGCCGTCACGTCCAGATATTGGTGTTTACACAACACTGGTGTACACTCGGTCACAGTACCGCTTACGGAATTGTTGGACGAGTTTTCAAAAACCACCGCTACAGGTAGATCATACCTATTGTTAAAATAGTCAATATATAAATTTTATTTTATTTTTTTTTGTTTTTGGTATATTTTTTTTTACATTGCTTACAATTTTTTGTAATTTTTCATTGTTATTTATTTCAGACAATTTTTACATTTAAAAAAATATATTAATGATGATTATTTGAGATTTTTTATTGTGACCAGATTTAACACGTTCATATTTTTACTTTTATCAAGTATTACATTTTATAGATTGTATAGTATAAATCCGATATAATAAACAATATTAAATTGACATTGGCGTATAGAACGTTGTATTATTAATAACAATAGATATACATGTATATATTGTAAAGTAGATTATTTTGAAAAAATTGTCTTACTACCTTAACTAAATTACATGTATCTTTCAGACGACTTCCGTGGATCGCCTGACATACAAGGACAAAGTTTTGTAGAATATTACATTTGCACAGGTCTTATGAACGGCGAAACGAAACCTATCAAAGGGTTCGCCGTCTTAAGCTTTCCTACAGACTTATTAGTCACTTTGTTAAGTAATGGCGAAGTCGTAACTCAAGCTGTTCCAGATTTCCATTACAATAAACTGTCTATTGCTAATACGTATATGAACGAAGACAACGCCGCTTCTGAAGACCTAGTCGATAGTTCTGAAAACGTAAGATCGTCCATTCAAATTATAATTCACAAATAGATTGTTTGTAATCGTTTAATTAATTTTGATCATTATATAGATTCAATTAACGTTCAAAATAAAACAATTCAAAATTGTTTGTTTTTCGGTGACTTAATTTCAGTATATTTAAATACAAAATCTACAACTTAACAATATATATGATTACTTTGTATATTAATGATTGACGTTTGTTTTATTTAGGTTGACAAAGATGACTTCAGTTCATTTATCGCTGCATTACTACAAAAAGAAAATGGTACCAAAAATACAATTCTGAAATTAGGGCCAGATGTTCCCAAAGAGATTGTAATACAGGTAAATATTACTTTTACATACTTAATATGCAGCAATATTACAATATTTATATTTTTTAAATAAAGAAAGCTTATTTTTGAATCATTATATTTAGATGGTCTTACAAACAATGAACATGCGAAGAGTCACAATAAATAATCACAAAATAGTTTCTGAAGAAATTGAACGAAGAGTACGCATGTTAGCTAAAGCAAAGGAAAGGCAATTACATGAGATGCAGCGATTAGAAGAAGCTCGACAAAAATTACAAGATGATGTAGAAAATAAAGCTGAAAAATTAGATGAAATTAATAACAAACAAGAAGAATTGACTCAAAGGTAATTTGAGGTTAACTTTAAGTACCACCAAACAGCAAACTAAAATTTGTTCTCTTAGTTTAGTAATAGACAGATAACATGTTTATGTTTTTTTTAATTAGTATAGACATTTGGGAACTTAGAGCTTGAGTTTTATGTCAAGTAAATTGTGTACCAAATAATATTTCAATGAACACCTATTTATAACTTTTTTTTATACAGAATATTATAACGTTAAACTTTCTAATATTAACAAAGATAAAAATTATTTTATCTACTATAGATTTTTAAATTGTTTTATACAATTTTCTTTATTTAGAGCTTCTTCAATCCTGTTGAAACTAGTCTCAGCATCACCTGATAGTATATCAATAAAAAAGAAAAGAGAACTGTTGGAATCATATAAAACTAAAATGGAATTGATGAATAAACGTATCGAAGAAGCTAGAGAAAAATGGAATATTGTGCAAACTGAATCAACAGTATCTGTATATAAACAATTATATGGAACCCGTTCATTAAAATTAACTCTTGAACAAGAACTAGTTATTAAAGGAAATTTATCCGAAATGTATGTACACATAAGTAAATTATTTAATAATATATAACATATTATTATATTTTTGTTGTAATCAAAGAAAATAAATGTGTTTTTTGTTTTGCAGGGGATCTACAATTTTGGATTTAGAAAAAAAAGTGAGAGACTTAAGAACTGTAATTAATACTATTGCCAGTTAAAATACAATATTTATGAGACTGACTGACTGGTTACAAGATATTTTCTTTCCAAAATATTTATTTTTCATATATTTAATTTTTTTTCCTGTTAAATACCTATTAATTTTTGTTTTTTGATATTTCTAAAACTAAAATGTAAATATGATAATTTAAAATACATTATTAATTAATAAAACATTCAACAACCATTGTCTATAGTTTATCTGTGGATATATCAAATAAACTACAATACAATTTTTCATTTCTCACTGCAACATAAGATGAACAATTGTTTTTGTTCATTATAATTTAAAATTTTAATAAATACTAATTTTACCTATATTAATGTTTTACATTATAAAAGAAAATGAAAAAATATGTAGTTTGTAAATAAAATATTTTAAAATATAATGATAAAAATCAATTATATTGTTCCAACTGTGTTGTACTTATGTTGGCTACAATAATAATTGGAAAGGCAAATTAAAAATATGTTTCATTCAATTCTATTTATTAGAAACAACACAAAAGAATGCATAATGGAAGATATGCTGACCAAATTAGAACTGAATAATACTGCTGTACAACATATCATATAAATATTATTGTTATCATTGCTGTTGTCATCCACAGACAGCAAAAATACGACCAAAAACATTTAAAACATAATTACATAATTAAAAATTAAAATTATTATTTCAACAGAAATACAACTAAACATAATTTGAAAATTGTAGATCTACATAAAGTTTGAATACTGCCATTAAAAAAATAATAATAAAACAATATACATTTTGAGATTTGTTTTAATTATGATTAAATATTTTGACAATAGATCTATTTATAAAATTAAATTTTTAAAATACGCTCATCATACTATTGTATGTCTATGATCCAGGTACTTTTTGTATTGTTAAATGTTTTAATTAGCTTCAAAAAATGTTTATCGGTTTAAAAATAGTTGTTATTTAATAAAAACATAAGTTGTAAATGTGATAGTATAAGTTGTTTAGTATGAAGATGTATAATACTTAGCAGCTATGGCACCTACACCTGATAATTATGTATTACAGATTACCTTATAGTGTTTTTGTTCTTCTTTTCTTAGACCAAAGACTCTAAAATTTGGCCTATACCCCTTGTAGTAATTTTTCTAATGTCAATGTTGTTAACATATTTGCAAATAGAATAATATAATGTATACCATAAATCAAAATGTAATGGGCGCACTACTTAATATATTGGGTGGATCATTCTGGTATTGCAAAATCAATTTATAATATTTCTATGATAAACAATTTTTTAGAGAATTTCTTATTAACTAATATTCAATAGCATGATATTTTTAACAAAACCTGGGTGTTCACAATACTAGTGTTTATTGAGGAATACAAAATTTTTCAATTACTTTGAGTCCATAACAATGAATACTATTTATGTATATATTTTTAATTACCCATAAAATACAGAAAAATTGTTCTATGTTCAAAGGCTCAAACTAATTGGAATAATAGAAAAACAAAAATATTTAATATCCACCTATGAAAAAAAAAATTATATATTCATTATACCATATCCACCTAATACTGTATTTTAAGAGTATTGATGTATGTTTATAATTTTGTCTGAAAATTGATCATCAAGTATCAATCAATTGCCCGCCTACCTACCAAATTAAGGGGGGCAATCGCCCCCCTGCTCCCTAGATATATGTTAATGTTTATATTGATAGTAGATGTACCTTGTTATTGAGTATAACACTAATAAAGCTGAGACCATCTATCAGGCTATATTTCTAAGGATATTTTATTAAAAAATTATTAGTAATATATTAATTATTAATTGTAGTACCTACTACCTAACTATTTTGTATTTATTATTAAGTAGTAATTTATTTTTCAATTATAGTAACTCTTTATCGAACTTTGAACTCCAAACACTTATAAAACAGATTGTGCTTTTTAAGTATTGCTATTGGATTTTTATTAAATTTTCAAGCATTTTGAAATAGTCTAATTTTTATCAACTGTTAAAAAAACTAAACAAAATTACAAAATTTCAATGTGTATAATGAATGAAAAAGAAATAATGGAATGTAAATAAACAAATGTTTTAAACACTTTTAATTATGAATTATCAATAATATATTGTGAGAAACCTTGTATTTATTGTTCAAAATATTTTACTCAAACACAAACATTTTATGGTGTATGTATTGAAAAAAATAAGAATTAAAGTCTATAAATTAAATAGGTAATACAAAATATTTTGAAAATTGTATAATTAGCCTATAAAATACTAATATAAATATTTGGTAAAAAATTCCAGTCTTTGTACAGTTATTAATTGTTGAATTACTACAAGAAAAAAAATTGGATGACTTAGACGAGTGGGTGGCGCTCTGCTATAGGTACACTTGCACTATATACACTACCTATACGGTAGATGCCTACGGTATGTCATTAATATTATGTATAGTGTATAATTCATAAATAATACACAGAGAAACTATTGTTTATATAGTTAAATTGCAGTAATAATTATATTATAAAAGTTTTTATACATAAAAAATGAGTAGTTTTGATCCGGAAAGTATGCTATGTTGAAAATTGAACTGCTAAAACTCCTGGAAAACGTTAATTCGAAAATGACCCAACAATTGTTGGGCGACGGTAAGTGGCTGTTCTATAGGTCTATGGTGGCTAATAATTAATAGCGAATAATAGAAGAATGCATAACAAGCACGAGAAAGAATTAGAAAGATTCGCTCGAAAAACACATTACAAGTCCACCGCACAGTGTCGGAATAATATAAGGTCGGCGCTGTAATAGTTTACAATTGAAAATGAATCGACAATGAGTTGAAGTGATAATATATGATTATTTTTTTTCAAACGTCGGTCTTCCCTCCTGTGAAGAGTGCGCCGCCGGTAACGTTGACGTTTGGTCATCAACGCATCAGATGTTCGGCAAACAGGTAGTCACTTTTATTCGAGTTCGCCGTCTTGGCGAATAGGATTTGCGTATTTTTTGATTATTTCTATCAAACGCGGCGGCAGCGTTGACGTTTCGTAGTCTTCAGGTTCGGAGTTCAACGAGGTGGCCGTTTTGCTTTCGTCGTCCCGAGGCTGCGGGCGCATCGACAGCGATGTGGACGGTCGGTCCCGCAACACTCCACCGCCGGCGCACTGCCTGTCCAGGGACTTCACGTCCACACGCGAGCGACATTGCCGCAGCGCCGTCTCCAGCTTGGCAACTCTGGCGTGCAGCGAGGTCTCTTCCGCCAAGTTGGCTTCCAGTTCGGCGCGCAACCGGTAGTTGTCCTCGCGCAGTCCTTCGCCACTGCACGTGACCGGCGCCGGTTTGTTCCCCGTTACCACGTCCGACATATCTTCGACGACCGCCCGCAACCGGCCCAAGTCGCACTGCGCGTCACCCAGCTCGGCCGACAGCCGCTTGGCCATCGTCCGCAACTCCGTCTCCTCACGGTCCCGCTTCGTCTGGTCCGCTTCGGCGAGCACCGTCAAGCTGGCCGCGCACCGCTTCAGATATTCGTCCCTCTCCGACGCCTTGGTCAGCTGGTCTCTGGCGCCCGCCAAGTATCTGGACGCCACCTCGGCCTGGTCCCTGTACCTCTTCAACTCTGCCATCAGTTTGTTACTACACACCTGTTAGACGCGGACACGGTCATCAATAGAGATATAATATAGTGTCGTAAATGTATTCGACCTGCAATAAACGAGTGAGCATAGGCTGGCAAAGCTTTTGCGAGGTAAATTATTTTTTGTAATGTACTACGAGTATATGTGGCTCGGTGTGCCTTATAGGTAGGTATAGTCCTCAATAGTTCGATGAACAAAAAAACATTCGTTGTATCATTTTTATTCGAATAAATTTGTTTTTTATTATTCTTTCGACTATATATTTAGTTTATAGTCGCGATGAGATCTTCAAAAACAAATTAATAACCAGAAAAGCAGTTTTTGGTTTTTAACGAAAACTATTAAAAATTTACATAGTTAATATAAGGACCAAAAAAAAAAGAAATATGTATAATACCTATGTATCATTATATATGTATAATCCTTATGTCTAATCCGACTAATCCGACTAATCGCATATTGATTCTTCGATTGTAAGCTGTTGGCCGATGTATAATAATATACCTAATAATGACGATACCACAATACCTACCACTAGATACATACATATGAAATATAACAAAACACAACTTAATACGACTCACTTCCAATTGTAAAGATGCTACAGAATCGTCTTGGTTGGAGCCGGTCGAACTTTTTGCGAAATTGCAACCGGTTAATTCTATGACTTTATTTTTCAAACACTGTTCTGCGAACTTATAACGTGTATTTTCTGAGCGAATCTTTTCTAATTCTTTCTCATACACGTTACATTTTTCCGTCATTCGCTGGTAATTTACTTCCATAGAGTCGCGCAAGAACAATTGTTGTTTCATTTTCAAATTAATATTCTCCCGTAACTCTAGCAGTTCAATTTTCAATTTTTCAGTTTTACTTACTTGATCAACAATACTCATTTTTTATGTATAACAACTTTTATGATATAATTATATTACTGAAATTTAACTATATAAACAATAGTTGCTCAGTATATTATTTATGAATTATATATTTATAGATAGGTTCACTATTTTAGATCAATTAAAATTAAAATAATAGATTATAATATTACCTAAATTTATTGTATTAGATAATACACTTTCACATGACAACAAGATTCCATAGTAACAAAATAAATTTAATTTGATGCTTTGTTCTTTTTACAATCTTCAAGGTATTTTAGCATTTTTGCTACTGTAGAAAAAAATATTTTTTTTTCAAAGTTTAAATATAAAAATTTGACGAAATTGGATATTGTTCATATTTGTTATTTTTTTGTAACTCATAAATAGGTATCAATTGTAACTTAGTACTTGGAAGTGTTATCATAACTATTTGTATATTATTTTTAAATTCTGAGTGGAGCGATGAATATATTGTTTTTACATTGATGTTTTTTCGTGTATATATTATGTAGGTATAGTTAATAAAATGTTTTAGTTCACAATTTTGAGGGTGATTTTGGATAAAAAAAAATTGAATCTAATTTTTACTTTAAAGAGGTCAAAATTAATTCTCAGTCATTTTTATTATAATCGAGAAAAACAAAAACAAAATTAAAAGAAAACGATAATTTTTACAAAATTCCAATTTTTAACAAAGTCAATTTTGGTTTTTTTTTGTATAACTTGAAAACGAATTATCGTAGGTAATTGAAATTGTCATTAAATATTTATATTATCATTTTCTGTTTAATAAATCACTTTTTAATATTCTATTTCGAAATATTTTGATGTATTTTGAGCAATTTAAAAGCATTTTACTTGTTACTTAGTATGATATCTTAGTACGGGAATGACTTATTCCGAATGAGTACGAACGTTTTTATTTATATATATATTTTTTTTTTCATTGAACTAAGCGGGATGTGTGTAATGTGTTGAATACAGATGTCACGTTACCTTTTCATTTTTTAAGAGTTGATAAAATATAAGAAAATACATTGAAATAACATTTTAATATTCAAAAATAATACATATAGCATTAACTTAAATTTAGAGAGAATATGAATTTTGAAAGTGTACAATAAGTGAGTGAAAATTGCCGGTGAACGACTGAGCCACTACTCTCTAGGCCACTAATGAATAACTGAGTGATTGAGCGCATTTTTGTGTATCTGTATATTTTGAGTTATATCTTGGTTGGAAATTAACAATGTATTTGTAGCTGCTCTTCGTTTTTCTGTTTTTTTTTGGTACATGCTGTACATTATATAATGTATGGTGCTACTAAAAATGGCAGCTACTAGTTGTATACTCTATCCAAAGGTCTGATATAACAAAAATATGTATAAACTAGTATTGATGCATGTAAAAATTATTCACCATATAAAAAATATTCTTAAAGTCCCAATGAGCGAATGATAAATTCTCAAAAAACCGTGAACTAGCCCCACACATTTTAAGTTTGTTATCTACCAATCTGTTTATGAAGTTTTCATCGATTAAAATATTTAAATTTAATCTCTGACCTATAAATGATAAGCTCATAGTTTGTCTTGTCAGATTTTTTTGTGAGACTTTTATTTTAAGAGGAATTTCTAGATATTGTTGAAAGTCCTTCATAGTACCATATGTGTAAATTCCGGCTGTGATTAGGTGTTCAGGGCTTTTATAAGTTCAGATCCATTCTGTTAATGGTTTTAGGATTCGGGGTATTTTTATATCTTTCTTTTTTGATGTAATTGTGAATCAATCTTGTGATAGGTACGTGTTGAATATAGATGTCAGTGATGTCACCTTATCTTTTATAGAACTTGCCCCTCCAGAATTATCTTTTTAAAAATAAATACCTATTGAATTAATTGATTTTTTTAAGAGTTAGGTATAAGAAAATACAATGAAATAATATTATAATATTTAAAAATAATGCATATAGCATTAAATTAAATTTAGAAAGAACATGCATTTTGAAACTGTACTATAATTGAATGGAAGTGAATGAATAATTAAACCCAGTTTTGTACGTCATGTACACGTGGCCGCATGGGTTTTTAATTTTTTATAGATAATATTGTGTGTCATGTGATGCCGCCTTTCTTCGTTAATTAAGACATAAATTGCGGCATCTCTCAAAGCATTTATGACCCGTGTGTTGTATGTGTAAAATTATTAATATTATTATTTACCTTATTATCTACTACTATCAGCCAGTATCGGGTATTTTATTGTGATATATCATATATGGTAATTAATGTAATGATTGGAGTATTTAACGGTATTAATAATAACTCTACAGTAGGTATTTAATTTATTTTCTTATGTCTAAATATCTTTTAATAAATATGTAAAATAAAATGTAATTTATAATGATATATTATAATGTATATGTATATCATTACATAATTGTATATACGTAGTTAAGTAAAATATAGTTTTCAAGTCATTTTTACTAAATATTAAATCGTTTGAAATATTTACTCTTTGATCTATATTTTCTATACACAGTATACACTGTACAAATATATGAAAATTCGCAATTGTCGTTATGAAAGTCTATGTGAATTAAATTTATGTCTGATAAATACAACAAATAGTTTGATTCCCATAGGAAATAAAATCACAATAGGTACCTAATCAAACGATATGAAAATAAGGTTATTTTATCAATTTTAAATAAACTTATAATATGTAAAGGTAGGCAATTTTTTTAATTTATTCAACAAAAAACATTTTTGATAAACCAATTGATTAAAAAATAAAAATAACTTACAATTTATTATCTTTTTTTTTTTTGTTTTTATTAATAGAACGGCCTATTAAGGCCATTGGAATTGGACGTAGAAATAGTGCAATGCATTACAATTACAATATTTCTTATTGATTGAATATGTAACGTGGTACCTATACAGAAACTATAAATTTGAATACAAGTAATATAGTAGGTATTCAATATATGCGTACAAAATTATTAAAACTGTCCAGAATAAGTGGTGACTATATCTTATATGTATATATTATATATATTATAATATATTACATAATACTTAATACCTATATATAGAGGTATATTATACTATATCGTCTATATCCTGTTATCTATAGAGACTAAAATCATGAACAATTGTATGTAATTGAAGAAGGGTGGGCGGAAATAACGTGCTATGTAATATTTTTTCGGATTTCATCTTTTTGCAGAATAATGTGCTATGAAGCAATCTTTATATATTTTAACAATTGAAAAATGCTCAGAATGTTTTTATCGTACACGACGTACACAATCATCGTGTACAAACTTAAAACCGGTATACAATACGGCAAAATATTTTTTGTTTTTAGTTGTTCCTGAAAAATGTACAAATTGCTACATTGTACTTTATTCCAGCCCACTTTTCAATTATATATTAGTTAGGTATTAGTATATTACTATGAATTTTACTATACGCAGTGATATTTTTGAGTTTTATAGTTGATAGTTGATATAATATTGTAGGTACCTACCTATAACGTACAAATACATTTTTTATTATGATTAAATACTAATAAATAATATTATAAATGTAATATTTTCGAATAAAAATATACTTATCAACTAACCGTAATACTAAAAGTAAAAATAAATTACCTACTTTAATAGCTATATCAAAAAATATATAAATATATTTAATTAATAACATTTATAGACTGACAAACAGTTTCCACTCAGAATCCTTTTTCGTATAGATATAAAATTGATTCAATTTTAACAAACTCATATAATACAGTGACCCACTTGACTAGGTACTTAACGTATGCTACGATTAGTACGATTTATCAATGAATTCAAATTTTACAAATTTTTACAGATTACAGTGATCTGCTCCATGAGTCATAACAATAAATGATAATTTAGTACCTATAGGCTTATAGCAATAGTTTTCATTTATATATTTTAACAAAATAATGGGCCGCAATGAACATGCTCGTGTGAGGGCCCACAAAGACTTATCTAACAAATGTTTTTCTTGATATTAATTTGATATAATATAAATCTCGATAAAGAAAAATCAAAAACTATACAATATAACAGACGAACAATACAAATTAAATTCTGGGGATAACATTAACATTAACACCTAATTAAAATTATAAAAGTATTTTATAAAGAACACAGTTTGTTCATTGTTGCATTAACCATTTAATTGATTCCAATGCATTGGACCTAATTATTTTATTTTTATAATTAAATTGGTTAAGATACATTTTTCATTTGGTAGGTAATAAATATGAATTTATTTTTCATCTTTAGTTTAAGATAGAAGTTCATTTAAAATATAAACATTTTGAAATTTTTATAGGAGCAATTATGGCTATCATAAAATTTAAGGTAAGTTAAAAAGGAGAAAAATTAAATAAAAGGTAACCATTAACTCATGCATCTCTATAGCTGTTGCCTGTTGATTATGTACCTCAAACTTTATTTTCTTATTTACTACATAATATACACTATGAACGGGTCAGTAGATATTAATTGTATTTCAATTTAGGTAAATTATACTTTTTATTCCAAGAATAATATGGTCAATATGGACTACATACTATTTAATATAAACACTTAAATATTTTTTTAATTTTATTGTTTGATAATAATCAAAAAATAATCGTAACAATAATATTTATCAAAGGAAAACATAATTGAAATTCTTAAATAACAAATTTTACTATAAAGTTAACTAATTTTTCAGACTTAAAAGTTTGAATGAACAAACAATTCTATTTTTTTACAAAGCAAGTTTTACCTACCATTATTAGGTAACATTTGCAAGTTTTAATTTGAATACAAAATCTAGTCAACAAGTTACAATATTAAAATTATATGACTATACAGTAGCTAAAAATTGTGACACTAATTTCAAAAACTCATGAGGTTTTTCAGCATGTAACCAATGACCAGCATCAGCTATATATTCAAATTTAGCTGAAGGGAATATCTGTTTAATGACCTCGTGATCTGACGGTTTCAAGAAAACTGAATTTCCACCTCCAATGAAGTATGTTTGACCATCAAATGTTGATTGCACGGGTGGAAATACGGCAATATTATTTTTAAAATTCACATTTATAGATTCTAAATTTATTCGCCATTTATATTTTTTGTTCACTTCAATAAGATTTGTTAGGAGGAACTGTCGAAGTATTGGACTCTGTATAACATAAAACAAAATGTATTTATAAATTATTCTATATTAAATAACTGAATTACCCATCATTACCGGATTATAGTAAAAATAAAAATAGTTTAATAATTATAAAAAAAATATATAAAATTAACATGATTTGACTTCTATAATTTTAATAATAGTTATACTATAGATATTGGGAACACATTCAAATTTCTATTAATTTGGATATTAATAAAAAACCTATGCTTACGACAATGACACAGAAGATTTAGTGTGAGTTATGAACATTTATAAGTGCACACGACAGGTAACACACATCACTTTGTGGTTATAGATAAAACTAATATTTCTAAAAACTTTTTAAACTTTTCTAATCAAATGGCTTATCTACACATCAAAAATTTGAATAAAAAATAAAAATTACACAAATTGGTTTGGCAGAACTTTAGAAATAGCTATCCAAAAAAATCGACTCATACTTTTATAATATAAAGTACAATATTATAATATATTTGAATTCGAAATTCCAAATTTAAAATATTAAATTCAATATATTTTTAAGTCTAATGTCAAATCAATAATTAAGAAATTCAAAGTATCTTAAAAATATATATATTTATTTTCATATTAACATGTAAAAGAACATTAAATTTATTTTTTTACTCGACTTTATGAAATTAACTAGTTTCTTTCTACTAAGTACTAAAAAAATACAAAGAGAAATAAAAATTAGTTGTATAATTATATAAAATTTTTAGGTATATGGATAATAATATTATACTAGACAAAAAAAACTGTTATATGAGTAGAGTTTAGATACTTGTGTTAAATTACTATTTTTTTAAATTAAAATTTTAGAAAATTACTATCAATGTTTACAGCAACAATTGTATAAATCATAAGACTACGTAATTTAATATTTTTATAATATTTAGTAAATTAAAACATATTATTGTAAAATATCTTTCTTAAAAATCTTCTTTGAGATAACTAGTGATTTAAACAAAAATTATTTTGTTATAGTCATAAATAATAAATAGTATTAAGAGTAGTAGTATTATTCACACATGGTCTTCCTGGCTGCTAGTTAATCAGAAAAAAATATTAACCAATTGCTTAATATTATCTAATAACTAATTTAATAATTCAACAAAGAATGAAAAAATAGTATATTAATATATAAATGTTTGTAAAATTTGATTATCTATGTAAGTAAGAGAAGTATGATAATATAATAATTATTGGTAATATTGTTATTTATCATCATACAGTATGAATAGAAAATAAATAAGATTAATAAAAATTAAGAAAAAATTATTAATTAAAAATTAGTTATACTTATAATTTAACATACCTCTATAGAACTTTTCATGTGTTCATCTGCCAATTTTCGAACTTTAGATATAGGTCCATTAATATCTAAATTAACACCTCTTAAAACATCTATAACACTTTGGATGTCACTCACTTCTTTGTTGTTGATTGGTGATATATCAACTGGTATTAAGGATTCCACAAGTTCTGGCTAAAAATATTTTGCTATATTTTTTAGGTGGCATATAATTAATACAAATTGTAATATTAAAACAAACCTTACATAGATGACTGCTAAGTACATCATTGTTCTACCACCCATGCTATGACCAATTAATGAAGCTTTTTTAACACCTAAATCTTCCATTAAAAATTTTACGTCTTCAGCCATAAGCTGATACGATTGCTCTAAAGTATGTGGTGAGTCTCCATGATTTCTTGCATCAACAGTGATTACCTTAAAACAAGAAACAAAGCATAACCATAAAAATCATGTGATATTATTTAAAAAGTTATATATTTTAAGAGCTTTGTAATAATTATAGTTCTTTTATATTACTTATTAGTAATATACAATAAATACATATATTATAAGTATCTAATTAACAACAAATTCATAGGTTTTTGGTAGATTTTATTATCTTGTTTATTACATTATTTTTTAACTAAAAATTCTAACATTTTCTCTGGGAAAATTTGAACTTTTACACTTTTCATTTAAGTAAAAATTAATATGACAATATGTATTGCAGATATGGACAATTATTTTTTGTGTAGGTAATAATTTGTGTAACAGTAGAAACTTACATCTAAAATTATATAATTATATTTTAATATACTGATATGTTTCTATGTATCAAATAATAATATATAAAAAAAAAAAAATGTAAAGTAATCCCAGGAGACAGGAAACAATTGTCCAAAATATGATATGTTAAACTCATTGAATAGATTTAAAAAAATAGATAATTCAGATACCTAACTAAAGTAATTAAGAGATAAAATAACAATAAATAATTCTATTAGAAAAAATATGATTCAACAATCAATTATAATTCTGTAAATTAACTTTGATCATTTATAAATATAAAATTAATTTATTTAACAAAGGTAATAGTTCATAAATATATTAGGTAACTAATAAAAACTAATCGAATATACAATTATACTAGCCACTGAATGTATTTATAATCTAATCTGAGGTTAATGTTTGACCTTTTTACTACTTTTTATTATTATTCTATAAATTTTAAATCTTTATACATTTACTAGAATATGTTAAGATGAGATTAAAAGAGTAAATAGTAACCATAATTTACAGCACTACAAGTCTAAATTTACAGATTCTTATACCTAATAACTTAGTATGATTGATGATTAGTTAATTTTTGAATTATTAAATGTTAAAGGACAATGAAATTGTTCAATACATTTATGTAAGCTAATAAAAATACAATATGATCACAATTGGTGATATCTATTATATTTTAATAAGAACATATTTATTAATTACTTATTAAATTAAAATGGTTAGGTAGTTATTTAAAGATTGAAAAAAAAATTATAAAATTTTATTATTATTATAGTTAATTATATTTTTTTTAAATAGATACTTTTCTGCGGGTCATGTTGTGAAGGGTTTTGGACAAACTGTTCCAATTGGACTTGCAACCGAACAGACCATGCATGATGATAATCGGCGGTTTTTGTCCACCATCTGCAGCCGACTCGTACGACGTAAACGACATTTTGATGGGTTCCAATTTGGTGTTCAACGATCGGCGACATTCCGAAGCCGTTCGGCTCTTCTTAAACAAGCACGTCCTAGACAACAATGCCTTTGACTTGATCATAGTGACAGCAGACAGTTTTAGGCGTAAACACGGTGCCGTACAGTCGACTATTGGTGGATAGTGCGTAATGCACAGGAAATCCAACCAGAAATTCGACGACGTACCAGTTCGTCCAATTCGAAATATTGAAATGAAATGAATGAGATGATGTAATGTTTTGTAAACTACCTACTATAATAAAATAATAATCGTTCGAACGCGTAAAAACTGCTGTTCGGATCAAAGATAAAAAAGTATGATAAAAAAAAAAATTACTGATAATGACGAAAACTATTAACATAAACGGTTTACTGATAACCGGAAGCCGGTTAGTGCTTCAGTGCATTACGGAATTTCAATCAGCTAATCTGTTTTTTTTTTTTTATGAATGGATCTGGATGGTAACGCAGTGCCCTCTACCGACGTCATTTCAAAAAACTATTAATGTATGATGACCTTTTAATTTTCTCCGGCATATAGCGCTGTAGTACACAACTTTTGTATGTACCATGTGGTACGGGTATCCTTGTAAAATGTTGATCTACTAGTTACTAGGTACTTATCCGAATTAGGATTTGTATGTATTAAAATATTCAAAAATATTCTGCTTCATAAAATGAAATTAAAAATGTGTGTTGTCATTCAAAAATTCAAACTACATTAAAAAAATATAATCAAAGAAAATTTAAATTTTTGAGAAAAGTGTTATTTTGTTTCGACTGAAAGCTATGACGTAAAAAATGTTTTTACAAACGTTAATAGATTTCGAAAGTTGTTTGATAAAAGAATCACTTAGTATATATATAAATATTAATAGGTTTATAAGTTTTAGTAATATAGTAGCATTGTACATAAAGAATTATATTAATTATTAGTCCATGTCACAGTAATATGATAAAAAGTATTCATGATCGTTTATTAAAACATATTTTGAATAATTGATTAGCCACGGGATAATAACTATATACTTATTATTATTTATTTATATATTTTTATTTTGGAGATTGCTCATATTTTATTATTTCCTGAAATTATTATAGATTTTAGAAATATGAAATTATAAATATACGAGTATGTATACAATATAAATTTACAATATCATTCAAATTTAAACAATCAATCATTATTACTTAAATATATAAATAGCAAAATAAAATTGGAACCAAAAAATGTTCTACCAACAAATATTAGTACTAGTTCTGGTTTAGGTTCTTAAGAAAATCGAAAATGAGTTTTAGAAAGTTTTCGGTTTCTATATTTTCAAATGGTTTCATTTTAAATACTGATATTTTTAATTCCAGTTTTAAGCCTTGATTTTAAGTTTATTTTTCATATAAATAGTAGCTTAGTATAATAAATAAATTATATTAATGATACTTCATATTATAGAAGGTACCTATTATTTCATGTTCAGAATTAAAACTCTTTTAAGTTTGTGAAATGATTTATTTACATTATTCTTTAATTATTTATAATTTATTTCAAATTTATCATAATTATTATACAACTAGCCGGAGTCAAGGTGATGATATAAATTCTCAACAACCGGTATTGATTTCCTGAGTTGCTGTCTTGTCGACTAGCTTATTTTTTTATCATAATACTAATATGATAATAAATTAATAAATTATATTATAATGAAATATAGCACGGCATAGCATATAGACAATATAAGTACAATACTAATCATTTGTTAAGAACAATAATAATTATAATCAAAAAAATTAATTAGTTTGTTATAACATACCATTCTAAACAAAATAAGAAAATTTGCATAAAAAACAATTAAAAAAATTAACTTAATTAAAATTAAAAATACTTTAAGAAAAAAATAACAATTATAATAATTAATTATAAATATGTTATAATTTATATAATCATACCATGAACATATTTTAAAACAACTTATGTCTTTAAAAAAAAAAAAACAATAGCAATTATATTTACATTGACTAGGTATTTATATAATATAATGCAGTCATACATTTTTATGTACCATTAAAATAAATAAGCACGGATGTTAAAAATATTGCATCGAACTACGTAAAGTAAATAGGCACTAGACATACATTACATTTATGCAATTCAACATTACCACATTGTCTAACACTGATGAGAAACAAGTGCTTTAGATTGATTGTTATCTCAATCAATACTTATTATATTTTACTTTTGAATTAATAATAGTACGCATAGTACAATAAAAAATTGTATTTAACTAAACATAATATCACAGCGTGTAGTTGCTAAACATCATTCCATTACCTATTGAATTTCAAGGTTCAACGATATTACAGATTGCAGATTTGTACTTAGCAATAATTTTCTGTGAACACATAATGTTGTTTCTATTGTTATTATTGTTACATAAAATATATAATAATATACATTCATTAAAAACATTAAAATTAGCGTTATATTTATAATTAATCAGTTTTTATTTATAGATCAAATTATTTATGCGAGAGACTTTAAAAATGTACACTCTACACACTTTAAAGCTTAAATAACATATCGTGGAACGAAAATGTATTATACTTACTTATTAGTATTACATTTAGTGCAAACATGATTTTGTATTAATCTCGGCGTAATTCTTATCCAAATCGCAATCTAAACCAAGTTTTGGGAGAGTCACCAATAGAACGTCGAGGTTTTTTGGGCGTCGCAGTTAATAATTCACTAGCTACATGAAAAAAAATAAATATTTTTTAAACCCATAATGATTAAAAAGTTTGGATTAGATAGTATTCTCGTTAGTTATTGATATATTCATCATATGTCCAATTAATATGTAAATATTTCAAACAAGATACATTGTGCTATTGAGAGGTAGGGTACATATTTTTGGAGCACTGCTATTAGTATAAAGTAAGCTCCTAAAAATGTTTATCTTAAGACAAAACATACAAAGTATTTATATTACAAAATCGAAAATTGTAATTTTGTTAAAAATATTAATTGATTCTATTTAAAATTGAAATTTATATAACTAATATTAATAGGTTCTTAAACATTTCGTGGGATTCTCTCTTTTACTATTAACTATAAATTTATATTAACCACTTGTAATGGTTATGACTTCTGAAATATAAATTAAATATAATTAGCTATTGTGTAAATATTTTTTTTTCGTTTTAAAATGACCGTTAGAGGTATCGTTAACAATATATAATGAGTACTTATTTCTGTTTACGATCAAATTGATCATATGACGATGAAACTATTTATATCATATTGTGTACCTATATAATTAAATTGATGCAAAAATCTTGTATGCAATAAGTGGAACAAAATCGTATAATATTCAACACGCCTACGTGGCTCAAATCTACCAATAATACGAGTAGGTACATAGAACGTCGATCGAAGCATAATATAAATACCATACTGTTCCCTTTTTATACCACATTTCATTGGAAATAATAAATATTATTTGAATATTTTAAATATTAACGGTTTATATGTAATCATAGGTTAAAGTGTTGATATTTTTTAATTATAATACGTATAGTCGTGTAAAAGTATAAAGAAAGTGTGAATATTAATAAACCCGATGCATATATTATTATTATGTACTATACATTTATATTATGGTATATTATGTATATATATATATATTAATATGTATTATATTATACTACGTCGCACGTATTTTGCTAATAAGAATTAATCATTTAAACATTTATAAAAATGTACGGATATATATTTTTATACATTATGAATATTTCTAATGGATAAAAAATATTATAATTATCAATATATTTTTTTATTATTATTCATAATATCGTACTATAATGAAACCGTTATACGTATTTGAAAGTTGTATGAGGCTTGGTTATTATAGAATTTGTTACTTAGTTAATATAATTGGTTTTCATTTTTACCTATATGTACTGTATGTTTATAAAAAAATAAAAATTTCTTACGTTTTTTACCAAATTCCCGTTGCAGACGTCGAGTATTCCACTTTCGTTTCACTTTCATGACGTTTGTTACCATCCATGCAGCGATTTTCTCCTTGTAACTGCTATCCTTCGCTATCACTCGCTCCCACGCCTGTGTTTCTAATTTCATATCGGCTTCCATTCTCAGTTTAAAATCTGTACTGTTTGTATAAACCGAATCATGTAATCGGCACGCTTCGTCTAGCTTATTGATGCCAAGCTGACCGCGAGAAATCCGTTCCAAAAAGTCCGTTCCCGGTCCACAGAAATGATAACCAGGAAAATGAGCTGTGTGTAAAAAATTTCAAAAATTTATTATCTTTTGTCACATACAGTTATACGGGAATAATAAGATTTTTTTGAATTAACAACGCTTTTTATTCTAGTTTAATAACCTTATATATTTTTGTTATGTTATTGTAGGATATTATATTACACAATAGATGTACAATTCCAATAATAGATTTTTATAAATTTCAATGTATTGTAATATATAATTTTTATTTACACATTTAGAGAAATGTTTTATTAATTATACGAGTATATTATTCATGAATTTTCCGATAGAAAATACATTATAGTCTAAAAGTTTTTATTAATAAGTAGGTACACACTAAAAATTCCAATTTCAACTCAAATCACATTAATATTATATTATTATAAAAAAATAAATAAACGTATAACACCTATGTCATATATGTTTAGAATAAAAATTAACTAGATGCTTTTTATTAATTTAAAATTATTTGTATGTATAGGCATTGCTGGGTAGGTGCTTATCAAAGATATGCAATTATAAGAGCTTTTAAATAACCATCATGCAAATTTCAAATAAAATGCAAGTAAACAATTTAAAAAAAAATCATTCGTATAATTATTGATACATTATTTAAAGTATTATAATATTATAATTACTATACTATTTAATTTTCAATATCATGATACTATGAAAGTACCTTACTTATATATTATTATTATTATTTGCTTACTTTCTCTCGATTCTGTTTTTCCATGGCAATTAAATGTAAACCAAATTAAAAAAATCATAGGAATTAATTTCAAAACCATTGATTAAATAATTTTTAAAACCGTTGAAATATAAAAGGTATGAAAAAAAATCAACTAAAATAAACTGCGAAAATTACTGCGATAGTACCTATGAGGTACATATATAGTTGTAGCCTAGGAGCGTCACGCACTTCGACCACTGCTACGTCTATGTGAAAACTAACACGCGATCTTGAATGTATTACACTCGTACGTGTATCCACTAAACTGGTTCCAAATCGACTTTGATGTGAATTATAAGACCATTATATTTAAACTTCAAAATGACCGCAGCGGTACGTTACAAATATTGTATGTACAGTAATACAATTATATGGAGTGATTTTCCAATCGTAGGGTTTTCCCACGCACGTGTATTGTGTAAAAAATCTAAACGCTTTGCAATTTTTCAGATGATATTCACAACTATTTACGATATGTTTAATATTGACGGAATGCGTGTACATAATGTATTTTATTTTTGACGCGTAAAGTATTTGACCACTTTTTTTTTATCAAGTTGTTCAAGCCGTATCACCGTACATGTAATCAGAGATTTGAATTTTGAATAGTTACCTATCAAATTCCTTTATTATTTTTCAAGAAATTCCCTAAAAACGTAAAACGAAATAAAATGACCAGAAAAAATGTCTGTAAAAACTAAATAGTTTCTATAGGAACCTAATGCGGTTTTGTAAATTGTTATTGTTCAATACGTATATACACAAAATATACTAATAATATTATAATGCCTATATAAGCAAAGATAGTTAAAATCTTATAATTATTCATTCATTATTGACAGTTGTACGTAAATGTTGAAATATTTTACACAAGATACATGTGAATTTTGATGTTAATAGTTGCTGCAGAAATTAAACAATAAGATAACTGATCAAAAGTTGGTTTAATTTCTTATTATGGTCGTTATTGTTTTTTTTAGTGATTACAAATTAATTATTCCAAAGCATAATTTGGTATTTATTGTATTTTTATTTGTTATAAGTAATTAAAAAAAAGTGAATGCATAGACTCGTTAAGAAGATTTATTTTTTAAACAACATTTTTGTATGATTTTTTTTAAAAAATTGTTGGTAAAAAAACCATGAGGTTTTTATTGTACGTTTTAGGTTAGGTTAAAATACACATTTACATTATATTATTTTATGTGTTATTATATAATCTGTCAGTCTATATTTTATAAACTATATTCTTATTGAAAAAAAAAACATGAAATTTATATTTTTTTTATGTTTATACTTTTTAGTACTATGAATGATTTTATACAGTTTTTATACATAAAATAAGATAAGTACCTAGTATATATTATAAAGATATTATATTTAGAGAAATCAAAAAGAGAAAAAATCTTAAGAAAAGACCGTCCTTTGGCACTTGATAATACGCTTATTACTTATAGGAGTTAACATAATGTACTTTTATTAATTATACTTTGGACTTGTATAATGCTTAATGTTTATATAATATAATATATAGGAGAGTGTTTATTTTCAATTTTTTATTATCGAATAACGAGGTATCTTACTTCTGAGTCATGAGTTTCAATATTTAATTTAAATTTATTCCAGTAGTATCTTTGTCAATTCCATGGCTACGTTTTAATTTTATCGAGTAGATGATTTACATAAAGGGTGGGGAAAAATGTTTTAAAAAGCACTGATTTTTATTTTCTTACAATAAATAATGATGTCGTGTTTACTTATTTACATAGTATCATGTTAAAAATGTTCTTATTATTTTATTTTTTTGGCAATGTATACATGATTTTTGATACACAACAGGTATTGTCAAGTGTGGGGTGGAGTGCCAAAAAACAACTGTGCCTATAATATCGTTGTAAATATTTTTATTATATTGATATAATAATATTTAAATTAAATAAAACAATAACATCAAATACATGCATGGTATAATGCGTTTCGGTATTCTAATACGAGTGGCCCGATAACTGAGTCTCTACAATTATATCGGATTCCAAATTTTCGAACTATTTATATAATTTAGATTTTCCCATCATTCATCACGATGAATAATTACTGTGTGATATTTACATATTTTTTAAGCATTATATTATTTTGGTTTTTTACAGCAGATTGTGAGCGGTAATACCAATACGTGTGATACGGCGCTGTAGTATGCGGTTCGTTGACACCGGCGCGGTTGTCAGTTGAACTATACAGACATAAATTGGCAGATAGAACCACACGAAGGCGACCGATGCTGCATTCGTTTCGCTCGAGCCCATGACGCCGGCAAATGGCCAAACACCTCTAAACAGTATCATGATATTTTACCACCGAGGCCTTGGGTGGAGAATAGATATGATTTTCATTAATATCAGTATTATATTATAGAATCAAGCGTCTGATCGAGGCCGGCTTCTTGACTGACCCGACACGAGGTCACGCAGTGCGTTAGCCGACCCGATTCACGGCCAACAACGCTCGCCAACTTTTCATAATATTTCAAAACTCGTAAGCTTCAGGCGATCTCGCGACTCAACAATATTCTCAAACCCGACCGTATTATCGGTATGCGCATATAATAATGATATGCTCTCACTTCGTTGTTTATATTTACTAAATACGTACTTGTACTCGTGTGTAACGTAATTCGGAAGTTGCGGTGATGAAGTGAGGCGATGTTTACATTATTGTTATAATTGTTGCAGTTTTATGTCAGTAATATTTTTAGTAATCTTGAAACCGTTCATACATTAACTGAGTACATCATAGTACATTTTCTGTAGTAATTTGGGAGCATTTTTAACATAAGCCAAAGTTCTTTTATTAAACTTTAAAAATTAATTACCTACATTTTTTTTTACCAAATCAACACATGCAATTGTTTTTATTTAGTTTAAAACATAATTGATAAAGTACAACAGAAAAGGGGTTGATAAATGAATTTTCTCTTTTTGTAAACAATTATAATTATCAAATAAAATTTAATATAAATCATCGCGGCGTCAAACAATAATAATGTTTAATAACAATTAATAAGCATGATTGAACTGGTTGGAGGTAGTGAGTAATGGCTTTTTAATAACCATATCCGCATGCAACAAGCATGTGTGACTAGTGCATTGAAATTTGATAAAAGATAACGGTGTTACAAGCATAATTAAACATTGTATAATTTTAACTACAACTTGTATACCTATATATATCTTTACAGTTTTGCCATTTACGTATTACATAGTAATATTATATTAATAGATAACAGCTCATACTACTTTTAGCAATCGTATCAACTGTACACATAACACAAGGATGTAGTCCATCTTGAGATAAATGTGCTTACATAGTAACGAATATTATAATTTATAAACTATAATAACCGTGCCCATTACTGATAGTATTGCAAGTTCAAAATGCAATCATATTTTTAAATTTTAAAATACCAAATCATGTTTATAATTATTGATAATCGGTTTATTGGTCTATTTCGTATTTGTGAAAAAAAAAAAAATATACGAAGAAACTATTATCAAAATAATTTTTCATTGATCTCTTTTAACATCATAATGATGCCACTAGGCACCAGAGGCAATGAAGTACCGACTTCCCCTCTTCTAAGTATGTCAGTGCCCCGCATGATAATTGGTTGTACGATTATAGTAGCTGACGCTAAGATTACAAATATTAAAATTTGTAAACCTACTATTTTTTATTTTCATTTAATTTAATTAAAAAGAACTTATTATTACATCGTATTAATATTTTTATATCGGTATAATATAAGGTCATCACAATAAAAACAAATTGACCGTAAAAAAATGGTTTCGTACTTTAAATAGTACTTAAGTCAAGTTTGGTAACAAAATAAACACGAGAAATCTTAGAATAGTTTTTAAAATGTATTTTCAAACCGATGTTAACTATATTTGAAATTTGTAAGAATTTAAATTTAAAAAAATTAGAAAATTAGAAAATGCAAACAACAAAAATGTGTTCTGAGAATTTAAATAAAAGCTTTTTAGTTATTTATTTTGGTATATAATAGTCAAGTTTATACGAAACACTGTTTTTGGTAATAAAAATAAAAATTTTTCCATCGTTACGTATTATATTTTATAATCTTTATTAAGAAGGAACTTGTTTATAAACGAATGAAGCTTGGTATGCGTTCCTTTTCAAATATAGGAACGAGTTCTTATTTATGAAAAGCGTAAACACTAATTTCCGTTCTATGTATTATGAAAGAAAAAAATGTAATGTACATTATTTTTTATCATAATAATATCTAAAAATCAGTTAGTGTTGGTATTAACATAATCATAATTACATCGTTAGTACTAATTTATCATTAATATAATATATTATTTATTTTTATTTTTTGTTATTTAAATTAACATCGAAAGATTATTATTATATAGACTATATTTAATATATTATAATGTTCATATTATATTCATTAATATTTATTATTAAAAATTAATATAACTCAGAGTGAGGGAGTATTTTATCAAAATATTTAAATTATATTTAAATTCAATCTTTAGAGAAGATCATCTTGCCATACATTTTTATAGTATTAACAAAAATTGATAATTTAAGTATTTAATAACAATTTTAAGCCTACGTTTGAATTATAACAAATAAATCAAATACATTTTTTATAACCGAGGAATCAAAATACGTACTTGAACATTTATTGTGATAATAAATAGCCAAAAATCAAAAATTGACACATTAAAAGTTCAATCTAAATTCATAAAAACGAGGAACGGGAATGAATTCCTTTAAGTAAAAAACTTTCCCAACAGTGTTTTTAATACAATATAATATTATAATATTATTGTTTTAAAGTTATATATCTATTATGTAATAATAATGTAATAGTATAATAGATATATTTAATAAAAAAATTAGAGTTGGTTTAAAAAATAAATTTGACAGTATAGGAAATACTAAGGTTTTTTCAACAGAAAAATGTACGAATGATGATAATTCAATATTATATTTTATATCTATACGTAGACATATTAAATAATTTAAATATATTAAAAGATGTGTTGTAACCTATAATTTATTTCAAACGATAATCAAGAATATCAAAATATTATAATTATTATTTATTAATATATTATTCTTTTGATAATTTTGTTATTTTTCTTCTTTTTTTTTTCTAGTTATTTTCGTGTTTATTTCGTTTCATGTTAATTTTGAATATTTTAATGGTCATGGATTATATGTGTGTGACCATTATTTTTATGGATATTATTTCCGTAAATATTCTTTCTTTAGAAATATATAATATGTTATATACTTATATTATAATGCAAAATCTATACCTAATATAATATAGAAGCTGCATGTGAGCAGAATTTAATAAATTATTATAAATCTGTTGACGGCATAGCAATTGGGGTAATTATGGTAGATGAATTGACTTACTTCCCTTGATAAACTCCAAATCTGAAATTATATTATACGAGTACTATGATTGATTCTATTGTAGTGGAGATAATATTATAAATATGAGTAATTATATAAATAGGAATACATATATTTTAAATATATTTTAAACTGCCGTGCTTTGTTTTCTATCCGCTTCAATTGAAAATCCTTCTTTCAATCACTTTTTTATAAGCTTAGAGTATAGAACCTTGACTTAATATAATCTGAATTAAAAATAAAAACAAACATCATAAATTAATAATTTATTAATAATTTTATAAATTTAAAAATTTAAAAAAATATACTAATATTCATTTTCACTTTGTATGGTAATTATTATGCAGTTACAATTCATTTTCAAAATTGTTTTGTGTTATAGTGAGAAATATGATTTGAAACAGCGTGTTTTCTATATTTTTAAACATCGTACCGAGTCCGTCCTGTGTGGAATTAACCTTTTACAATTGACCGCTTACACATTTAGTGTATTTATATGTAAAAAAAAATATTCTATACACTACTATAGCAACTACTTAATTTTTTCTGCCAAACAATACTGTTTATTAATTTGGCATGAATTGATTGCAAATTGACTCTTATCAAAATTATTTTACCTAATATAAAGCTTATCGACTTGTCAAAATAACTTAAAATTGAATTTTACTAGTTGCTCATAAATTTAATTAATGTAAAATCGGTAGTAATTTTTATGATATTGGAATTATATATTTATAATCCAAGATATTGTATATTTACATTATTACAATATTTTTTTATATATTGCACTTATGTTCTTAGTACGATTGAGCACTACACAGTGTACAGTATAGTCATCGGGTATAATGTATTGTGTTCTATAAAAGTTTGCGCAGTTTTTAAATGTGTTTACATTAAATTGAAATAAAAGAACGATATTTAAAAAAATTTAAATATTGTATTCAAGTAGGCAGAGAGTGGGTACCTACCGTTCTGTTGTACAGTTAGTATCGAGTGAGTCACTGTAATGAATGTGTTAAGTTTGAATCATTGATATAGCATTGTGTACGAAAAACGATTCTGAACGTAAAATATCTATCAACCTATGAGTATAATATCACTGTAAATATATTTCGTGTTATAATTTTTGATATTGTTATTAAAATTTAAAGTGGTTTATTTTACTGTCCGTAATACAATAGGTAAAATTATTTTTTTGTTAAAAAAATTTAATTTGAAAATATCAATATGTGTATCTATATAAAACAGAGGCGGCCAAACCTTTTTCGGCCACGATCTACTAAAAATATACTTCACCTTTGAAGATCAACTTTCTTGGAAAATTTAACCACCACGATTAATTTTTACGCGCGTGGCCTAAAAATAAATTCTAACATGATCAACTCTGAAATCGTCTGCGATTGACCGGTTGATATTATAAAATATACGTAATATAATTACACAACATGTAAAAGTTTTTAGTCCCCATAAATAATTTTTTTGAACTATAACAAAATAATGAAAATCGTTTGAGAAGATAAATAGTTATTTTGCGATCATAATAAATTAAAATGACTTTCCGGTAAATTTTATAGTTTATTTTATATAAGTTGAACAATTTGTAAAAACCCTGTATTTCTACAAATATTTTTGGCTGGTCATCATAACCGCACAGTTTTTACAAAATCAAACCGTTCAAAACACGTTGATATGTATTATTGTATTAATAGCACATTTATCTAAAATAACTTTATTGTTTAGATAGTTTGATACACCAGATAATCACATTTAATCAAAATCACAAAGTCATAAGCAATACATATTTAATAAAATATTTGAAAACAAAAGGATGTATATTTATCCTAATCTAAGCATTATCTATTAATTACTATACATACCTACTTTATTTTATTTTGTTAAATGTATATTACGTTTTTTTAATTAATATTAAAATTATAAGATCTTATATTATATTGAATTATTCTCTGGACAATTTTTATAATAACAATAAGCAAAACATTTTTAATTTTTAACTATCAATAAAATGTGTATTACGTAAAATTTTGAATTAACAATCTTCTAAATTTTTCTTTTTAATAATAAAAAACGAGTGAGGTAATGAACTTTTCTGGATGTTTTGAAAAGTATTGAAAATATTTTTACTTTTAACCCCAATGTACCAAATATAAATCCTATTTTATACTAAAAACCATCCTCAAAGATGAAAATCGAAGCGTTTTTGCTATCCCAAAAGGTGATGACAGGCACAAAAAACACATATCATTGTAAAATCAATACATTCATCACTCCGTTTAGAATCTAAAAAAAAAATTAAAATAATAGGTACATAATATTTGACTAAAATTAAGTATTATAAATAAACGTATTAAAAGATTCAAAAAATGAATATCCTACTTTCTAAGTAACACATATTTATTAATTTATTATATATTATAAGAGAATATGTTATTATTAAAATGGTAAAATAATAATAAATAGATTATTTTAAATGTGATGCCTATGGTACCTAATAGTAATATAATATACTAGGTTTTATTTCCGTTTATTCTACATATTTTTAAACATAGCGGCAGTCAACCAATAGTACATACACAATATAATGTGCACAATTCTGATATCGAGTATTTTATATTTAAAAAGTACATAATTAAAAAATTATATTCTTATAAAGACATACTTATATCTATGCTATGGGCTAATTTAATGTAAGTTTAATTACATTGGCATAGAACATAAGACACTCTAATATCTAATTGTAATCTGAGTTGACTTGACATTATCAATGATCACGTATATTATAATATTAACGTTTATTATTTTTTTTACTTAGTTTCACACTATTACAATTGCAATGGATTATTAATATATTAACCACATAATTGTAGAATTATTATTATATAATAATATAATGTAGGTAATGATATTTTAAATTGTACGCAATTACCTAACAATAAATTATAGATAGTCTTAAACTCATAAATGACCATAATGATTAACTAGTGCAGTCATTAATTTGTGTACTGTGTAGTAATTTCGAAACCACATTTATATTTGCCTCGAGTAAAACTATAAGTCTATATTGTACCTGTCAAAAATGTTAAAATGAGTCATATGAAGGCTTTCGAAAACACATTTAAATAATATAAGCACTAAAAATTAGTCAACATCTAGATACATGTAGTAATATAATTATTACACTAATTATACAATTTTTAATTGTTTGAAAAACTGTTTGATATTTGAGTTTTACTTACATATATTTTACAAATTACGAGTATAGGTACATAGTAAATAGGATTATATTCCGTCATAGTTTTAATTGTGAGTAATAAAACTCATATCGTGATAAAAAATAAAAACCCCAATAATAATACGTGTATAATTACCATAATTTATTAATTGTGTATTAGGACATTAGGGTGACGGAAAAAATACCTACGGTTAAGATGACACACAACAAGGAAATCGGTAATTCAAAATTCCACATCTTACTTATTTATTCAAACGATTCAAACCGAATCTAGTTAAAGAGAACTGTGTATCTATTTATGAATTTGGCATGGTTAAAAATTGTTTTACTTAACCCTTCCTTGCAGATGACTTTTAATAAAATAAATGAACTTATAAGTTATTTTCTTAGCGATGCTATAAATTAGTATATTGTGTTTATTAATTATATTTTAAACAATTATCTTCATATAAGTGTTTTTGATTTGATTTTTTTTATATAAATATTTTGTATTTGAAAACCGAAATTTAGTGTTTTAATTTTTGAGTTTATAATAGCTACAAATTTAAGGATATTGCTTTTTGTTATGCGTTTAAATAACGAATAATCTAAATAATAATAATAATCTATTATTTTCTTGAAATATTTAATTTAATTTATTTTAATTTATTTAATTTAAATTGATTACAGATTTTTATACTTCGTATTATCTGACTTCAGTCAGTAAAATTATTATTATTTTTATTTTAATTTATTGGACAGATTACGCTACTGGTATATTTTTGTATTTAACATGCCTTGACATCAACTACTCTACAATATAATAATTATAATGACATATCTTTATTCCAATTTTTTTTATTATACATATAGTTAAGTTAAAAAAAAAGTTGTTTGTGTATTAATATTTAAATTTTAAATTATAATATTATATCTAGGTATATAATATATTTATTGTTATTAGCCATATATTAAATAATTTATATGCATAAATAATATATATGTATTCTCATTTTGACAGCTTGTTCATTAGATAAAGTATTATATTTTAATTTATTTTATTAGTAAATGTATCAGTTAAAAAAATGTATCACTTATAAGTTATTAAATTATATTATTAAGTTAATTATGTACCTATTCTATTTTATCTTTGTCATTCAAATGAGTGCTTCTTTTTAACAAAATATTTTTGCTTGTAAATCCGTTAAATTATTAGTTTTTTGTACAATTACTATCTAACTGAATTGACTAGTGACTATCAAATATAGGAAGGTTTATACATTATAATATTTGTGTTGATATATCTTTTTAACATCTTAGTGTTTTGTAAAATTATAGTTGATTTATTTTATAACTTTTGGTCGCTATACTCACAATTTTATAATATACCTATTACTTTAACAAAAAAACTAAATCAATGAACATTTTACCTCACGCAAAAATAAACTGAAATGACGCCCAAGAATGAATTTAAGATAAAAATATTTTTAGCTGCAAAGTAAGATTTTACATAAATGCATATTAAATTTATTTATTTCAAACATATTATTCAGTTTATTACGGTATTTGTAATTTTTTATAGTTAGAGTCAAATCTCGATAATTTGAATTTTAAGAATAATTTATAATCATTTCAGAAAAAAAGAGAAATTTCAAAAACTACGATTTATAAAGGTTTTTGAGTTATTGTGAATTGACTGAATAATAGTTTTAGGTAATCAATTATAAATTAATTTGGCCTTTTAAAATCAAGTTAATATCGTGGACTTATAAAGATATATTTTTCTAAATGGTTAATTAAAAATACATGTATAATGTAATAATTTTGTTAGCCTCTCCATTAACTTAATCTTACTTAAATATATATATTATTCAAGAATAAAATAATAATATTTAGTTAACTTTTTAAAACATCAAAAACTATTAAATAAAACTGAAATACATCGATTTTTTTTTGATAAATGAAATAATTATTTTCAAATGTATATAAATTAAAAGTAAAAATAAAATAAAAAGCTAATTAAAATAAATATTTAGCCAATATTAGGTATATAAGTGATACATTCAATGATTAATAATTGATTGATTGATAAAATGATAATGATTTTATTAAATTAAATTCAATATATTCAATTCCAGTGCTCTATATCAGAATAATTTATTCGAATTTTGAGTTTTTGCAGACGTTATATGTATTATTGCTGAATACTGACAAGGCCCCCTTAATCAAAATTATTAATTATTATATGGCCTACCAGGTTTAGGTTAGTTATATATTAAATATTTCAGGGACTACCAGTCATATAGTCACGGCTCCCAGTTTGAGAAGCACTAGTTAGGAGACCATAACTATTATTATAATAGTAATATATGAATTTCGCCATAAACGGAAGATACAAAAATAAACATAAATTAAATGAAAATAATTTCATTCACTTTTTGGTATTTATCGATAACAAAAAAAAAAAAAAAATGTTATCAACTACATTGTAACTTATTTTTATACTTTATTGTTAATTATTTATTTTATTATTAAATATTAAAAGATTTTATTATTCTTTTTTATATTCGACGTATACCAAAGATTCACTAAGGTAGGTACCATGCAAATAAGTATCTATAATTAACGAATAGCTTACTCAATAATTATTATAGGTTATTTCTTAATTGCCTTCAAAATATTATAAGTTATCAGTAATCACTAACGAGTAATGTATAGTAAGTATTATTGGAAATAATTACATGCTTTTGTTTTCATTATATTGTTTTGTACCTACTGATAGTTATACATCAATACATCATATTATTATTAAATAGTGCATTCACAATTACTAATAATACAGTTTTTTCGGAAGTTTGAAAGGTAAATACAATTTTTTGTTTTATTCAAGTATAATTATTGTGCAATTAGAAGGTTATTTATTTAAACTGTAAAGTTCTTTAAGAGAAAAACTAAAACAAAATTCGATGACCATATATTATTTTAATAATCTGATAATATTTATTTGGATATTTTTACTTGTAACGTTTTATTGCTCTAATATATTTTAATTTAACTTTTGTATAATATATAGTTATATCTTTTTTATTTGGCACTTAATAAATAATATTACTAGTTAAAACAACGTTTGAAAAAAATTTGTTGTGTGTGACTTAAATGACATAATTTATGATTTGTATATGATGTACAAATAGAGGAAATAAAGTATTTTTGTGATGTTCATTTATAAATGATTTTAACATAAAAAAAAAATAATAAAATATAATATAGATATACCATTAATGTTATAAAAATATATTTATGATATTAAATTCAATTAGGAAAATTAAACGATGGCACAGCTTAAATAAATACAAAATAATTAACTACGTATATAATAAACTGAATAAATATCTTATAAATTACAAAATTGAATTCCTATAGCGACTTGTATCACAATATTCAGCGATGATTAAAACTATTTCTTATTTTAGGTGTGGTACTCAATAAGAATAAAAAAAACCCAATAGTAGACAGCTGTCAAGACAGTGGGCAGTACTGAGTACAAAAATATCATACAGGAGAATTTATTACGAACCACTGATTAACAAACATATAAACAAACAAATAATTTAAGTAAATTTTATTTCAGTTTTTCATTTATTATAAAGGTATTGCTTAAATTATCTCTCTCTTTATATTATACATGGTGATTCTTTAATCATGAAACATTCATTATTTCAAAAACTATTTATGTTTTTCAAAATATTTTTTTACATAGTTTCAAGTTGTTAAAAAAACAACGTTTTTATTAAAAAATTATATTTTTAAATATTTTTTTAAGTTTTTTACTTTTCGAATTGTTTTTTTGACAATTTTAAATTATGTAAAAAATTTTTTTCGAAAAAATGAATATTTTTTGAAATTATGAGTGTTTCATGATAAAAGAATCACTTTGTATTATACATTATAATATATTAAAAACCATTTTAAAATTGATTGTTTTCTACTGGAATAAAATGATTTTTCTTAATGCATTTTTATGAAGAAATATAAACTATTAAAATAATGAGTTAATTAATTATAATTTATAAACATTGTATGCTGTGTTCAGTGGATATTTTATGGATAAGGTACACAAACGGGGCATATAGTAGGCATATAATCAAACCATTTTACTAAATTTTTAGTCAAAGAATTTAATTTTTATGCAATTTCACTATCCGCTTAGACATTTAGTTAAATGCCTATTTCAAGTCAGGCAAATAATAAAAATGAATATTTAGTATCATTTTAAAAATTTAACTATATTCTCTATTGATTATTTACTGCTATTGTACATATAAAAAAAACGATGTATTCTTTATTAATATTTAAAATACGTAGGTGCATGACATATGTTTAATTTCGTGTCCACCGGTACTATTATTTTAAAATTTAAATCATAAATGTAATATATAAGTAATTAATACATGTGATAGACGTAAATAGTACAAATATATTATATACCTATTTATATACCCTATAGTTTATAGAACGAGTAGTGAGCACTATATATATTCTTATTAAATAAAAATACAAACCATATAAAAACCATAACTACATGCAGTCAAATCATTCGGTGTTTATGTTTTGAACAAAATGGTAAGTGTTCCAGCAAATGCCACCAAATAATAACATGTAACAATAAGTAATAATTAAAATTTAATAAACATTTGTAATTACAATATAACCTTTTTATTCATTTTTTATATTCGTACTATCACATCTAATTAGTAATTACTTATATATATTTATGATTTAAGTTATAAAACAATAGTGCCGATGGACATAAAATTAAACTTACTTCATATATCTTACGTGTTTTACATATTAATAAATAATACATAGTTTTTTTTTATATATAAAATAGCATCAAATAATTGATAAAAAATATAGTTAAATTTTTAAAATAATACAAAATGTTTCATTTTTATTATTTTCCTGACTTGAAATAGTTATAGTATATCATAGAATTTAACTAAATATCTAGGCGGATAGTGAAATTGCATAAAAGTTAAATTCTTTGACTTTTCGAATAAAATGCCTGATCTGACAATGTATACATTAGCCGGTGTACTGTGGTTAAAGTAATTGTATTACTATATAATCGGAGACTAACAATGACCAACTTACACAATCAAACACTTCAAATGGTTCAATTACATAGATTCATTCTAATAGTTAATATATAATATCATAATAATTAAAAAAAGAATTATCAATTACTTAGTTAGATGATTATTATTAAATTATTAGATAATTTTAAATGGATTTGAATTAATTGTCTTACAGTTATGATAATGTGATAAATTTAATTTATTTTTATATTGCAAAAATCAAATTTTTCTGTCTTGGGTGTTTGATGGATAAAAAAAACCTTACATAGGTACTTTTAGTATCCAATTAAGCAATATAAATCCATGACGTAGAAAGAATTTTGTATCCTAAATAAAAAACACGTTGTTTATCATTTAAAAACTGGATTCAAGGATTTCAAGTTATTTATGAATACCTACAAAAATATTATAAAATGTGCACATCATATTACTGTTGAGCTTATTGTTGATACGGAAACACAAATCGTAACAAGTAGTTAGGAATTTTATGTATACGAATAGGATTTTTATACAAGTTTTATACAATTTTTATAAATAATATTAATTATTAGGTAAATAAAAACCACATATTGTAGATAATTTTCATTTTTGTGACATTATCAGAGTATAATAGATACATGAAATTTTTAATTTAATAAATTGCATTGACTATGGTAAGTAATTTGTGAAAAATGTATATAATATAATAAATATTTAGTAGTTACCAGTATATAGTACTAGTGTTGTATTTTATTTAAATTAATTTAAAAATAATTAGCACATAACAATACTATATTAAATTTAGGATCATTGTTGACTTATACTAAATATAACTATAGTAATTAATATAACAATTTAAGTATTTTGAAAGAAAAAAAACAAAATCTACATGACTGAAATAATTTAATAACTTTATTTTACATTATTAATAGCTATAATATTATTTTATAATGGTTCACAGAATTGCATCTTGCATATTTTTGGTGTGATTTTATTTACCGGAATGGTTTCATCATCAAAAATCATACCAGTACTTATTACACAAATAACAGTGATCGGTTTCTTGGCATCTGAATTCCAGTCCACAGTGGGACTTGATACGACTATTTTGAAGACTTCAACTCTAACAGATGAAAATGATGATAACGATTGTACCTGCATGCCTTTTTATAATTGTACAACTTATGTAGCGGCTTCTGATGGTCATGAGCTTATAGATATAAGGTAAGACTACGTTAAATAGCATATTATGTTTTTATCAATAAAACAATATAGGTATTTTGTGTTTATACCCTTCTTTGTATAACATTTGAATATAATATTGTAATTTTTATTTTTCAATCCATTTTTCTTGTCAATAATTTAAATTATGAAGTATATTATACAATTATGGTCATTAATTCTTAGTACGGTTCTGTAATCGTTAGCTATATATTTCAGATTATCTTTGATATGTTAATACAGTATTTGTCAATTGCATTATACGCTTCGTATTACTTTAGAAATAAATGGTGTACTTAAGATTATTTGCATATTTATTCTGATAATGAACTTTTGTTTAATCAGATCAGTATTATGTTTTGATAGTAAAAACGCTTGCCAAGTCATAGATCGGCATGTAAACTATTTTGATTTTCAATTTTTAGAAATGTATTAATTTTATGTATTATGTATGTATAATGTATTTTATTTTCATTTTCATTTAGTGAGATAAATCTTCGAAACTGGAGAGTGGATTTTATTGTTTTGGGTCCTGTTAGATTTACACTGGCTAGGAGAAGTGCAGTGAAGATCTTTCAGAATTTTATCTTTTATAGTTAATTCACTGCAGAGCTTCAAAAAAAAATTAAAACAAATTTTATTGGGCGTTTTTTTTATGTTTTTCAGCTTTATAGCTTTGTAGTAAGTTAACGATTGAAGATAAAGTTCTGAAAATCTTCACCGCACTTCTCCTAGCCAACGTGAATCTAACAGACCCCAAATAACAAAATCCGTTCTCCAGTTTTGGTAATCTAGCTGCCACGCTAAATGAAAATCTAGCAAGAAATAACTATTTTTTTAACTGTGAAAAATTAAATAATCTCATATTTTGTATCTACTTTATAATCGTTTTTTAATGAGCTATCAACCAACTTTTAGCTATAATAGTTTTGGAGAAAAGTTAAAAAGTAGAAATTTTTGAACTGTTTACGCCAATGTTTTTGTGGATTCAAATCGTTATACCACTTGGGTATGATATCTGTTCTCTCATTAATATTTTATATTAAAGCTAGCTTAATTATCTACCTACTCATTACAACTGAGTTACATTTTTATCATTCTCCTATTTAACACAAATTCTTAAAGTTTAAAAAATTCAGACTTTTTTCATTTCAATTACCATACTTACTTGATTAAAAATCAAGAAAGTAAAATTAAAAAATAATTATTATTATTAGCAGTCAGCGAGAAATTATAATATGATTATACATAGGTAGTAAAATTATATAATATTAAGAACTTACGTAATATATAATAAATTATCTAGGTAATAACTATTAAGTAATAAGCCATAAATTATAATATTTAAAAGAAAAAAAGCTATAACGTATGTAGTTAATTACGATTGTCAGTTTTTCTGATACATTCTATATATCAACTTTATCATTTAAGATAAAAAGTATTTTATTTACTGTTAGCTAAATCAAGAGAAGGAATTTTTACGATTAATTAAACATATTTATATCGTTATTTATACCTATATAATCAGTTATCATAAATATACTATTTCCTTTTTTCACATATTATGTCTACCTAATTTTGTTAATTTAGATTAGAAATTATTAATTAGTAATGTTTATTATATTTTATTTTAGTTTTATAGATTTTATTTTACATTTATACATTTACAAACTATGGCCCATTTTAAGTCATGATTCGTGGGAATGAGATTCAGGGTGTTCTCACATACTTGTATTTTTAAAACCCTCCAAAAATGTAAATTTGATTTGTTTATATATATACGAAGGTTCTTATAAAAGTATTTGAACATATTACTTCAAATATACTTATAAAAAAAATATGATAGTTTTCATACAACTAGATTTAAAATTTATGTGTGCAAAAGTAAAAAGTAAATTATCCAAAGTAGCCTATGGCATACGATGGATCATACTAAATCTATTATTGAACATCTTATGAAAATCAGTAAAAATCTGTTTTTCATCTTCCATTTTAAGTCCTTGATTTTATATATTATAGTATATATTTATTCATTTTAGTTGTAATACATGATGTCATTAGGATTAAAATTTATTTATCTTTCTATTGTGTTTATACCGTCTTTTTTAAAATACAAAATGTAATAATTTACTTCGAAGTATATATCTTTGAACATAGGATTACCTAAATTGTAGATCTGCATTTGTAATATACTAGATTGTGTATTGCATAAACACATATTATAAAAATACACAACAATTGTATTTTATTTATAGAAGATAATAAATTTGATAAAAAATATTGCACAACAAATAGTTTGTTTGTATTAATGGTACACATTTACCATATTAATATGTATTATTTTATACAATAATTATACATTCAAGTTTCCTAAAATGTTAATGTCAATTAAATGTTATAACAAATTTTAAGTATCTTAAAATTCATAATGTTTTTCAATTATATTTTTATATTTCAGAATAAACATGGCTCCATGTCAAAGTTATTTTGACGTTTGTTGTAATTTAACAAAAAAGGCTTCAACTGAAGAGTATGTGTCAAATATTCCAGATACTACAGTAAGTGACTGTCATTGTCCTAGTCCCGAAGATTATATTAAAGAACCCAATATTGATAAAATACATGATACTAAAAAGCCATCTTATGGGACAAAAGAAGATAAAATTACGACACCATTACACAGTCATACAGAAGATTACATTACTACAGAACCATATGCCAACCATAATGAAGATCAAACTACAAACTCACACGACAGTCAAACAGATAAGTATACTAAGACCACAGAAGGCCCCAAAGAATATTACACTACGACGCCATTACACAGTCATACAGAAGATTACAGTACAGAACTGTCTGTAGATCATTCGTTTGGGGTGACAGACAAATCGATTACTTCTGAATTTATCATTTCAACCGAACCCGATAACACCTCTAATAATCATCACGGAAATCATAAATGTGGTGCTTGGAATAAACATGGAGCTGGTTTTAAAATTGGAAATGCACTTGATAGCGAATCAGAGTTTGGTGAATTCCCCTCAATGGTGGCTATATTCAAAGAAGAATTATCAAAAGACGGCGAAAAAAATCTTGTCTTGAAATGCGGGGGCTCGTTAATCGAAAAAGATGTAATTTTAACAGCCGCTCATTGTGTGATAAAGTAATTATTTATATATTTAAATAACAACTTACTTTTAAATAATTTTGAATGAGATATCCAGATATGTAAACATTGTATACAAATTTTATACACTTTTACCCTCTCAATAAAAAAATCTAAACATATATAATATACGGTGAGATATTCGCATAGAGAAATTAGCAGGTATCTTAAATGATTCCTATGAAATCTAAAATATTTTTGAAACAATAATTTCTGATCAGCTTGTTTATATATTATTAATTTATATATTATAATTTTATAGTAAATATTAATGTTTTAATATTAGATTTTTATTTCAGGAGCGATATTTCAACTATAGTCGTTCGTGCAGGTGAATGGGATTTAAAAACAGAAAAAGAACTACTTATTCACCAAGATCGTAGAGTATCAAAAATTGTTACTCATCCTGATTATTATTCAGGAGGACTTTATAATGACGTGGCTTTAATTTTTACCAAAAATGAGTTTTCTTTACAAGATAATATCCAACTTATGTGCTTACCTACACCAAATGATATTTTTATAAATGACATGTGTTATTCGAGCGGTTGGGGTAAAACTGTTTCTTACAATAACTATACTATTATTAAGAAAACAGAATCAGGAAAAATTAGTAAGTTGATAAACTTGATAAGAAATAATAAATAAATTTAATTAGTATCAATCATAAATTTAATATTTTATTTTGTAGAAGAATCAGGTCAATACCAAGTCAGTATATTGAAAAAGGTTGAACTTCCGATTGTTCCTCGAAGTCAATGCATGGACGCTCTCAGGACCACTAGACTTGGACCCAAATTTGTATTACACGATAGTTTTATATGTGCTGGTGGTAAAGAAGGGAAGGACACATGTAAAGTAAGATAATATTTTTTTAGTTTGGATTTATAGCGAAGGGACTAAATGGAGAATATAAATATTTTTTAGTCAGTTGAATTAATTCAACCTAATATATAATACAATTTAAAATTATACATTTTAAATAATATAGTCTGGGTAGCTAAATATAATATTTCATAGTAATATATATTTATAATATTATTCAGTATGTTATTTTTGTAAAAAAAATAAACAAAATCTTATTAATAATAAGTTATACTTAATAATATTGTTTTAATTTCGTTTAAAAGTATAACAATATACCATCTGTTAATTAATTTCACTAATGAAAATATTTTAGTTATGATATTGTTTTATATTCATCTTAGAGTTATTAACTAATATTATTCAAAATCTTTTTTTAATGCAATCATTTGCTGGTTGTCGTTTGCGCATCACTATTGTTAATTTGGCTTTGTTTTGTAAGACAGTTGGTATTGTTCGATTTTTAAGTTCTACATCGTTTGCGCATTGGCTGTTTAAAAGAAAAGTACATAATTTGTGTATAAATATTTTAACAATAGAACTAGAAAAAGGCGTATATCCAAAAGTGCTAGTTGTTTTCTAACTTTGATCATAAAATTCACACATCTCCAAATTTACTATCATAATATTAAATTTTAGAATATTTTATAGGTATTTCTGTTTCAAAACATAAAATATGTACCATAGTTACATTGTATAGTTAATAATAGTTAATAAGTTAGTAATAACATGATCAGATTAACAACTTATGTGTACGGATGACAAATCGATATTTATCGCATAAGTATATCAATCTGGATAGTAGATTACTTAAACGAAGAGCTGCCAAGACGTACGACTGTAACACTATATATTACTGTAATGTGCCATTAATTAAATTTATTTATAATTGTTTGCATGTATAATATATTTATTACATATAAAAACCATTGAACTTTCAACCAAAAATTATTTTTTATACACTTCTATTGTTAAGAATATTGATGCACATTTTATGTACGATAATTTGGTGCAGATAAAATGGATAATTCGCAAACGATGTATTATATTTTGCTACGAATAAATAGACGATGCGAAAATGATATATGGCTCAATAATTTATCATTGAATAGTATAATACCTATATAATTAATAATAAATAGGTACTGATAAAACTAAGACAATTATTGATCGCTTAGTTTCTGTGTTCTGTCCGTAATTTATTATAATCAAATGCAAATATTCAACTTTTTAAATTGTATCATATTACGTCTTATAAATAAAATAAAAATTATTATCATTTAAAAATTGATTTTGAATCAAACTGTTAGGATAATTATGAAAAAAATAGGTATAGGTACATATTATATTTGAAAATCTCTGAAATAACTGACTCAATAATATTTTATGTTCAGGGTGATGGCGGCAGTCCGTTAATGTGTCCGTACAAAGATGATCCAAATCGTTTAGTTCAAGTTGGAATTGTAGCTTGGGGTATCAATTGCGGTTTGGCAGATATACCCGCGGCTTATGTTAACGTGGCCGGTTTTACGTATTGGATTAAAAACGAAATAGAAAAAAGAGAACAATGAACATTTTTGGTGTGTAAGAATTTTATCTAAAATATATACATACATACATATACACATATTATATACACACACATTCAAATGAAACCTTCTATGAAAAATATATTTATTTATTTTTATATGAGATTTATTTAAACGATTTTATACATTTAATATTTAAAGCTGAAGTATTTTATTTTTTATAACTTAAAATTATAAAAATCATAATTATTATTATAACTATAACTACATGGAATACATACATGTATTGATATTTTCAGTAAGTATAATAATGATTTTATTTTCAAGATTGTAAACTTCGTATTATGATTCAATTTTTAAAGTTTAAATCTTGAATATATGACACGAAATTTCTATGAAAAATGTATTATTTTATTAAAGGCTTGCTTATATAAGTTATATTATGAATCATATATTATAACCTAACCTATGTTTCCTCGTATTTTTTTAAAACATCTGTGTAATATAATTAAATTATATAATTTTTCCTTAAGGTACTTTCATCAGGTATATATAGATGAGTATATTTTTCCAAAATTGATCTGAAATTGGTATTTTGTAATGTATGCAATGGTATGTTAGAACCAATCAAAGCTGAACAAAGTTCTTAGAAAAATACTAATTGATTTTCATTTTAAGTTGACTATTAAGTTAGAGTTTTCCAATATTTTTCGTGTGATAATGACTTAATGTTTTGATAAATTTGAAACTTTTTTTCTTCTACAATTATTTGATTACAAAACCTATCAACAAAAAACTGAATTATTATTTAAGGTTTTAAAAACTTCACCTGATTTTTATGCAATTCAATTCATTTCTAAGTGATGATAATTTTGAATAACAACATTTTGGCATTGTAAAATAACAAACACAAACAATTTTATATAAAATGAACACGTTTTTATAATATGTTTACTGTTGTCGAATGTACAGTTTGAACTACAATTGTCATTTGTCAGTCTTTCAGTCCGTATTCAGTAGTAATGACAATAAGTCGATAATATTAGAAGTAGATAAAATATAAATATACGAAAAGAAAATCAGTATGCAATGAATTAGGTATCTATACTTATCAACTAATAAGAAATAATGATCTACGGAAACCTAATATTAAATTTTTAAAAATATTTTCGATTTTGTGTTGTGGAATTTATATATAATAATTGTATATATTAAATAGAATTATAAAATTAAATTAAAATATTTAAATGTATAATTAATACCCGAAACATGCACAAATATGAAAAATAAGAATTTTTTAATATTATTTATTTAGGTATGATTGATGAAAATTTATTTACTGCATATATTGCTTATAAAAATGTGAACATGCATTATATGCAAAATCCTGTTTTAAATTATGAGCATAAACATTTTTTTGATATTTTTTTTTATTGAAATTTACAATTAGCTAATAAAGAATCATATTAAATACAATTTATTTATAAATTATATTTATAATACTGTGTTTCAGGTATCAACAAGGAAATACTGAATAACTAATGAAATTATGATATAATGAAACTAATGAAAAACTATGTATTTTATATAACATTTTTCTACTTTTATATACGGCATATTAAAAAGTTGTCAATTTTAGCATTATAATTTATTTCTATGATTTAGTATAATTATAGATTGAAAAAAGTATATATTTGTCAAATTATGTGGTTTATCTTTTAAGTCTATTTTACAATGAAATTTTCATAACATAGAAAAGTATGTATATATTTGAAATTTATTGATAAGATTTTTCCATTTTACAAAATTCAATTCCATTATACCCACCTAGATTTAAAAAAAATTACAAATAAATTTATTCAATATTTAAAGCTATATTACATTATATATTATCATACCTATACAATTTTAGATTCTGAACGGAGTGATGAATGTATTGATTTTATAATGATATGTGCTTTTTTATTTTTGTGTTTGTCATCACGTTTTGGAATAGAAATAATTCTTTGATTTTTGACTCAGCCTCTCGTTGAAAAGGAAAATTCATCTAGTTGGTACTTTGAGGGGTCAAAAATAAAAAATTTTTAGTAGTTTTCAAAAGCGTCAGGAAAAACCCTAAAAAAATATCGAAAAAATGTCAAGTTTTACGCATAATTAGTTTTTGACAAAATCGATTTTTTTATTTAGCTGTAACACAAAAACGAACCATTGTAAATACTTAAAATTTTCACTACATGTTTATATTAACGTTATCTACTTACGATTAAGTTTTAAAAATAATTTGACTTTTATTAAACTATTTATAGACAATTGAAATTTTAAATTTTTTTAAAGTTTTTTTTCTTGAAATGATTATAAAAAAATTTGGCACTCCGGAAAATCTTAGGTGTATTATAGGTTGTACTTATCGTAGTAAAAAAAAAAAAAAAAAAAAAAATCAAAAATCGTTAGTTACAATTTTTGTTTATAAGTATTTAAATTCAAATGTTTACGAAATATGTCAGAATCGCGAAAATTTGCAGGGAATTTTAAAATTGAAAATTCATAACATTTTTGTGATTCATATCTTAGGTTAAAAAACCCAATACAAAATTCTCCATAACATTTCCTTTAAATAACCATAAAAAAACCCCAGCTTCATTATAGAAAAAATTTTATGAGAGTATGAAATTAAATTTTTTACGAATGCGCGTAAAATAACGATATATCTTAAAATTATTTAAATTATTTGTTGTTATTCAAAAAGTTTAAGTCATAGAAACTTGAAACTTTCACTAGTAGTTAAGAAAAATAAATTACGATTTAAATATAGGTTATTATATAATATATGAATATATCTTAGATTGATAAATTATCTCCGTTCAGAATCGTTTTTCGTATACAATAATACCTGTCATTACATTCAAATTTAACACATCCATGGTCATTATGACCTACTCTCTACCTCTACTATATAGTAGAGTGATAACCACTTGCCCTCCCTTTTTTTTATATATTAATATATTTATCAAAAAAAAAATTGGTGTATCAATTGTGTATTGGATGTTAAATTAAGTGTACCTCTTATTAGAAATTTCTTGTAATGAATATGTTAAATTTTAAATCAAAGATAAATTATTTTATACAAAAAACAATTCTAAGAAAAGACTATTTTCGGTCATTGCATATTACTAAGGATGTATTATTGTATATTTATATTGTTGTTGGTAGTTTGTTTCTCAGTAAAAAATACAGCGATCAAACAAACTTTTACTAAAAACATTTTCAAAACATTTTATAGCATACTTTTCTCAAAATTGAATGACATTTTTATTTTTTTCGCTCTTTTATTTAATAATAAAACCACTATCAACAATTGATTAACAAATTTTAACCTATATTTAAAACGTACTTAAATAATAAGAATATTTTTTTAAATAAATTTTAACATTCAAATTAATATTTTTCATTAATTTTTAGCAAGATAGCATATCAAAGTTGGTGGTTATAGTTATTATTTTTTTTAACTAAATTTTGTTTTCAAAATCGGGAAAATGATTTGTTGGATACTGGATTTGCATTAAACCGAGTAGAATTGATATTTGGTAATAGGTTTTGTTTTCAAAATCAGGTAAGTATTCTGTAGGCTATTGGTAAAAATTATGACGAATTAAGAGTTTTGTTTTCAAAACCGGGTAAAAATGGTAAGGGTTGAGGTTTTTTTTTCGATATCGGTAAATGGTTTGTAGGATATTGATTTTGCATTTAAATCCGTGTAATTATGATAATGGGTTGTGGGTTAGAGTTAGGTAAAGTTTTTGAGGTGCGTACGAATTTGCGTCCCTTATAAAAAGGTATAATACTAATTGCGTCCCGGGTTTTTCTGGAGCACGGCTAAATTGTGTCCCCAGTACTTGTGATCTAAAATGTATAAAAGCGAAATTATTGATTATTATATTATTTTAATATTTCCGATCTAACTATTACGTTAAAAATTTGACAATTTTGTTGTGAGATACGTTTTGTAGATGACCAACACAATTATTGTCGTAGTAAAGTGTTAACAGTCCACTACCCTACATGTGTTACATTTTTAAACTCACGATTATGGCTAGTGAAATAAATAGTAGTATAGCGAAAAACAACGTGATTTATATGATATTTTTAAATATTTTTATACATGTACAATTACAAATTCAATAATTAGTATAAAAAGCGAAAACAATATTTTTAATTTATTTTTAGTAATAATTATGTAATTATTTATACAGACAGTTCTAAGTCTGTATAAAAATGGGAAGGGAAATATTGTTTAGTTTTTAAAATATACGAGACGCATTTGGTGTCCAAAAAAAAAAAAAAATCGGGACGAAACTAGTATGACCCCAAAAAATAACCGTGACGCAATTAGTATGATTCCGAAAAATATTTAGGATGCAATTCGTATGCAGCCAGTTATTGTGGGTTTATTGTTAGAAATCTGATTTAATTGCTTACCTAAATGATATTTTGAGTTAAGAAATATGGTAACTATTTTTGAATGTTTTCTGTTCTTTACCTTTGTTTTTATAACTTTCATATTTCTGGATTGACTAAAATAATATATGTTCTAATATAATAAAAATAATTATTTCAAATTATTCATATCTTATATTTTTTGATAAGCATTATCAATATATTTACATTTAAAGTTCATAGGTTTTATTTACGTGTACCTTATAGAATAAAATGATGCTTTTATAAAATATATCAATGCCTTATATTAAACAACACTAATATAAGGCATTAATAGATTAATATATATCATTAAATACATTGAAATAAAATTAAGCAATGCTGTAGTAGAATGGAATACTTCAGTCTATTGTGATGTACTAACTTTATAATAGAGTAATTATTAAATTATCTATAGAATAATTAAGCAATCATAATTCATAATCCATAGAAGATTGAATTATTTTCAAAACTTTTAAAAACAATATTGAGAACCTACAATATTCAAACAAAAATAAATAAGGACGAATAAGTTTTCTGTAGATAAATTTATTTAAATATTAAATAAAAAATTAAGTATAATAGAAAACTTTGATATTATTTAAATTTTTTTTAAATTCACAATTTTTGAAATTTCATACATTTTTTTCTATTTTGAAGTGTATTCAATTTTCAATTTTAATACTTAATTTTTTGAAAATTTTATACAAGGTTCCTCAATATTCCATTTAAAGAAACATTCATATCCTATAAAAATTTAATGTTTGCTTATTTTTTCTATGGAAATTTTAGTTTAAATTCTGAACTAAGAAATTTAAATGAAATACTGATAGGAGTAAAAAGCTGTGCCTATATAACTAGTCCTTTAAGTTGGGGGGGGGGGGGGCTAAATTCTTAAAAATGTTTTAGGAATAGCAAATTTTTTTTAATTTGATTATTATTTATTGTTTCTATTGGTGTTTACAACTTTACTGATTTGAATAATTATTCGTTTATATGAAACATTATATTTTGTTATATTGTAGGAAAAAATAAATTTAATACAAATGTACACATACATTTACCCAAAAATTCTGGGGGCTGAAGCCCACTCAAGCTCCCCCCTCCCTAGTTACGTCTGTGACCGTGCCTACAATAAATGTATTATGAAGTTAAAAATAGAAATACTTTTACGCTATTTTTTATATATGTAAAAGTATTAGTGAGATGTGATCTCTTAGTTGATTGTAAAAGGTAAGACCATCATTTCATCCATAAATAATTATTCTAAAATAAGTTAGAGATAGCAGGCAAAAATTTAAATATAATAAGAATAAGTGACGAATACGGAGCATACAACTAAATGCATTAGTATATTACAGTTATTATAGTTAAATAATATATTTTAATTCAATAATCCTAATATAGTAATATATAATTTCATTGTATATGAAAAGCAATTCTAAGCGGAAACTTTCTGTCGGTATTTATCACTAAGTAGCTATATATTATAATAGTATTTTTAATATAAATATTAAAATCGTTTATTTTACTTTTAGATATACAGTACGTTGATATAATTTTTTCGAAAATATTGCATTTTTTATGTTATTAGTATTTAATTATTGTAATCATATACATTTTTTACCATACTATATTTTAACTTATATAATTCGAAATGTAATTTAACATATTTTTATGAATACAGTAAAAATAGGTGAGGTTAGGTATTAACAATATAATATACGTTAGTCTTAAGTTCTCATGAATAATGTATTAAAATTAAAACGAAATAATTACAAATAATTGTCCAGCGCAATAAGTATGTATTTATTTTATGTCTAAAAAAGTAAATTAAAGCTTCAAAAGTATAGAAAATCAAACTTACGTAAACAACGATTTTTTTTTTGGTGAAACTTATTGTGTCATATTTAATGTTCAAACGTGCAGTAACCATATCGCCAACGAAGGAATAGCTTTCCTTATTCTTCTTTACCTCATTTCAAATTGAAAATATTGTGATATTTCATAAGAATAGCTGAACCGAATGGCATATACGAATAAAATGTTATATATATTAAAGTACGGTTTAACAATTTGTACGTCTATTTTTTTCTCTGTTAAAACTATTACAACCGTCAATCGTCTCCGACAAATAGCGACGATTAAAGATTACCATAGATGATAGATTAATATGAAAGATCCATAGACCAGATACAGTATTAATACATTATAATAATAATATTATAAGCCACTAGATAGACATTTAAACATTTAAACAACAACTAATAACTAATTTAATCCAAAAATAAATCGCATCTATTATCTATAGATATAGTTATATTTTAATATTGATTCATGTATTGTTACTAGCTGTGATTAACGTGTAATTCGATGACACCGATCGGTGTTATTAGTTTTATGGAATAAACAGCTTAAAACTAATCTACATAATATTTTGAAAATTTCTCTGTTGGTGTAAAATAATAATACACGAAATGGTGTCTTTAAGTAATATTTTAATGATAACTTACGACAAATTACATAACTATAATCGTTATTTTTCGTTAAATATTGTCAATATTAAAGTTTGTATCTACCAATATCTTGTACATGTATATTGTGTAATAAAAATTGTGCAAATAGAATTTTGATATATTCAAATTGTAATAAAAACTATTTGTTAGGAACCGTATTGTTAAACAATACACAGTGAATGTTAATAGTTAAAAACTATTAAAATATGCATTATATTTTGATTTATTTATTAATAACCTTTAAGACTTTTATAATATCAATTATCATTTTCCTCTTGCTAATTTTCAAAGTATATATTTTGAAATTATTTTATTTTTTATCTTCCCATCTCCTTTAAATATAGTATTAAATATTGATATAGTAATATCAGATAGTTCACTGAATTATACTGTATCACTCTGAATTCATTGGATTTATTGGATATTTAATTTATAAGACCATGATTTACAAAGAATCTATGGTGAACAATCATAATTTAAGGAAATTATGGGATATTGAAGCTACGGGCCCATTTTAGGTCTATACAATTCAGAGACTTATTCTTGTTTCTCACTGATTTCAAGAGAATTATGGGAATTTTATGCTACTGGCCCATGAAATCCACGGAATTATACCTATGTCCCTTTGAATTCATTGGTTTCATTAGTTCTTTAAGCTATGAGACCGTGATTTTCAAAGAATCAATGGTGATCCGACCTTTTTTAAGGGGCTTATGAGATTTGTAATCCATTTGACCATGTATTTCACTGGATTTCGCCCGTTTCAAACTCATTTCATGTGATCTATAAGATTTTTAAGCTATTGGCTCATGAATATCACGGAATTATACCTTTGTCCCATTGAATTCATTGGATTCATTGGATACTTATGCAATGAGACCACAATTTTTAAAGAATCTATGTTAATCCTTCCTGATTTTAAGGAAATTATGTGATTTGTAAACTATTTGACCATGAATATCACGAAATTATGCCTGATTCATTCTGAATTCATTGGATTCATAGGATATTTATGCTTTGAGACCATGATTTTCAAAAAATATATGGAGATCCATCATGATTTTAAGAAAATAATGGGATATTGAAGCGACGGGCCAATGCAATCCAGGGAATTATACTTGTGTCCCTTTGAATTTATTGGTTTCATTGGTTATTTAAACTATGAGACCGTGATTTTCAAAGATTCTATGGTGATCCATCCTTTTTTAAGGGGTTTATGGGATATGTAATCTATTGGCTCATGAAATTCACTGAGTTATGCCTGATTCCTTCTGAATTCATTGGATTCATTGTATATTAATGCTATGAGAAGATGATTTTCAAAGAATCTATTTTTATCTATCCTAATTTTTAGGAAATTATGTGATTTGTAAACTATTTGACCATGAATATCATGGAATTATGCCTGATTCCTTCTGAATTCATTGGATATTTATGCTACGAGACCATGATTTTCAAAGAATCTATGGTGATCCATTCTTTTTTAAGGATTTTATGGGAATTCTAATCTATTTGACCATTAATTACTTATAATACTATAAGTAGTCAATATAACTAAAAACTGACTATATCTAATATAATACCGTTTGGCACTATATTATTATGATTCATGAGGTAAACTAATATGTTGACACTGCCGTTATGTTATTAAAAAAAATAATAAGCTAATTGATTGTCATGATTAAATTTAATGTGTACAGTTTTAAAATTTATTATAAGTTCAATTATTAATTAATTTATTTTCTTTTTAATGGAGTTGCTATATTTACATTCACTGAATATTATAATTTAAGTTTTAGTTAAACGGTCCACTTTTAATATTTAAATAGTGCATGTATGAGATCAATCAGTTTTAATTATTTATGAGTGATCTTAATTAGGTACTTAGTTAAATTAATTTTCGTTCGATTTAAACTATTTAATATTTGTTTTAACTATACATTGTTTGATTTGAAGAATTTTGGTATTATAAAATAAATGTACTCGAATAGTATCTATTTATTGATTTTTAAACGGTTTTGCCGAATAATTGTTATTTTCAATCACCTATATATTATTGTAGGCAACCCTTATTGCATCGCGATCAAGCTCGTCAATGATCGTTTCGGTGGTGATTGTTATTACCAGAATACCAAGTATGCAATTACAATTACATTTTGACTTGGTGTGTTGTCGGCAGCTAGTGCCGTGTATTCACACTAAAATGTATTTTGTGAAATAGATAACCTTGTTTTCTCGTTGAGTGAACGTGAAGCGTGTCATTTACTGCCGGTTGTAAAACTTAGCGCCTGCAAAACTACAGGAAACGCAATCACAATAACGTGAAAACGCGTCCGTGCCGTTCTGACGTATATTCTTGTTTAAATACCACGGGACTCGATGATGTCGAAGATGTATTAGTCATCGCCATCGTTTCTCGTGTCCGTGACTTCTTATTTCACTCTGAGCCAGTTCATAGGGATCGGGAGAAGAATAAGAGCCGAAATGAAAAACTAAATAAAACTAGATTAATATAATATACGTATACTAGTAAGTTGGGACTGATTAAGAATGATTATGATGAATAATTTTATGTCGATAACCCGTCTTCTGATCAATAATGTGACATGACGTGGCGTTATTGAACAATTTTATGATTATGATTATGATATTTTAACAACACACTGACAAAAAAAACACAAGTCTCTCACGAAATTCTGGCATTAGCATCACCTATGTATAACATGTACATCAGATATATGAAATTATATGATTCAAACACAAGTATATCTTTATGAATTTAATAAAGTTAAATGTGAACACATTTGAGATAACGTTATAACGAAAAAATAACATTTAGTTTACCAAAGATAAAATATTTATATCCCTAATGAAATATAGCACTATGGACTGGTCCCAAACCGTATTTTTACAGTTAGTTTCCGGACGTATATAATTGTATTTAACACACATATATTCATAAACTTGAATAAATTATATGAATAAAGAGACAACGTAATTCATTTAAGGACTTACACTCAGTAATTGTAATTATAATTGGCAACACCACTAATAATGAGTGTAAAGTTTTAGACTCGAAAAATTAACCTTCACTTGGGGTGAATCGTGCATACAAATATTAAAAAAAAAACGGTTTATAGCGTACTTAGGTATCAAATTTTTGGTTATTCGAAATTTTTTTGATGTATTAACGTAGCCCTTAACTTCCTTGTGCACGCTATCACATTTTTGGAAGCTTCCCGTATCATAAAAACACTTGAAAATACGGAAATTCAGATTTTAACGGAGAAATAGTAAAAAAGTGACGAAAACCACGTGCCGTCAAAAGTGACGAGTTCCTATATAATAAAAATAAATATTAAAAAATTTTCGTTTTTTTGCTCCCAAATTGTTACAACAATACTACTGACTACGCGTGCAAAATTTCAGACTCAAAAAATAATTCCTTCACCCCGAAAACTCGCATACGAGTATTTTTCAAAAAAACTGTTTTTAGCGTACTTAGGTATCATATTTTTGGTTATTCGAAATTTCTTTGACGTATTAACGTAGCCCTTTACTTCCTTGTGCACACTATCACATTTTTCGATGCTTCCCGTATCATATGAACACTTAAAAATACGGAAATTCAGATTTTAACGGAGAAATAGTAAAAAAGTGACGAAAACCACGTGCCGTCAAAAGTGACGATTTCCTATATTATAAAAATAAATATTCAAAAATTCACGTTTTTTTGCTCCCAAATTGTTATGGCAATACTACTGACTACGCGTGCAAAATTTCAGACTCAAAAAATAATTCTTTCACCCCGAAAACTGGCATACGAGTTTTTTTCAAAAACACTGTTTATAGCGTACTTAGGTATCATATTTTTGGTTATTCGAAATTTCTTTGATGTATTAACGTAGCCCTTTACTTCCTTGTGCACGCTATCACATTTTTGGAAGCTTCCCGTATCATATGAACACTTAAAAATACGTAAATTCAGATTTTTACGGCGAAATAGTAAAAAAGTGACGAAAACCACGTGCCGTCAAAAGTGACGAGTTCCTATATTATAAAAATAAATATTAAAAAATACACGTTTTTTTGCTCCCAAATTGTTAGTACAATACTACTGACTACGCGTGAAAAATTTCAGACTCAAAAAATAATTCCTTCACCCCGAAAACTCGTATACGAGTATTTTTCAAAAAAACTGTTTTTAGCGTACTTAGGTATCATATTTTTGGTTATTCGAAATTTCTTTGACGTATTAACGTAGCCCTTTACTTCCTTGTGCACACTATCACATTTTTCGATGCTTCCCGTATCATATGAACACTTAAAAATACGGAAATTCAGATTTTAACGGAGAAATAGTAAAAAAGTGACGAAAACCACGTGCCGTCAAAAGTGACGATTTCCTATATTATAAAAATAAATATTCAAAAATTCACGTTTTTTTGCTCCCAAATTGTTATGGCAATACTACTGACTACGCGTGCAAAATTTCAGACTCAAAAAATAATTCTTTCACCCCGAAAACTGGCATACGAGTTTTTTTCAAAAACACTGTTTATAGCGTACTTAGGTATCATATTTTTGGTTATTCGAAATTTCTTTGATGTATTAACGTAGCCCTTTACTTCCTTGTGCACGCTATCACATTTTTGGAAGCTTCCCGTATCATATGAACACTTAAAAATACGTAAATTCAGATTTTTACGGCGAAATAGTAAAAAAGTGACGAAAACCACGTGCCGTCAAAAGTGACGAGTTCCTATATTATAAAAATAAATATTAAAAAATACACGTTTTTTTGCTCCCAAATTGTTAGTACAATACTACTGACTACGCGTGAAAAATTTCAGACTCAAAAAATAATTCCTTCACCCCGAAAACTCGTATACGAGTATTTTTCAAAAAAACTGTTTTTAGCGTACTTAGGTATCATATTTTTGGTTATTCGAAATTTCATTGATGTATTAACGTAGCCCTTTACTTCCTTGAGCACGCTATCACATTTTTGGAAGCTTCCAGTATCATATGAACACTTAAAAATACGGAAATTCAGATTTTAACGGCGAAATAGTAAAAAAGTGACGAAAACCACGTGCCGTCAAAAGTGACGATTTCCTATATTATAAAAATAAATATTCAAAAATTTTCGTTTTTTTGCTCCCAAATTGTTACAGCAATACTACTGACTACGCGTGCAAAATTTCAGACTCAAAAAATAATTCCTTCACCCCGAAAACTCGCATACGAGTATTTTTCAAAAAAACTGTTTTTAGCGTACTTAGGTATCATATTTTTGGTTATTCGAAATTTCTTTGACGTATTAACGTAGCCCTTTACTTCCTTGTGCACGCTATCACATTTTTCAATGCTTCCCGTATCATATGAACACTTAAAAATACGTAAATTCAGATTTTTACGGCGAAATAGTAAAAAAGTGATGTAAACCACGTGCCGTCAAAAGTGACGAGTTCCTATATAATAAAAATAAATATTATAAAATTCACGTTTTTTTGCTCACAAATTGTTACGGCAATACTACGGACTACGCGTGCAAAGTTTCAGACTCAAAAAATAATTCCTTCACCACGAAAACTTGCATACGAGTTTTTTTCAAAAAAACTGTTTATAGCATACTTAGGTGTCATATTTTTGGTTATTCGAAATTTCTTTGATGTATTAACGTAGCCCTTTACTTCCTTGTTGACGCTATCACAATTTTGGATGCTTCCCGTATCATATGAACACTTAAAAATACGTAAATTCAGATTTTTACGGCGAAATAGTAAAAAAGTGACGAAAACCACGTGCGTCAAAAGTGACGAGTTCCTATATAATAAAAATAAATATTAAAAACTTCAAGTTTTTCTGCTCTCAAATTGTTACGGCAATACTACTGACTACGCTTGCAAAGTTTCAGACTCAAAAAATAATTCCTTCACCACGAAAACTTGCATACGAGTTTTTTTCAAAAAAACTGTTTATAGCGTACTTAGGTATCATATTTTTGGTTATTCGAAATTTCTTTGATGTATTAACGTAGCCCTTTACTTCCTTGTGCACGCTATCACATTTTTGGAAGCTTCCCGTATCATAAAAACACTTGAAAATACGGAAATTCAGATTTTAACGGAGAAATAGTAAAAAAGTGACGAAAACCACGTGCCGTCAAAAGTGACGATTTCCTATATTATAAAAATAAATATTCAAAAATTCTCGTTTTTTTGCTCCCAAATTGTTACAACAATACTACTGACTACGCGTGCAAAATTTCAGACTCAAAAAATAATTCTTTCACCCCGAAAACTGGCATACGAGTTTTTTTCAAAAACACTGTTTATAGCGTACTTAGGTATCATATTTTTGGTTATTCGAAATTTCATTGATGTATTAACATAGCCCTTTACTTCCTTGTGCACGCTATCACATTTTTGGAAGCTTCCAGTATCATATGAACACTTAAAAATACGGAAATTCAGATTTTAACGGCGAAATAGTAAAAAAGTGATGTAAACCACGTGCCGTCAAAAGTGACGAGTTCCTATATAATAAAAATAAATATTAAAAAATTTTCGTTTTTTTGCTCCCAAATTGTTACAACAATACTACTGACTACGCGTGCAAAATTTCAGACTCAAAAAATAATTCCTTCACCCCGAAAACTCGCATACGAGTATTTTTCAAAAAAACTGTTTTTAGCGTACTTAGGTATCATATTTTTGGTTATTCGAAATTTCTTTGACGTATTAACGTAGCCCTTTACTTCCTTGTGCACACTATCACATTTTTCGATGCTTCCCGTATCATATGAACACTTAAAAATACGGAAATTCAGATTTTAACGGAGAAATAGTAAAAAAGTGACGAAAACCACGTGCCGTCAAAAGTGACGATTTCCTATATTATAAAAATAAATATTCAAAAATTCACGTTTTTTTGCTCCCAAATTGTTATGGCAATACTACTGACTACGCGTGCAAAATTTCAGACTCAAAAAATAATTCTTTCACCCCGAAAACTGGCATACGAGTTTTTTTCAAAAACACTGTTTATAGCGTACTTAGGTATCATATTTTTGGTTATTCGAAATTTCTTTGATGTATTAACGTAGCCCTTTACTTCCTTGTGCACGCTATCACATTTTTGGAAGCTTCCCGTATCATATGAACACTTAAAAATACGTAAATTCAGATTTTTACGGCGAAATAGTAAAAAAGTGACGAAAACCACGTGCCGTCAAAAGTGACGAGTTCCTATATTATAAAAATAAATATTAAAAAATTCACGTTTTTTTGCTCCCAAATTGTTAGTACAATACTACTGACTACGCGTGAAAAATTTCAGACTCAAAAAATAATTCCTTCACCCCGAAAACTCGTATACGAGTATTTTTCAAAAAAACTGTTTTTAGCGTACTTAGGTATCATATTTTTGGTTATTCGAAATTTCATTGATGTATTAACGTAGCCCTTTACTTCCTTGAGCACGCTATCACATTTTTGGAAGCTTCCAGTATCATATGAACACTTAAAAATACGGAAATTCAGATTTTAACGGCGAAATAGTAAAAAAGTGATGTAAACCACGTGCCGTCAAAAGTGACGAGTTCCTATATAATAAAAATAAATATTAAAAAATTTTCGTTTTTTTGCTCCCAAATTGTTACAACAATACTACTGACTACGCGTGCAAAATTTCAGACTCAAAAAATAATTCCTTCACCCCGAAAACTCGCATACGAGTATTTTTCAAAAAAACTGTTTTTAGCGTACTTAGGTATCATATTTTTGGTTATTCGAAATTTCTTTGATGTATTAACGTAGCCCTTTACTTCCTTGTTCATGCTATCACAATTTTGGATGCTTCCCGTATCATATGAACACTTAAAAATACGTAAATTCAGATTTTTACGGCGAAATAGTAAAAAAGTGACGAAAACCACGTGCGTCAAAAGTGACGAGTTCCTATATAATAAAAATAAATATTAAAAACTTCAAGTTTTTCTGCTCTCAAATTGTTACGGCAATACTACTGACTACGCTTGCAAAGTTTCAGACTCAAAAAATAATTCCTTCACCACGAAAACTTGCATACGAGTTTTTTTCAAAAAAACTGTTTATAGCGTACTTAGGTATCATATTTTTGGTTATTCGAAATTTCTTTGATGTATTAACGTAGCCCTTTACTTCCTTGTGCACGCTATCACATTTTTGGAAGCTTCCAGTATCATATGAACACTTAAAAATATGTAAATTCAGATTTTTACGCCGAAATTGTAAAAAAGTGACGAAAACCACGTGTCGTCAAAAGTGACGAGTTCCTATATAATAAAAATAAATATTAAAAAATTCTCGTTTTTTTCCTCCCAAATTGTTACAACAATACTACTGACTACGCGTGCAAAATTTCAGACTCAAAAAATAATTCCTTCACCCCGAAAACTCGCATACGAGTATTTTTCAAAAAAACTGTTTATAGCGTACTTAGGTATCATATTTTTGGTTATTCGAAATTTCTTTGATGTATTAACGTAGCCCTTTACTTCCTTGTGTATGCTTTCACAATTTTGGAAGCTTCCCGTATCATAAAAACACTTGAAAATACGGAAATTCAGATTTTAACGGAGAAATAGTAAAAAAGTGACGAAAACCACATGCCGTCAAAAGTGACGATTTCCTATATTATAAAAATAAATATTCAAAAATTCACGTTTTTTTGCTCCCAAATTGTTATGGCAATACTACTGACTACCCGTGCAAAATTTCAGACTCAAAAAATAATTCTTTCACCCCGAAAACTTGCATACAAGTTTTTTTCAAAAACACTGTTTATAGCGTACTTAGGTATCATATTTTTAGTTATTCGAAATTTCTTTGATGTATTAACGTAGCCCTTTACTTCCTTGTGCACGCTATCATAATTTTGGAAGCTTCCCGTATCATAAAAACACTTGAAAATACGGAAATTCAGATTTTAACGGAGAAATAGTAAAAAAGTGACGAAAACCACGTGCCGTCAAAAGTGACGATTTCCTATATTATAAAAATTAAAATTAAAAAATTCACGTTTTTTTGCTCCCAAATTGTTATGGCAATACTACTGACTACGCGTGCAAAATTTCAGACTCAAAAAATAATTCTTTCACCCCGAAAACTTGCATACGAGTTTTTTTCAAAAACACTGTTTATAGCGTACTTAGGTATCATATTTTTGGTTATTCGAAATTTCTTTGATGTATTAACGTAGCCCTTTACTTCCTTGTGCACGCTATCACATTTTTCGATGCTTCCCGTATCATATGAACACTTAAAAATACGTAAATTCAGATTTTTACGGCGAAATAGTAAAAAAGTGACGAAAACCACGTGCGTCAAAAGTGACGAGTTCCAATATAATAAAAATAAATATTAAAAACTTCAAGTTTTTCTGCTCTCAAATTGTTACGGCAATACTACTGACTACGCTTGCAAAGTTTCAGACTCAAAAAATAATTCCTTCACCACGAAAACTTGCATACGAGTTTTTTTCAAAAAAACTGTTTATAGCGTACTTAGGTATCATATTTTTGGTTATTCGAAATTTCTTTGATGTATTAACGTAGCCCTTTATTTCCTTGTGCACGCTATCACATTTTTGGAAGCTTCCCGTATCATATGAACACTTAAAAATACGTAAATTCAGATTTTTACGGCGAAATAGTAAAAAAGTGACGAAAACCACGTGCCGTCAAAAGTGACGAGTTCCTATATAATAAAAATAAATATAAAAAATTCACGTTTTTTTGCTCCCAAATTATTACGACAATACTACTGACTACGTGTGCAAAATTTCAGATTAAAAAAATAATTCATTCACCCCGAAAACTTGCATACGAGTTTTTTTCAAAAACACTGTTTTTAGCGTACTTAGATATCATATTTTTGGTTATTCGAAATTTCTTTGATGTATTAACGTAGCCCTTTACTTCCTTGTGTACGCTTTCACATTTTGGAAGCTTCCCGTATCATAAAAACACTTGAAAATACGGAAATTCAGATTTTAACGGAGAAATAGTAAAAAAGTGACGAAAACCACGTGCCGTCAAAAGTGACGATTTCCTATATTATAAAAATAAATATTAAAAAATTCTCGTTTTTTTGCTCCCAAATTGTTACGGCAATACTACTGACTACGCGTGCGAAATTTCAGACTCAAAAAATAATTCCTTCACCCCGAAAACTCGCATACGAGTATTTTTCAAAAAAACTGTTTATAGCGTACTTAGGTATCTTATTTTTGGTTATTCGAAATTTCTTTGATGTATTAACGTAGCCCTTTACTTCCTTGTGCACGCTATCACATTTTTCGATGCTTCCCGTATCATATGAACACTTAAAAATACGTAAATTCAGATTTTTACGGCGAAATAGTAAAAAAGTGACTAAAACCACGTGCGTCAAAAGTGACGAGTTCCTATATAATAAAAATAAATATTAAAAACTTCAAGTTTTTCTGCTCTCAAATTGTTACGGCAATACTACTGACTACGCTTGCAAAGTTTCAGACTAAAAAAATAATTCCTTCACCACGAAAACTTGCATACGAGTTTTTTTCAAAAAAACTGTTTATAGCGTACTTAGGTAACATATTTTTGGTTATTCGAAATTTCTTTGATGTATTACGTAGCCCTTTATTTCCTTGTGCACGCTATCACATTTTTGGAAGCTTCCCGTATCATATGAACACTTAAAAATACGTAAATTCAGATTTTTACGGCGAAATAGTAAAAAAGTGACGAAAACCACGTGCCGTCAAAAGTGACGAGTTCCTATATAATAAAAATAAATATAAAAAATTCTCGTTTTTTTGCTCCCAAATTGTTACGACAATACTACTGACTACGTGTGCAAAATTTCAGATTAAAAAAATAATTCATTCACCCCGAAAACTTGCATACGAGTTTTTTTCAAAAACACTGTTTATAGCGTACTTAGGTATCATATTTTTGGTTATTCGAAATTTCATTGATGTATTAACGTAGCCCTTTACTTCCTTGTGCACGCTATCACATTTTTGGAAGCTTCCAGTATCATATGAACACTTAAAAATACGGAAATTCAGATTTTAACGGCGAAATAGTAAAAAAGTGACGAAAACCACGTGCCGTCAAAAGTGGCGAGTTCCTATATAATAAAAATAAATATTAAAAACTTCAAGTTCTTCTGCTCTCAAATTGTTACGGCAATACTACTGACTACGCTTGTAAAGTTTCAGACTCAAAAAATAATTCCTTCACCACGAAAACTTGCATACGAGTTTTTTTCAAAAAAACTGTTTATAGCGTACTTAGGTATCATATTTTTGGTTATTCGAAATTTCTTTGATGTATTAACGTAGCCCTTTATTTCCTTGTGCACGCTATCACATTTTTGGAAGCTTCCCGTATCATATGAACACTTAAAAATACGTAAATTCAGATTTTTACGGCGAAATAGTAAAAAAGTGACGAAAACCACGTGCCGTCAAAAGTGACGAGTTCCTATATAATAAAAATAAATATAAAAAATTCACGTTTTTTTGCTCCCAAATTATTACGACAATACTACTGACTACGTGTGCAAAATTTCAGATTAAAAAAATAATTCATTCACCCCGAAAACTTGCATACGAGTTTTTTTCAAAAACACTGTTTTTAGCGTACTTAGATATCATATTTTTGGTTATTCGAAATTTCTTTGATGTATTAACGTAGCCCTTTACTTCCTTGTGTACGCTTTCACATTTTGGAAGCTTCCCGTATCATAAAAACACTTGAAAATACGGAAATTCAGATTTTAACGGAGAAATAGTAAAAAAGTGACGAAAACCACGTGCGTCAAAAGTGACGATTTCCTATATTATAAAAATAAATATTAAAAAATTCTCGTTTTTTTGCTCCCAAATTGTTACGGCAATACTACTGACTACGCGTGCGAAATTTCAGACTCAAAAAATAATTCCTTCACCCCGAAAACTCGCATACGAGTATTTTTCAAAAAAACTGTTTATAGCGTACTTAGGTATCTTATTTTAGGTTATTCGAAATTTCTTTGATGTATTAACGTAGCCCTTTACTTCCTTGTGCACGCTATCACATTTTTCGATGCTTCCCGTATCATATGAACACTTAAAAATACGTAAATTCAGATTTTTACGGCGAAATAGTAAAAAAGTGACTAAAACCACGTGCGTCAAAAGTGACGAGTTCCTATATAATAAAAATAAATATTAAAAACTTCAAGTTTTTCTGCTCTCAAATTGTTACGGCAATACTACTGACTACGCTTGCAAAGTTTCAGACTAAAAAAATAATTCCTTCACCACGAAAACTTGCATACGAGTTTTTTTCAAAAAAACTGTTTATAGCGTACTTAGGTAACATATTTTTGGTTATTCGAAATTTCTTTGATGTATTACGTAGCCCTTTATTTCCTTGTGCACGCTATCACATTTTTGGAAGCTTCCCGTATCATATGAACACTTAAAAATACGTAAATTCAGATTTTTACGGCGAAATAGTAAAAAAGTGACGAAAACCACGTGCCGTCAAAAGTGACGAGTTCCTATATAATAAAAATAAATATAAAAAATTCTCGTTTTTTTGCTCCCAAATTGTTACGACAATACTACTGACTACGTGTGCAAAATTTCAGATTAAAAAAATAATTCATTCACCCCGAAAACTTGCATACGAGTTTTTTTCAAAAACACTGTTTATAGCGTACTTAGGTATCATATTTTTGGTTATTCGAAATTTCATTGATGTATTAACGTAGCCCTTTACTTCCTTGTGCACGCTATCACATTTTTGGAAGCTTCCAGTATCATATGAACACTTAAAAATACGGAAATTCAGATTTTAACGGCGAAATAGTAAAAAAGTGACGAAAACCACGTGCCGTCAAAAGTGACGAGTTCCTATATAATAAAAATAAATATTAAAAACTTCAAGTTTTTCTGCTCTCAAATTGTTACGGCAATACTACTGACTACGCTTGTAAAGTTTCAGACTCAAAAAATAATTCCTTCACCACGAAAACTTGCATACGAGTTTTTTTCAAAAAAACTGTTTATAGCGTACTTAGGTAACATATTTTTGGTTATTCGAAATTTCTTTGATGTATTACGTAGCCCTTTATTTCCTTGTGCACGCTATCACATTTTTGGAAGCTTCCAGTATCATATGAACACTTAAAAATATGTAAATTCTGATTTTTACGCCGAAATTGTAAAAAAGTGACGAAAACCACGTGTCGTCAAAAGTGACGAGTTCCTATATAATAAAAATAAATATTAAAAAATTCTCGTTTTTTTGCTCCCAAATTGTTACAACAATACTACTGACTACGCGTGCGAATTTTCAGACTCAAAAAATAATTCCTTCACCACGAAAACTTGCATACGAGTTTTTTTCAAAAAAACTGTTTATAGCATACTTAGGTGTCATATTTTTGGTTATTCGAAATTTCTTTGATGTATTAACGTAGCCCTTTACTTCCTTGTTCACGCTATCACAATTTTGGAAGCTTCCCGTATCATAAAAACACTTGAAAATACGGAAATTCAGATTTTAACACAGAAATAGTAAAAAAGTGACGAAAACCACGTGCCGTCAAAAGTGACGATTTCCTATATTATAAAAATAAAAATTAAAAAATTCACGTTTTTTTGCTCCCAAATTGTTATGGCAATACTACTGACTACGCGTGCAAAATTTCAGACTCAAAAAATAATTCTTTCACCCCGAAAACTTGCATACGAGTTTTTTTCAAAAACACTGTTTATAGCGTACTTAGGTATCATATTTTTGGTTATTCGAAATTTCTTTGATGTATTAACGTAGCCCTTTACTTCCTTGTGCACGCTATCACATTTTTGGATGCTTCCCGTATCATATGAACACTTGAAAATACGGAAATTCAGATTTTAACGGAGAAATAGTAAAAAAGTGACGAAAACCACGTGCCGTCAAAAGTGACGAGTTCCTATATAATAAAAATAAATATTAAAAAATTCTCGTTTTTTTGCTCCCAAATTGTTACAACAATACTACTGACTACGCGTGCGAATTTTCAGACTTAAAAAATAATTCCTTCACCCCGAAAACTCGTATACGAGTATTTTTCAAAAAAACTGTTTTTAGCGTACTTAGGTATCATATTATTGGTTATTCGAAATTTCTTTGATGTATTAACGTAGCCCTTTACTTCCTTGTGCACGCTTTCACAATTTTGGAAGCTTCCCTTATCATAAAAACACTTGAAAATACGGAAATTCAGATTTTAACGGAGAAATAGTAAAAAAGTGACGAAAACCACGTGCCGTCAAAAGTGACGATTTCCTATATTATAAAAATAAAAATTAATAAATTCACGTTTTTTTGCTCCCAAATTTTTACAACAATACTACTGACTACGCGTGCAAAATTTCAGACTCAAAAAATAATTCTTTCACCCCGAAAACTTGCATACGAGTTTTTTTCAAAAACACTGTTTATAGCGTACTTAGGTATCATATTTTTGGTTATTCGAAATTTCTTTGATGTATTAACGTAGCCCTTTACTTCCTTGTGCACGCTATCACATTTTTGGATGCTTCCCGTATCATATGAACACTTAAAAATACGTAAATTCAGATTTTTACGCCGAAATAGTAAAAAAGTGACGAAAACCACGTGCCGTCAAAAGTGACGAGTTCCTATATAATAAAAATAAATATTAAAAAATTCTCGTTTTTTTGCTCCCAAATTGTTACAACAATACTACTGACTACGCGTGCGAATTTTCAGACTCAAAAAATAATTCCTTCACCCCGAAAACTCGTATACGAGTATTTTTCAAAAAAACTGTTTTTAGCGTACTTAGGTATCATATTTTTGGTTATTTGAAATTTCAATGATGTATTAACGTAGCCCTTTACTTCCTCGTGCACGCTATCACATTTTTGGATGCTTCCCGTATCATAAAAACACTTGAAAATACGGAAATTCAGATTTTAACGGAGAAATAGTAAAAAAGTGACGAAAACCACGTGCCGTCAAAAGTGACGATTTCCTATATTATAAAAATAAATATTAAAAAATTCACGTTTTTTTGTACCCAAATTGTTATGGCAATACTACTGACTACGCGTGAAAAATTTCAGACTCAAAAAATAATTCCTTCACCCCGAAAACTCGCATACGAGTTTTTTTCAAAAACACTGTTTATAGCGTACTTAGGTATCATATTTTTGGTTATTTGAAATTTCAATGATGTATTAACGTAGCCCTTTACTTCCTTGTGCACGCTATCACATTTTTGGATGCTTCCCGTATCATATGAACACTTAAAAATACGTAAATTCAGATTTTTACGGCGAAATAGTAAAAAAGTGATGTAAACCACGTGCAGTCAAAAGTGACGAGTTCCTATATAATAAAAATAAATATTAAAAAATTCTCGTTTTTTTGCTCCCAAATTGTTACGGCAATACTACTGACTACGCGTGCGAAATTTCAGACTCAAAAAATAATTCCTTCACCCCGAAAACTCGCATACGAGTATTTTTCAAAAAAACTGTTTATAGCGTACTTAGGTATCTTATTTTTGGTTATTCGAAATTTCTTTGATGTATTAACGTAGCCCTTTACTTCCTTGTGCACGCTATCACATTTTTCGATGCTTCCCGTATCATATGAACACTTAAAAATACGTAAATTCAGATTTTTACGGCGAAATAGTAAAAAAGTGACGAAAACCACGTGCGTCAAAAGTGACGAGTTCCTATATAATAAAAATAAATATAAAAACTTCAAGTTTTTCTGCTCTCAAATTGTTACGGCAATACTACTGACTACGCTTGCAAAGTTTCAGACTCAAAAAATAATTCCTTCACCACGAAAACTTGCATACGAGTTTTTTTCAAAAAAACTGTTTATAGCGTACTTAGGTAACATATTTTTGGTTATTCGAAATTTCTTTGATGTATTACGTAGCCCTTTATTTCCTTGTGCACGCTATCACATTTTTGGAAGCTTCCCGTATCATATGAACACTTAAAAATACGTAAATTCAGATTTTTACGGCGAAATAGTAAAAAAGTGACGAAAACCACGTGCCGTCAAAAGTGACGAGTTCCTATATAATAAAAATAAATATAAAAAATTCACGTTTTTTTGTACCCAAATTGTTATGGCAATACTACTGACTACGCGTGAAAAATTTCAGACTCAAAAAATAATTCCTTCACCCCGAAAACTCGCATACGATTTTTTTTCAAAAACACTGTTTATAGCGTACTTAGGTATCATATTTTTGGTTATTTGAAATTTCAATGATGTATTAACGTAGCCCTTTACTTCCTTGTGCACGCTATCACATTTTTGGATGCTTCCCGTATCATATGAACACTTAAAAATACGTAAATTCAGATTTTTACGCCGAAATAGTAAAAAAGTGACGAAAACCACGTGCCGTCAAAAGTGACGAGTTTCTATATAATAAAAATAAATATTAAAAAATTCTCGTTTTTTTGCTCCCAAATTTTTACAACAATACTACTGACTACGCGTGCGAATTTTCAGACTCAAAAAATAATTCCTTCACCCCGAAAACTCGTATACGAGTATTTTTCAAAAAAACTGTTTTTAGCGTACTTAGGTATCATATTATTGGTTATTCGAAATTTCTATGATGTATTAACGTAGCCCTTTACTTCCTTGTGCACGCTTTCACAATTTTGGAAGCTTCCCTTATCATAAAAACACTTGAAAATACGGAAATTCAGATTTTAACGGAGAAATAGTAAAAAAGTGACGAAAACCACGTGCCGTCAAAAGTGACGATTTCCTATATTATAAAAATAAATATTCAAAAATTCACGTTTTTTTGCTCCCAAATTGTTACAACAATAATACTGACTACGCGTGCAAAATTTCAGACTCAAAAAATAATTCTTTCACCCCGAAAACTTGCATACGAGTTTTTTTCAAAAACACTGTTTATAGCATACTTAGGTATCATATTTTTGGTTATTCGAAATATCTTTGATGTATTAACGTAGCCCTTTACTTCCTTGTGCACGCTTTCACAATTTTGGAAGCTTCCCGTATCATAAAAACACTTGAAAATACGGAAATTCAGATTTTAACGGAGAAATAGTAAAAAAGTGACGAAAACCAAGTGCCGTCAAAAGTGACGAGTTTCTATATAATAAAAATAAATATTAAAAAATTCTCGTTTTTTTGCTCCCAAATTGTTACAACAATAATACTGACTACGCGTGCAAAATTTCAGACTCAAAAAATAATTCTTTCACCCCGAAAACTTGCATACGAGTTTTTTTCAAAAACACTGTTTATAGCATACTTAGGTATCATATTTTTGGTTATTCGAAATATCTTTGATGTATTAACGTAGCCCTTTACTTCCTTGTGCACGCTTTCACAATTTTGGAAGCTTCCCGTATCATAAAAACACTTGAAAATACGGAAATTCAGATTTTAACGGAGAAATAGTAAAAAAGTGACGAAAACCAAGTGCCGTCAAAAGTGACGATTTCCTATATTATAAAAATAAATATTAAAAACTTCAAGTTTTTCTGCTCTCAAATTGTTATGGCAATACTATTGACTACGCTTGCAAAGTTTCAGACTCAAAAAATAATTCCTTCACCACGAAAACTTGCATACGAGTTTTTTTCAAAAAAACTGTTTATAGCGTACTTAGGTATCATATTTTTGGTTATTCGAAATTTCTTTGATGTATTAACGTAGCCCTTTATTTCCTTGTGCACGCTTTCACAATTTTGGAAGCTTCCCTTATCATAAAAACACTTGAAAATACGGAAATTCAGATTTTAACGGAGAAATAGTAAAAAAGTGACGAAAACCACGTGCCGTCAAAAGTGACGAGTTCCTATATAATAAAAATAAATATTAAAAAATTCTCGTTTTTTTGCTCCCAAATTGTTACAACAATACTACTGACTACGCGTGCGAATTTTCAGACTTAAAAAATAATTCTTTCACCCCGAAAACTTGCATACGAGTTTTTTTCAAAAACACTGTTTATAGCGTACTTAGGTATCATATTTTTGGTTATTCGAAATTTCTTTGATGTATTAACGTAGCCCTTTACTTCCTTGTTCACGCTATCACAATTTTGGAAGCTTCCCGTATCATAAAAACACTTGAAAATACGGAAATTCAGATTTTAACGGAGAAATAGTAAAAAAGTGACGAAAACCACGTGCCGTCAAAAGTGACGATTTCCTATATTATAAAAATAAAAATTAAAAAATTCACGTTTTTTTGCTCCCAAATTGTTACAACAATAATACTGACTACGCGTGCAAAATTTCAGACTCAAAAAATAATTCTTTCACCCCGAAAACTAGCATACGAGTTTTTTTCAAAAACACTGTTTATAGCATACTTAGGTATCATATTTTTTGGTTATTCGAAATTTCTTTGATGTATTAACGTAGCCCTTTACTTCCTTGTGCACGCTTTCACAATTTTGGAAGCTTCCCGTATCATAAAAACACTTGAAAATACGGAAATTCAGATTTTAACGGAGAAATAGTAAAAAAGTGACGAAAACCACGTGCCGTCAAAAGTGACGATTTCCTATATTATAAAAATAAAAATTAAAAAATTCACGTTTTTTTGCTCCCAAATTGTTATGGCAATACTACTGACTACGGGTGCAAAATTTCAGACTCAAAAAAAAATTCTTTCACCCCGAAAACTTGCATACGAGTTTTTTTCAAAAACACTGTTTATAGCGTACTTAGGTATCATATTTTTGGTTATTCGAAATTTCTTTGATGTATAAACGTAGCCCTTTACTTCCTTGTGCACGCTATCACATTTTTGGATGCTTCCCGTATCATATGAACACTTAAAAATACGTAAATTCAGATTTTTACGGCGAAATAGTAAAAAAGTGACGAAAACCACGTGCCGTCAAAAGTGACGATTTCCTATATTATAAAAATAAATATTCAAAAATTCACGTTTTTTTGCTCCCAAATTTTTACAACAATAATACTGACTACGCGTGCAAAATTTCAAACTCAAAAAATAATTCTTTCACCCCGAAAACTTGCATACGAGTTTTTTTCAAAAACACTGTTTATAGCATACTTAGGTATCATATTTTTGGTTATTCGAAATATCTTTGATGTATTAACGTAGCCCTTTATTTCCTTGTGCACGCTATCACATTTTTGGAATATTCCCGTATCATATGAACACTTAAAAATACGGAAATTCAGATTTTAACGGAGAAATAGTAAAAAAGTGACGAAAACCACGTGCCGTCAAAAGTGACGATTTCCTATATTATAAAAATAAAAATTAAAAAATTCTCGTTTTTTTGCTCCCAAATTTTTACAACAATACTACTGACTACGCGTGCAAAATTTCAGACTCAAAAAATAATGCTTTCACCCCGAAAACTTGCATACGAGTTTTTTTCAAAAACACTGTTTATAGCGTACTTAGGTATCATATTTTTGGTTATTTGAAATTTCAATGATGTATTAACGTAGCCCTTTACTTCCTTGTGCACGCTATCACATTTTTGGATGCTTCCCGTATCATAAAAACACTTGAAAATACGGAAATTCAGATTTTAACGGAGAAATAGTAAAAAAGTGACGAAAACCACGTGCAGTCAAAAGTGACGAGTTCGTATATAATAAAAATAAATATTATAAAAATCACGTTTTTTTGCTCACAAATTGTTACGGCAATACTACGGACTACGCGTGCAAAGTTTCACACTCAAAAAATAATTCCTTCACCACGAAAACTTGCATACGAGTTTTTTTCAAAAAAACTGTTTATAGCATACTTAGGTGTCATATTTTTGGTTATTCGAAATTTCTTTGATGTATTAACGTAGCCCTTTACTTCCTTGTGCACGCTTTCACTATTTTGGAAGCTTCCCGTATCATAAAAACATTTGAAAATACGGAAATTCAGATTTTAACGGAGAAATAGTAAAAAAGTGACGAAAACCACGTGCCGTCAAAAGTGACGATTTCCTATATTATAAAAATAAATATTAAAAACTTCAAGTTTTTCTGCTCTCAAATTGTTATGGCAATACTACTGACTACGCTTGCAAAGTTTCAGACTCAAAAAATAATTCCTTCACCACGAAAACTTGCATACGAGTTTTTTTCAAAAAAACTGTTTATAGCGTACTTAGGTATCATATTTTTGGTTTTTCGAAATTTCATTGATGTATTAACGTAGCCCTTTATTTCCTTGTGCACGCTATCACATTTTTGGAAGCTTCCCGTATCATATGAACACTTAAAAATACGTAAATTCAGATCTTTACGGCGAAATAGTAAAAAAGTGACGAAAACCACGTGCCGTCAAAAGTGACGAGTTCCTATATAATAAAAATAAATATAAAAAATTCTCGTTTTTTTGCTCCCAAATTGTTACGGCAATACTACGGACTACGCGTGCAAAGTTTCAGACTCAAAAAATAATTCCTTCACCACGAAAACTTGCATACGAGTTTTTTTCAAAAAAACTGTTTATAGCATACTTAGGTGTCATATTTTTGGTTATTCGAAATTTCTTTGATGTATTAACGTAGCCCTTTACTTCCTTGTTCACGCTATCACAATTTTGGAAGCTTCCCGTATCATAAAAACACTTGAAAATACGGAAATTCAGATTTTAACGGAGAAATAGTAAAAAAGTGACGAAAACCACGTGCCGTCAAAAGTGACGATTTCCTATATTATAAAAATAAAAATTAAAAAATTCACGTTTTTTTGCTCCCAAATTGTTACAACAATAATACTGACTACGCGTGCAAAATTTCAGACTCAAAAAATAATTCTTTCACCCCGAAAACTAGCATACGAGTTTTTTTCAAAAACACTGTTTATAGCATACTTAGGTATCATATTTTTTGGTTATTCGAAATTTCTTTGATGTATTAACGTAGCCCTTTACTTCCTTGTGCACGCTTTCACAATTTTGGAAGCTTCCCGTATCATAAAAACACTTGAAAATACGGAAATTCAGATTTTAACGGAGAAATAGTAAAAAAGTGACGAAAACCACGTGCCGTCAAAAGTGACGATTTCCTATATTATAAAAATAAAAATTAAAAAATTCACGTTTTTTTGCTCCCAAATTGTTATGGCAATACTACTGACTACGGGTGCAAAATTTCAGACTCAAAAAAAAATTCTTTCACCCCGAAAACTTGCATACGAGTTTTTTTCAAAAACACTGTTTATAGCGTACTTAGGTATCATATTTTTGGTTATTCGAAATTTCTTTGATGTATAAACGTAGCCCTTTACTTCCTTGTGCACGCTATCACATTTTTGGATGCTTCCCGTATCATATGAACACTTAAAAATACGTAAATTCAGATTTTTACGGCGAAATAGTAAAAAAGTGATGTAAACCACGTGCCGTCAAAAGTGACTAGTTCCTATATAATAAAAATAAATATTATAAAATTCACGTTTTTTTGCTCACAAATTGTTACGGCAATACTACGGACTACGCGTGCAAAGTTTCAGACTCAAAAAATAATTCCTTCACCACGAAAACTTGCATACGAGTTTTTTTCAAAAAAACTGTTTATAGCATACTTAGGTGTCATATTTATGGTTATTCGAAATTTCTTTGATGTATTAACGTAGCCCTTTACTTCCTTGTTCACGCTATCACAATTTTGGAAGCTTCCCGTATCATAAAAACACTTGAAAATACGGAAATTCAGATTTTAACGGAGAAATAGTAAAAAAGTGACGAAAACCACGTGCCGTCAAAAGTGACGATTTCCTATATTATAAAAATAAAAATTAAAAAATTCACGTTTTTTTGCTCCCAAATTGTTACAACAATAATACTGACTACGCGTGCAAAATTTCAGACTCAAAAAATAATTCTTTCACCCCGAAAACTAGCATACGAGTTTTTTTCAAAAACACTGTTTATAGCATACTTAGGTATCATATTTTTTGGTTATTCGAAATTTCTTTGATGTATTAACGTAGCCCTTTACTTCCTTGTGCACGCTTTCACAATTTTGGAAGCTTCCCGTATCATAAAAACACTTGAAAATACGGAAATTCAGATTTTAACGGAGAAATAGTAAAAAAGTGACGAAAACCACGTGCCGTCAAAAGTGACGATTTCCTATATTATAAAAATAAAAATTAAAAAATTCACGTTTTTTTGCTCCCAAATTGTTATGGCAATACTACTGACTACGGGTGCAAAATTTCAGACTCAAAAAAAAATTCTTTCACCCCGAAAACTTGCATACGAGTTTTTTTCAAAAACACTGTTTATAGCGTACTTAGGTATCATATTTTTGGTTATTCGAAATTTCTTTGATGTATAAACGTAGCCCTTTACTTCCTTGTGCACGCTATCACATTTTTGGATGCTTCCCGTATCATATGAACACTTAAAAATACGTAAATTCAGATTTTTACGGCGAAATAGTAAAAAAGTGATGTAAACCACGTGCCGTCAAAAGTGACTAGTTCCTATATAATAAAAATAAATATTATAAAATTCACGTTTTTTTGCTCACAAATTGTTACGGCAATACTACGGACTACGCGTGCAAAGTTTCAGACTCAAAAAATAATTCCTTCACCACGAAAACTTGCATACGAGTTTTTTTCAAAAAAACTGTTTATAGCATACTTAGGTGTCATATTTATGGTTATTCGAAATTTCTTTGATGTATTAACGTAGCCCTTTACTTCCTTGTGCACGCTTTCACAATTTTGGAAGCTTCCCTTATCATAAAAACACTTGAAAATACGGAAATTCAGATTTTAACGTAGAAATAGTAAAAAAGTGACGAATACCACGTGCCGTCAAAAGTGACGATTTCCTATATTATAAAAATAAAAATTAAAAAATTCACGTTTTTTTGCTCCCAAATTGTTATGGCAATACTACTGACTACGCGTGCAAAATTTCAGACTCAAAAAATAATTCCTTCACCCCGAAAACTCGCATACGATTATTTTTCAAAAAAACTGTTTTTAGCGTACTTAGGTGTCATATTTATGGTTATTCGAAATTTCTTTGATGTATTAACGTAGCCCTTTACTTCCTTGTTCACGCATTCACAATTTTGGAAGCTTCCCGTATCATAAAAACACTTGAAAATACGGAAATTCAGATTTTAACGGAGAAATAGTAAAATAGTGACGAAAACCACGTGCCGTCAAAAGTGACGATTTCCTATATTATAAAAATAAAAATTAAAAAATTCACGTTTTTTTGCTCCCAAATTGTTATGGCAATACTACTGACTACGCGTGCAAAATTTCAGACTCAAAAAAAAATTCTTTCACCCCGAAAACTTTTATACGAGTTTTTTTCAAAAACACTGTTTATAGCGTACTTAGGTATCATATTTTTGGTTATTCGAAATTTCTTTGATGTATTAACGTAGGCCTTTACTTCCTTGTGCACGCTATCACATTTTTGGATGCTTCCCGTATCATATGAACACTTGAAAATACGGAAATTCAGATTTTAACGGAGAAATAGTAAAAAAGTGACGAAAACCACGTGCCGTCAAAAGTGACGATTTCCTATATTATAAAAATAAATATTCAAAAATTCACGTTTTTTTGCTCCCAAATTGTTACAACAATAATACTGACTACGCGTGCAAAATTTCAGACTCAAAAAATAATGCTTTCACCCCGAAAACTTGCATACGAGTTTTTTTCAAAAACACTGTTTTTAGCGTACTTAGGTATCATATTTTTGGTTATTTGAAATTTCAATGATGTATAAACGTAGCCCTTTACTTCCTTGTGCACGCTATCACATTTTTGGATGCTTCCCGTATCATATGAACACTTAAAAATACGTAAATTCAGATTTTTACGGCGAAATAGTAAAAAAGTGATGTAAACCACGTGCCGTCAAAAGTGACGAGTTTCTATATAATAAAAATAAATATTATAAAATTCACGTTTTTTTGCTCACAAATTGTTACGGCAATACTACGGACTACGCGTGCAAAGTTTCAGACTCAAAAAATAATTCCTTCGCCACGAAAACTTGCATACGAGTTTTTTTCAAAAAAACTGTTTATAGCATACTTAGGTGTCATATTTATGGTTATTCGAAATTTCTTTGATGTATTAACGTAGCCCTTTACTTCCTTGTGCACGCTTTCACAATTTTGGAAGCTTCCCTTATCATAAAAACACTTGAAAATACGGAAATTCAGATTTTAACGGAGAAATAGTAAAAAAGTGACGAATACCACGTGCCGTCAAAAGTGACGATTTCCTATATTATAAAAATAAATATTCAAAAATTCACGTTTTTTTGCTCCCAAATTGTTACAACAATAATACTGACTACGCGTGCAAAATTTCAGACTCAAAAAATAATGCTTTCACCCCGAAAACTTGCATACGAGTTTTTTTCAAAAACACTGTTTATAGCGTACTTAGGTATCATATTTTTGGTTATTCGAAATTTCTTTGATGTATTAACGTAGCCCTTTACTTCCTTGTGCACGTTATCACATTTTTGGATGCTTCCCGTATCATATGAACACTTAAAAATACGTAAATTCAGATTTTTACGCCGAAATTGTAAAAAAGTGACGAAAACCACGTGCCGTCAAAAGTGACGAGTTCCTATATAATAAAAATAAATATTAAAAAATTCTCGTTTTTTTGCTCCCAAATTGTTACAACAATACTACTGACTACGCGTGCGAATTTTCAGACTCAAAAAATAATTCCTTCACCCCGAAAACTCGTATACGAGTATTTTTCAAAAAAACTGTTTTTAGCGTACTTAGGTATCATATTTTTGGTTATTCGAAATTTCTTTGATGTATTAACGTAGCCCTTTACTTCCTTGTGCACGCTTTCACAATTTTGGAAGCTTCCCTTATCATAAAAACACTTGAAAATACGGAAATTCAGATTTTAACGGAGAAATAGTAAAAAAGTGACGAAAACCACGTGCCGTCAAAAGTGACGATTTCCTATATTATAAAAATAAATATTCAAAAATTCACGTTTTTTTGCTCCCAAATTGTTACAACAATAATACTGACTACGCGTGCAAAATTTCAGACTCAAAAAATAATTCTTTCACCCCGAAAACTTGCATACGAGTTTTTTTCAAAAACACTGTTTATAGCATACTTAGGTATCATATTTTTGGTTATTCGAAATTTCTTTGATGTATTAACGTAGCCCTTTACTTCCTTGTGCACGCTTTCACAATTTTGGAAGCTTCCCGTATCATAAAAACACTTGAAAATACGGAAATTCAGATTTTAACGGAGAAATAGTAAAAAAGTGACGAAAACCACGTGCCGTCAAAAGTGACGATTTCCTATATTATAAAAATAAAAATTAAAAAATTCACGTTTTTTTGCTCCCAAATTGTTATGGCAATACTACTGACTACGCGTGCAAAATTTCAGACTCAAAAAATAATTCTTTCACCCCGAAAACTTGCATACGAGTTTTTTTCAAAAACACTGTTTATAGCGTACTTAGGTATCATATTTTTGGTTATTCGAAATTTCTTTGATGTATTAACGTAGCCCTTTACTTCCTTGTGCACGCTATCACATTTTTGGATGCTTCCCGTATCATATGAACACTTAAAAATACGTAAATTCAGATTTTTACGCCGAAATAGTAAAAAAGTGACGAAAACCACGTGCCGTCAAAAGTGACGAGTTCCTATATAATAAAAATAAATATTAAAAATTTCTCGTTTTTTTGCTCCCAAATTGTTACAACAATACTACTGACTACGCGTGCGAAATTTCAGACTCAAAAAATAATTCCTTCACCCCGAAAACTCGTATACGAGTATTTTTCAAAAAAACTGTTTTTAGCGTACTTAGGTATCATATTTTTGGTTATTCGAAATTTCTTTGATGTATTAACGTAGCCCTTTACTTCCTTGTGCACGCTTTCACAATTTTGGAAGCTTCCCGTATCATAAAAACACTTGAAAATACGGAAATTCAGATTTTAACAGAGAAATAGTAAAAAAGTGACGAAAACCACGTGCCGTCAAAAGTGACGATTTCCTATATTATAAAAATAAATATTCAAAAATTCACGTTTTTTTGCTCCCAAATTGTTACAACAATAATACTGACTACGCGTGCAAAATTTCAGACTCAAAAAATAATTCTTTCACCCCGAAAACTTGCATACGAGTTTTTTTCAAAAACACTGTTTATAGCATACTTAGGTATCATATTTTTGGTTATTCGAAATTTCTTTGATGTATTAACGTAGCCCATTACTTCCTTGTGCACGCTTTCACAATTTTGGAAGCTTCCCGTATCATAAAAACACTTGAAAATACGGAAATTCAGATTTTAACGGAGAAATAGTAAAAAAGTGACGAAAACCACGTGCCGTCAAAAGTGACGATTTCCTATATTATAAAAATAAATATTAAAAAATTCACGTTTTTTTGTACCCAAATTGTTATGGCAATACTACTGACTACGCGTGAAAAATTTCAGACTCAAAAAATAATTCCTTCACCCCGAAAACTCGCATACGATTATTTTTCAAAAAAACTGTTTTTAGCGTACTTAGGTATCATATTTTTGGTTATTCGAAATTTCTTTGATGTATTAACGTAGCCCTTTACTTCCTTGAGCACGCTTTCACAATTTTGGAAGCTTCCCGTATCATATGAACACTTAAAAATACGGAAATTCAGATTTTAACGGAGAAATAGTAAAAAAGTGACGAAAACCACGTGCCGTCAAAAGTGACGATTTCCTATATTATAAAAATAAAAATTAAAAAATTCACGTTTTTTTGCTCCCAAATTTTTACAACAATACTACTGACTACGCGTGCAAAATTTCAGACTCAAAATTAATGCTTTCACCCCGAAAACTTGCATACGAGTTTTTTTCAAAAACACTGTTTATAAAGTACTTAGGTATCATATTTTTGGTTATTTGAAATTTCAATGATGTATTAACGTAGCCCTTTACTTCCTTGTGCACGCTTTCACAATTTTGGAAGCTTCCCGTATCATAAAAACACTTGAAAATACGGAAATTCAGATTTTAACGGAGAAATAGTAAAAAAGTGACGAAAACCACGTGCCGTCAAAAGTGACGATTTCCTATATTATAAAAATAAATATTCAAAAATTCACGTTTTTTTGCTCCCAAATTGTTACAACAATAATACTGACTACGCGTGCAAAATTTCAGACTCAAAAAATAATTCTTTCACCCCGAAAACTTGCATACGAGTTTTTTTCAAAAACACTGTTTATAGCATACTTAGGTATCATATTTTTGGTTATTCGAAATTTCTTTGATGTATTAACGTAGCCCATTACTTCCTTGTGCACGCTTTCACAATTTTGGAAGCTTCCCGAATCATAAAAACACTTGAAAATACGGAAATTCAGATTTTAACGTAGAAATAGTAAAAAAGTGACGAAAACCACGTGCCGTCAAAAGTGACGATTTCCTATATTATAAAAATAAATATTAAAAAATTCACGTTTTTTTGTACCCAAATTGTTATGGCAATACTACTGACTACGCGTGAAAAATTTCAGACTCAAAAAATAATTCCTTCACCCCGAAAACTCGCATACGATTATTTTTCAAAAAAACTGTTTTTAGCGTACTTAGGTATCATATTTTTGGTTATTCGAAATTTCTTTGATGTATTAACGTAGCCCTTTACTTCCTTGAGCACGCTTTCACAATTTTGGAAGCTTCCCGTATCATATGAACACTTAAAAATACGGAAATTCAGATTTTAACGGAGAAATAGTAAAAAAGTGACGAAAACCACGTGCCGTCAAAAGTGACGATTTCCTATATTATAAAAATAAAAATTAAAAAATTCACGTTGTTTTGCTCCCAAATTTTTACAACAATACTACTGACTACGCGTGCAAAATTTCAGACTCAAAAAATAATGCTTTCACCCCGAAAACTTGCATACGAGTTTTTTTCAAAAACACTGTTTATAGCGTACTTAGGTATCATATTTTTGGTTATTTGAAATTTCAATGATGTATTAACGTAGCCCTTTACTTCCTTGTGCACGCTATCACATTTTTGGATGCTTCCCGTATCATATGAACACTTAAAAATACGTAAATTCAGATTTTTACGCCGAAATAGTAAAAAAGTGACGAAAACCACGTGCCGTCAAAAGTGACGAGTTCCTATATAATAAAAATAAATATTAAAAATTCTCGTTTTTTTGCTCCCAAATTGTTACAACAATACTACTGACTACGCGTGCGAAATTTCAGACTCAATAAATAATTCCTTCACCCCGAAAACTCGTATACGAGTATTTTTCAAAAAAACTGTTTTTAGCGTACTTAGGTATCATATTTTTGGTTATTCGAAATTTCTTTGATGTATTAACGTAGCCCTTTACTTCCTTGTTCACGCTATCACAATTTTGGAAGCTTCCCGTATCATAAAAACACTTGAAAATACGGAAATTCAGATTTTAACGGAGAAATAGTAAAAAAGTGACGAAAACCACGTGCCGTCAAAAGTGACGATTTCCTATATTATAAAAATAAATATTAAAAACTTCAAATTTTTCTGCTCTCAAATTGTTATGGCAATACTACTGACTACGCTTGCAAAGTTTCAGACTCAAAAAATAATTCCTTCACCACGAAAACTTGCATACGAGTTTTTTTCAAAAAAACTGTTTATAGCGTACTTAGGTATCATATTTTTGGTTATTCGAAATTTCTTTGATGTATTAACGTAGCCCTTTATTTCCTTGTGCACGCTATCACATTTTTGGAAGCTTCCCGTATCATATGAACACTTAAAAATACGTAAATTCAGATTTTTAAGGCGAAATAGTAAAAAAGTGACGAAAACCACGTGCCGTCAAAAGTGACGAGTTCCTATATAATAAAAATAAATATAAAAAATTCTCGTTTTTTTGCTCCCAAATTGTTACGGCAATACTACTGACTACGTGTGCAAAATTTCAGATTAAAAAAATAATTCATTCACCCCGAAAACTTGCATACGAGTTTTTTTCAAAAACACTGTTTATAGCGTACTTAGGTATCATATTTTTGGTTATTTGAAATTTCATTGATGTATTAACGTAGCCCTTTACTTCCTTGTGCACGCTATCACATTTTTGGAAGCTTCCAGTATCATATGAACACTTAAAAATATGTAAATTCAGATTATTACGCCGAAATTGTAAAAAAGTGACGAAAACCACGTGTCGTCAAAAGTGACGAGGTTCCTATATAATAAAAATAAATATTAAAAAATTTTCGTTTTTTTGCTCCCAAATAGTTACAACAATACTACTGACTACGCGTGCAAAATTTCAGACTCAAAAAATAATTCCTTCACCCCGAAAACTCGTATACGAGTTTTTTTCAAAAACACTGTTTATAGCATACTTAGGTATCATATTTTTGGTTATTCGAAATTTCTTTGATGTATTAACGTAGCCCATTACTTCCTTGTGCACGCTTTCACAATTTTGGAAGCTTCCCGTATCATAAAAACACTTGAAAATACGGAAATTCAGATTTTAACGTAGAAATAGTAAAAAAGTGACGAAAACCACGTGCCGTCAAAAGTGACGATTTCCTATATTATAAAAATAAATATTAAAAAATTCACGTTTTTTTGTACCCAAATTGTTATGGCAATACTACTGACTACGCGTGAAAAATTTCAGACTCAAAAAATAATTCCTTCACCCCGAAAACTCGCATACGATTATTTTTCAAAAAAACTGTTTTTAGCGTACTTAGGTATCATATTTTTGGTTATTCGAAATTTCTTTGATGTATTAACGTAGCCCTTTACTTCCTTGAGCACGCTTTCACAATTTTGGAAGCTTCCCGTATCATATGAACACTTAAAAATACGGAAATTCAGATTTTAACGGAGAAATAGTAAAAAAGTGACGAAAACCACGTGCCGTCAAAAGTGACGATTTCCTATATTATAAAAATAAAAATTAAAAAATTCACGTTGTTTTGCTCCCAAATTTTTACAACAATACTACTGACTACGCGTGCAAAATTTCAGACTCAAAAAATAATGCTTTCACCCCGAAAACTTGCATACGAGTTTTTTTCAAAAACACTGTTTATAGCGTACTTAGGTATCATATTTTTGGTTATTTGAAATTTCAATGATGTATTAACGTAGCCCTTTACTTCCTTGTGCACGCTATCACATTTTTGGATGCTTCCCGTATCATATGAACACTTAAAAATACGTAAATTCAGATTTTTACGCCGAAATAGTAAAAAAGTGACGAAAACCACGTGCCGTCAAAAGTGACGAGTTCCTATATAATAAAAATAAATATTAAAAATTCTCGTTTTTTTGCTCCCAAATTGTTACAACAATACTACTGACTACGCGTGCGAAATTTCAGACTCAATAAATAATTCCTTCACCCCGAAAACTCGTATACGAGTATTTTTCAAAAAAACTGTTTTTAGCGTACTTAGGTATCATATTTTTGGTTATTCGAAATTTCTTTGATGTATTAACGTAGCCCTTTACTTCCTTGTGCACGCTTTCACTATTTTGGAAGCTTCCCGTATCATAAAAACATTTGAAAATACGGAAATTCAGATTTTAACGGAGAAATAGTAAAAAAGTGACGAAAACCACGTGCCGTCAAAAGTGACGATTTCCTATATTATAAAAATAAATATTAAAAACTTCAAGTTTTTCTGCTCTCAAATTGTTATGGCAATACTACTGACTACGCTTGCAAAGTTTCAGACTCAAAAAATAATTCCTTCACCACGAAAACTTGCATACGAGTTTTTTTCAAAAAAACTGTTTATAGCGTACTTAGGTATCATATTTTTGGTTTTTCGAAATTTCATTGATGTATTAACGTAGCCCTTTATTTCCTTGTGCACGCTATCACATTTTTGGAAGCTTCCCGTATCATATGAACACTTAAAAATACGTAAATTCAGATCTTTACGGCGAAATAGTAAAAAAGTGACGAAAACCACGTGCCGTCAAAAGTGACGAGTTCCTATATAATAAAAATAAATATAAAAAATTCTCGTTTTTTTGCTCCCAAATTGTTACGGCAATACTACGGACTACGCGTGCAAAGTTTCAGACTCAAAAAATAATTCCTTCACCACGAAAACTTGCATACGAGTTTTTTTCAAAAAAACTGTTTATAGCATACTTAGGTGTCATATTTTTGGTTATTCGAAATTTCTTTGATGTATTAACGTAGCCCTTTACTTCCTTGTTCACGCTATCACAATTTTGGAAGCTTCCCGTATCATAAAAACACTTGAAAATACGGAAATTCAGATTTTAACGGAGAAATAGTAAAAAAGTGACGAAAACCACGTGCCGTCAAAAGTGACGATTTCCTATATTATAAAAATAAATATTAAAAACTTCAAATTTTTCTGCTCTCAAATTGTTATGGCAATACTACTGACTACGCTTGCAAAGTTTCAGACTCAAAAAATAATTCCTTCACCACGAAAACTTGCATACGAGTTTTTTTCAAAAAAACTGTTTATAGCGTACTTAGGTATCATATTTTTGGTTATTCGAAATTTCTTTGATGTATTAACGTAGCCCTTTATTTCCTTGTGCACGCTATCACATTTTTGGAAGCTTCCCGTATCATATGAACACTTAAAAATACGTAAATTCAGATTTTTAAGGCGAAATAGTAAAAAAGTGACGAAAACCACGTGCCGTCAAAAGTGACGAGTTCCTATATAATAAAAATAAATATAAAAAATTCTCGTTTTTTTGCTCCCAAATTGTTACGGCAATACTACTGACTACGTGTGCAAAATTTCAGATTAAAAAAATAATTCATTCACCCCGAAAACTTGCATACGAGTTTTTTTCAAAAACACTGTTTATAGCGTACTTAGGTATCATATTTTTGGTTATTTGAAATTTCATTGATGTATTAACGTAGCCCTTTACTTCCTTGTGCACGCTATCACATTTTTGGAAGCTTCCAGTATCATATGAACACTTAAAAATATGTAAATTCAGATTATTACGCCGAAATTGTAAAAAAGTGAGGAAAACCACGTGTCGTCAAAAGTGACGAGGTTCCTATATAATAAAAATAAATATTAAAAAATTTTCGTTTTTTTGCTCCCAAATAGTTACAACAATACTACTGACTACGCGTGCAAAATTTCAGACTCAAAAAATAATTCCTTCACCCCGAAAACTCGTATACGAGTTTTTTTCAAAAACACTGTTTATAGCGTACTTAGGTATCATATTTTTGGTTATTTGAAATTTCATTGATGTATTAACGTAGCCCTTTACTACCTTGGGCACGCTATCACAATTTTGGAAGCTTTCCGTATCATATGAACACTTAAAAATACGTAAATTCAGATTTTTACGGCGAAATAGTAAAAAAGTGACGAAAACCACGTGCCGTCAAAAGTGACGAGTTCCTATATAATAAAAATAAATATTATAAAATTCACGTTTTTTTGCTCACAAATTGTTACGGCAATACTACGGACTACGCGTGCAAAGTTTCAGACTCAAAAAATAATTCCTTCACCACGAAAACTTGCATACGAGTTTTTTTCAAAAAAACTGTTTATAGCATACTTAGGTGTCATATTTTTGGTTATTCGAAATTTCTTTGATGTATTAACGTAGCCCTTTACTTCCTTGTTCACGCTATCACAATTTTGGAAGCTTCCCGTATCATAAAAACACTTGAAAATACGGAAATTCAGATTTTAACGGAGAAATAGTAAAAAAGTGACGAAAACCACGTGCCGTCAAAAGTGACGATTTCCTATATTATAAAAATAAAAATTAAAAAATTCACGTTTTTTTGCTCCCAAATTTTTACAACAATACTACTGACTACGCGTGCAAAATTTCAGACTCAAAAAATAATGCTTTCACCCCGAAAACTTGCATACGAGTTTTTTTCAAAAACACTGTTTATAGCGTACTTAGGTATCATATTTTTGGTTATTTGAAATTTCAATGATGTATTAAGGTAGCCCTTTACTTCCTTGTGCACGCTATCACATTTTTGGATGCTTCCCGTATCATATGAACACTTAAAAATACGTTAATTCAGATTTTTACGCCGAAATAGTAAAAAAGTGACGAAAACCACGTGCCGTTAAAAGTGACGAGTTCCTATATAATAAAAATAAATATTAAAAAATTCTCGTTTTTTTGCTCCCAAATTGTTACAACAATACTACTGACTACGCGTGCGAAATTTCAGACTCAAAAAATAATTCCTGCACCCCGAAAACTCGTATACGAGTATTTTTCAAAAAACTGTTTTTAGCGTACTTAGGTATCATATTTTTGGTTATTCGAAATTTCTTTGATGTATTAACGTAGCCCTTTACTTCCTTGTGCACGCTTTCACAATTTTGGAAGCTTCCCGTATCATAAAAACACTTGAAAATACGGAAATTCAGATTTTAACGGAGAAATAGTAAAAAAGTGACGAAAACCACGTGCCGTCAAAAGTGACGAGATCCTATATAATAAAAATAAATATTAAAAAATTCTCGTTTTTTTGCTCCCAAATTGTTACAACAATACTACTGACTACGCGTGCAAAATTTCAGACTCAAAAAATAATGCTTTCACCCCGAAAACTTGCATACGAGTTTTTTTCAAAAACACTGTTTATAGCGTACTTAGGTATCATATTTTTGGTTATTTGAAATTTCAATGATGTATTAACGTAGCCCTTTACTTCCTTGTGCACGCTATCACATTTTTGGATGCTTCCCGTATCATATGAACACTTAAAAATACGTAAATTCAGATTTTTACGCCGAAATAGTAAAAAAGTGACGAAAACCACGTGCCGTCAAAAGTGACGAGTTCCTATATAATAAAAAAAAATATTATAAAATTCACGTTTTTTTGCTCACAAATTGTTACGGCAATACTACAGACTACGCGTGCAAAGTTTCAGACTCAAAAAATAATTCCTTCACCACGAAAACTTGCATACGAGTTTTTTTCAAAAAAACTGTTTATAGCATACTTAGGTGTCATATTTTTGGTTATTCGAAATTTCTTTGATGTATTAACGTAGCCCTTTACTTCCTTGTTCACGCTATCACAATTTTGGAAGCTTCCCGTATCATAAAAACACTTGAAAATACGGAAATTCAGATTTTAACGGAGAAATAGTAAAAAAGTGACGAAAACCACGTGCAGTCAAAAGTGACGATTTCCTATATTATAAAAATAAAAATTAAAAAATTCACGTTTTTTTGCTCCCAAATTTTTACAACAATACTACTGACTACGCGTGCAAAATTTCAGACTCAAAAAATAATGCTTTCACCCCGAAAACTTGCATACGAGTTTTTTTCAAAAACACTGTTTATAGCGTACTTAGGTATCATATTTTTGGTTATTTGAAATTTCAATGATGTATTAACGTAGCCCTTTACTTCCTTGTGCACGCTATCATATTTTTGGATGCTTCCCGTATCATATGAACACTTAAAAATACGTAAATTCAGATTTTTACGCCGAAATAGTAAAAAAGTGACGAAAACCACGTGCCGTCAAAAGTGACGAGTTCCTATATAATAAAAATAAATATTAAAAAATTCTCGTTTTTTTGCTCCTAAATTGTTACAACAATACTACTGACTACGCGTGCAAAATTTCAGACTCAAAAAATAATGCTTTCACCCCGAAAACTTGCATACGAGTTTTTTTCAAAAACACTGTTTATAGCGTACTTAGGTATCATATTTTTGGTTATTTGAAATTTCAATGATGTATTAACGTAGCCCTTTAATTCCTTGTGCACGCAATCACATTTTTGGATGCTTCCCGTATCATATGAACACTTAAAAATACGTAAATTCAGATTTTTACGCCGAAATAGTAAAAAAGTGACGAAAACCACGTGCCGTCAAAAGTGACGAGTTCCTATATAATAAAAATAAATATTAAAAAATTCTCGTTTTTTTGCTCCCAAATTGTTAGAACAATACTACTGACTACGCGTGAAAAATTTCAGACTCAAAAAATAATTCCTTCACCCCGAAAACTTGCATACGAGTTTTTTTTAAAAAAAACTGTTTTTAGCGTACTTAAGTATCATATTTTTTGTTATTCGAAATTTCTTTGATGTATTACGTAGCCCTTTACTACCTTGGGCACGCTATCACAATTTTGGAAGCTTTCCGTATCATATGAACACTTAAAAATACGTAAATTCAGATTTTTAAGGCGAAATAGTAAAAAAGTGACGAAAACCACGTGCCGTCAAAAGTGACGATTTCCTATATTATAAAAATTAAAATTAAAAAATTCACGTTTTTTTGCTCCCAAATTTTTACAACAATACTACTGACTACGCGTGCAAAATTTCAGACTCAAAAAATAATGCTTTCACCCCGAAAACTTGCATACGAGTTTTTTTCAAAAACATTGTTTATAGCGTACTTAGGTATCATATTTTTGGTTATTTGAAATTTCAATGATGTATTAACGTAGCCCTTTACTTCCTTGTGCACGCTATCACATTTTTGGATGCTTCCCGTATCATATGAACACTTAAAAATACGTTAATTCAGATTTTTACGCCGAAATAGTAAAAAAGTGACGAAAACCACGTGCCGTCAAAAGTGACGAGTTCCTATATAATAAAAATAAATATTAAAAAATTCTCGTTTTTTTGCTCCCAAATTGTTAGAACAATACTACTGACTACGCGTGAAAAATTTCAGACTCAAAAAATAATTCCTTCACCCCGAAAACTTGCATACGAGTTTTTTTTAAAAAAAACTGTTTTTAGCGTATTTAAGTATCATATTTTTTGTTATTCGAAATTTCTTTGATGTATTACGTAGCCCTTTACTACCTTGGGCACGCTATCACAATTTTGGAAGCTTTCCGTATCATATGAACACTTAAAAATACGTAAATTCAGATTTTTACGGCGAAATAGTAAAAAAGTGACGAAAACCACGTGCCGTCAAAAGTGACGAGTTCCTATATAATCAAAATAAATATTATAAAATTCACGTTTTTTTGCTCACAAACTGTTACGGCAATACTACGGACTACGCGTGCAAAGTTTCAGACTCAAAAAATAATTCCTTCACCACGAAAACTTGCATACGAGTTTTTTTCAAAAAAACTGTTTATAGCATACTTAGGTGTCATATTTTTGGTTATTCGAAATTTCTTTGATGTATTAACGTAGCCCTTTACTTCCTTGTTCACGCTATCACAATTTTGGAAGCTACCCGTATCATAAAAACACTTGAAAATACGGAAATTCAGATTTTAACGGAGAAATAGTAAAAAAGTGACAAAAACCACGTGCCGTCAAAAGTGACGATTTCCTATATTATAAAAATTAAAATTAAAAAATTCACGTTTTTTTGCTCCCAAATTTTTACAACAATACTACTGACTACGCGTGCAAAATTTCAGACTCAAAAAATAATGCTTTCACCCCGAAAACTTGCATACGAGTTTTTTTCAAAAACACTGTTTATAGCGTACTTAGGTATCATATTTTTGGTTATTTGAAATTTCAATGATGTATTAACGTAGCCCTTTACTTCCTTGTGCACGCTATCACATTTTTGGATGCTTCCCGTATCATATGAACACTTAAAAATACGTAAATTCAGATTTTTACGCCAAAATAGTAAAAAAGTGACGAAAACCACGTGCCGTCAAAAGTGACGAGTTCCTATATAATAAAAATAAATATTAAAAAATTCTCGTTTTTTTGCTCCCAAATTGTTACGGCAATAATACTGACTACGTGTGCAAAATTTCAGACTCAAAAAATAATGCTTTCACTCCGAAAACTTGCATACGAGTTTTTTTCAAAAACACTGTTTATAGCGTACTTAGGTATCATATTTTTGGTTATTTGAAATTTCAATGATGTATTAACGTAGCCCTTTACTTCCTTGTGCACGCTATCACATTTTTGGATGCTTCCCGTATCATATGAACACTTAAAAATACGTAAATTCAGATTTTTACGCCGAAATAGTAAAAAAGTGACGAAAACCACGTGCCGTCAATAGTGACGATTTCCTATATTATAAAAATTAAAATTAAAAAATTCACGTTTTTTTGCTCCCAAATTTTTACAACAATACTACTGACTACGCGTGCAAAATTTCAGACTCAAAAAATAATGCTTTCACCCCGAAAACTTGCATACGAGTTTTTTTCAAAAACACTGTTTATAGCGTACTTAGGTATCATATTTTTGGTTATTTGAAATTTCAATGATGTATTAACGTAGCCCTTTACTTCCTTGTACACGCTATCACATTTTTGGATGCTTACCGTATCATATGAACACTTAAAAATACGTAAATTCAGATTTTTACGCCGAAATAGTAAAAAAGTGACGAAAACCACGTGCCGTCAAAAGTGACGAGTTCCTATATGATAAAAATAAATATTAAAAAATTCTCGTTTTTTTGCTCCCAAATTGTTACAACAATACTACTGACTACGCGTGCGAAATTTCAGACTCAAAAAATAATTCCTTCACCCCGAAAACTCGTATACGAGTATTTTTCAAAAAAACTGTTTTTAGCGTACTTAGGTATCATATTTTTGGTTATTCGAAATTTCTTTGATGTATTAACGTAGCCCTTTACTTCCTTGTGCACGCTTTCACAATTTTGGAAGCTTCCCGTATCATAAAAACACTTGAAAATACAGAAATTCAGATTTTAACGGAGAAATAGTAAAAAAGTGACGAAAACCACGTGCCGTCAAAAGTGACGAGTTCCTATATAATAAAAATAAATATAAAAAATTCTTTTTTTTTTGCTCCCAAATTGTTACGGCAATACTACTGACTACGTGTGCAAAATTTCAGATTAAAAAAATAATTCATTCACCTCGAAAACTTGCATACGAGTTTTTTTCAAAAACACTGTTTATAGCGTACTTAGGTATCATATTTTTGGTTATTTGAAATTTCAATGATGTATTAACGTAGCCCTTTACTTCCTTGTTCACGCTATCACAATTTTGGAAGCTTCCCGTATCATAAAAACACTTGAAAATACGGAAATTCAGATTTTAACGGAGAAATAGTAAAAAAGTGACAAAAACCACGTGCCGTCAAAAGTGACGATTTCCTATATTATAAAAATTAAAATTAAAAAATTCACGTTTTTTTGCTCCCAAATTGTTACAACAATACTACTGACTACGCGTGCGAAATTTCAGACTCAAAAAATAATTCCTTCACCCCGAAAACTCGTATACGAGTATTTTTCAAAAAAACTGTTTTTAGCGTACTTAGGTATCATATTTTTGGTTATTCGAAATTTCTTTGATGTATTAACGTAGCCCTTTACTTCCTTGTGCACGCTTTCACAATTTTGGAAGCTTTCCGTATCATATGAACACTTAAAAATACGTAAATTCAGATTTTTACGGCGAAATAGTAAAAAAGTGACGAAAACCACGTGCCGTCAAAAGTGACGAGTTCCTATATAATCAAAATAAATATTATAAAATTCACGTTTTTTTGCTCACAAATTGTTACGGCAATACTACGGACTACGCGTGCAAAGTTTCAGACTCAAAAAATAATTCCTTCACCACGAAAACTTGCATACGAGTTTTTTTCAAAAAAACTGTTTATAGCATACTTAGGTGTCATATTTTTGGTTATTCGAAATTTCTTTGATGTATTAACGTAGCCCTTTACTTCCTTGTTCACGCTATCACAATTTTGGAAGCTACCCGTATCATAAAAACACTTGAAAATACGGAAATTCAGATTTTAACGGAGAAATAGTAAAAAAGTGACAAAAACCACGTGCCGTCAAAAGTGACGATTTCCTATATTATAAAAATTAAAATTAAAAAATTCACGTTTTTTTGCTCCCAAATTTTTACAACAATACTACTGACTACGCGTGCAAAATTTCAGACTCAAAAAATAATGCTTTCACCCCGAAAACTTGCATACGAGTTTTTTTCAAAAACACTGTTTATAGCGTACTTAGGTATCATATTTTTGGTTATTTGAAATTTCAATGATGTATTAACGTAGCCCTTTACTTCCTTGTGCACGCTATCACATTTTTGGATGCTTCCCGTATCATATGAACACTTAAAAATACGTAAATTCAGATTTTTACGCCAAAATAGTAAAAAAGTGACGAAAACCACGTGCCGTCAAAAGTGACGAGTTCCTATATAATAAAAATAAATATTAAAAAATTCACGTTTTTTTGCTCCCAAATTTTTACAACAATACTACTGACTACGCGTGCAAAATTTCAGACTCAAAAAATAATGCTTTCACCCCGAAAACTTGCATACGAGTTTTTTTCAAAAACACTGTTTATAGCGTACTTAGGTATCATATTTTTGGTTATTTGAAATTTCAATGATGTATTAACGTAGCCCTTTACTTCCTTGTACACGCTATCACATTTTTGGATGCTTACCGTATCATATGAACACTTAAAAATACGTAAATTCAGATTTTTACGCCGAAATAGTAAAAAAGTGACGAAAACCACGTGCCGTCAAAAGTGACGAGTTCCTATATGATAAAAATAAATATTAAAAAATTCTCGTTTTTTTGCTCCCAAATTGTTACAACAATACTACTGACTACGCGTGCGAAATTTCAGACTCAAAAAATAATTCCTTCACCCCGAAAACTCGTATACGAGTATTTTTCAAAAAAACTGTTTTTAGCGTACTTAGGTATCATATTTTTGGTTATTCGAAATTTCTTTGATGTATTAACGTAGCCCTTTACTTCCTTGTGCACGCTTTCACAATTTTGGAAGCTTCCCGTATCATAAAAACACTTGAAAATACAGAAATTCAGATTTTAACGGAGAAATAGTAAAAAAGTGACGAAAACCACGTGCCGTCAAAAGTGACGAGTTCCTATATAATAAAAATAAATATAAAAAATTCTTTTTTTTTTGCTCCCAAATTGTTACGGCAATACTACTGACTACGTGTGCAAAATTTCAGATTAAAAAAATAATTCATTCACCTCGAAAACTTGCATACGAGTTTTTTTCAAAAACACTGTTTATAGCGTACTTAGGTATCATATTTTTGGTTATTTGAAATTTCAATGATGTATTAACGTAGCCCTTTACTTCCTTGTTCACGCTATCACAATTTTGGAAGCTTCCCGTATCATAAAAACACTTGAAAATACGGAAATTCAGATTTTAACGGAGAAATAGTAAAAAAGTGACAAAAACCACGTGCCGTCAAAAGTGACGATTTCCTATATTATAAAAATTAAAATTAAAAAATTCACGTTTTTTTGCTCCCAAATTTTTACAACAATACTACTGACTACGCGTGCAAAATTTCAGACTCAAATAATAATGCTTTCACCCCGAAAACTTGCATACGAGTTTTTTTCAAAAACACTGTTTATAGCGTACTTAGGTATCATATTTTTGGTTATTTGAAATTTCAATGATGTATTAACGTAGCCCTTTACTTCCTTGTGCACGCTATCACATTTTTGGATGCTTCCCGTATCATATGAACACTTAAAAATACGTAAATTCAGATTTTTACGCCAAAATAGTAAAAAGGTGACGAAAACCACGTGTCGTCAAAAGTGACGAGTTCCTATATAATAAAAATAAATATTAAAAAATTCTCGTTTTTTTGCTCCCAAATTGTTACGGCAATACTACTGACTACGTGTGCAAAATTTCAGACTCAAAAAATAATGCTTTCACCCCGAAAACTTGCATACGAGTTTTTTTCAAAAACACTGTTTATAGCGTACTTAGGTATCATATTTTTGGTTATTTGAAATTTCAATGATGTATTAACGTAGCCCTTTACTTCCTTGTGCACGCTATCACATTTTTGGATGCTTCCCGTATCATATGAACACTTAAAAATACGTAAATTCAGATTTTTACGCCGAAATAGTAAAAAAGTGACGAAAACCACGTGCCGTCAAAAGTGACGTGTTCCTATATAATAAAAATAAATATTAAAAAATTCTCGTTTTTTTGCTCCCAAATTGTTAGAACAATACTACTGACTACGCGTGAAAAATTTCAGACTCAAAAAATAATTCCTTCACCCCGAAAACTCGCATACGAGTTTTTTTCAAAAAAACTGTTTTTAGCGTACTTAGGTATCATATTTTTGGTTATTCGAAATTTCTTTGATGTATTAACGTAGCCCTTTACTTCCTTGTGGACGCTATCACATTTTTGGAAGCTTCCAGTATCATATGAACACTTAAAAATACGTAAATTCAGATTTTTACGGCGAAATAGTAAAAAAGTGACGAAAACCACGTGCCGTCAAAAGTGACGAGTTCCTATATAATAAAAATAAATATAAAAAATTCTCGTTTTTTTGCTCCCAAATTGTTACGGCAATACTACTAACTACGTGTGCAAAATTTCAGATTAAAAAAATAATTCATTCACCCCGAAAACTTGCACACGAGTTTTTTTCAAAAACACTGTTTATAGCGTACTTAGGTATCATATTTTTGGTTATTCGAAATTTCATTGATGTATTAACGTAGCCCTTTACTTCCTTGTGCACGCTATCACATTTTTGGATGCTTCCCGTATCATATGAACACTTAAAAATACGTAAATTCAGATTTTTACGCCGAAATAGTAAAAAAGTGACGAAAACCACGTGCCGTCAAAAGTGACGATTTCCTATATTATAAAAATTAAAATTAAAAAATTCACGTTTTTTTGCTCCCAAATTTTTACAACAATACTACTGACTACGCGTGCAAAATTTCAGACTCAAAAAATAATGCTTTCACCCCGAAAACTTGCATACGAGTTTTTTTCAAAAACACTGTTTATAGCGTACTTAGGTATCATATTTTTGGTTATTTGAAATTTCAATGATGTATTAACGTAGCCCTTTACTTCCTTGTGCACGCTATCACATTTTTGGATGCTTCCCGTATCATATGAACACTTAAAAATACGTTAATTCAGATTTTTACGCCGAAATAGTAAAAAAGTGACGAAAACCACGTGCCGTCAAAAGTGACGAGTTCCTATATAATAAAAATAAATATTAAAAAATTCTCGTTTTTTTGCTCCCAAATTGTTAGAACAATACTACAAACTACGCGTGAAAAATTTCAGACTCAAAAAATAATTCCTTCACCCCGAAAACTTGCATACGAGTTTTTTTTAAAAAAAACTGTTTTTAGCGTATTTAAGTATCATATTTTTTGTTATTCGAAATTTCTTTGATGTATTACGTAGCCCTTTACTACCTTGGGCACGCTATCACAATTTTGGAAGCTTTCCGTATCATATGAACACTTAAAAATACGTAAATTCAGATTTTTACGGCGAAATAGTAAAAAAGTGACGAAGACCACGTGCCGTCAAAAGTGACGAGTTCCTATATAATCAAAATAAATATTATAAAATTCACGTTTTTTTGCTCACAAATTGTTACGGCAATACTACGGACTACGCGTGCAAAGTTTCAGACTCAAAAAATAATTCCTTCACCACGAAAACTTGCATACGAGTTTTTTTCAAAAAAACTGTTTATAGCATACTTAGGTGTCATATTTTTGGTTATTCGAAATTTCTTTGATGTATTAACGTAGCCCTTTACTTCCTTGTTCACGCTATCACAATTTTGGAAGCTTCCCGTATCATAAAAACACTTGAAAATACGGAAATTCAGATTTTAACGGAGAAATAGTAAAAAAGTGACGAAAACCACGTGCCGTCAAAAGTGACGATTTCCTATATTATAAAAATTAAAATTAAAAAATTCACGTTTTTTTGCTCCCAAATTTTTACAACAATACTACTGACTACGCGTGCAAAATTTCAGACTCAAAAAATAATGCTTTCACCCCGAAAACTTGCATACGAGTTTTTTTCAAAAACACTGTTTATAGCGTACTTAGGTATCATATTTTTGGTTATTTGAAATTTCTTTGATGTATTAACGTAGCCCTTTACTTCCTTGTGCACGCTATCACAGTTTTGGATGCTTCCCGTATCATATGAACACTTAAAAATACGTAAATTCAGATTTTTACGGCGAAATAGTAAAAAAGTGACGAAAACCACGTGCCGTCAAAAGTGACGATTTCCTATATAATAAAAATAAATATTAAAAAATTCTCGTTTTTTTGCTCCCAAATTGTTAGAACAATACTACTGACTGCGCGTGAAAAATTTCAGACTCAAAAAATAATTCCTTCACCCCGAAATCTCGCATACGAGTTTTTTTCAAAAAAACTGTTTTTAGCGTACTTAGGTATCATATTTTTGGTTATTCGAAATTTCTTTGATGTATTAACGTAGCCCTTTACTTCCTTGTGCACGCTATCACAGTTTTGGATGCTTCCCGTATCATATGAACACTTAAAAATACGTAAATTCAGATTTTTACGGCGAAATAGTAAAAAAGTGACGAAAACCACGTGCCGTCAAAAGTGACGAGTTCCTATATAATAAAAATAAATATTAAAAAATTCTCGTTTTTTTGCTCCCAAATTGTTAGAACAATACTACTGACTACGCGTGAAAAATTTCAGACTCAAAAAATAATTCCTTCACCCCGAAAACTCGCATACGAGTTTTTTTCAAAAAAACTGTTTTTAGCGTACTTAGGTATCATATTTTTGGTTATTCGAAATTTCTTTGATGTATTAACGTAGCCCTTTACTTCCTTGTGGACGCTATCACATTTTTGGATGCTTCCCGTATCATATGAACACTTAAAAATACGTTAATTCAGATTTTTACGCCGAAATAGTAAAAAAGTGACGAAAACCACGTGCCGTCAAAAGTGACGAGTTCCTATATAATAAAAATAAATATTAAAAAATTCTCGTTTTTTTGCTCCCAAATTGTTAGAACAATACTACAAACTACGCGTGAAAAATTTCAGACTCAAAAAATAATTCCTTCACCCCGAAAACTTGCATACGAGTTTTTTTTAAAAAAAACTGTTTTTAGCGTATTTAAGTATCATATTTTTTGTTATTCGAAATTTCTTTGATGTATTACGTAGCCCTTTACTACCTTGGGCACGCTATCACAATTTTGGAAGCTTTCCGTATCATATGAACACTTAAAAATACGTAAATTCAGATTTTTACGGCGAAATAGTAAAAAAGTGACGAAGACCACGTGCCGTCAAAAGTGACGAGTTCCTATATAATCAAAATAAATATTATAAAATTCACGTTTTTTTGCTCACAAATTGTTACGGCAATACTACGGACTACGCGTGCAAAGTTTCAGACTCAAAAAATAATTCCTTCACCACGAAAACTTGCATACGAGTTTTTTTCAAAAAAACTGTTTATAGCATACTTAGGTGTCATATTTTTGGTTATTCGAAATTTCTTTGATGTATTAACGTAGCCCTTTACTTCCTTGTTCACGCTATCACAATTTTGGAAGCTTCCCGTATCATAAAAACACTTGAAAATACGGAAATTCAGATTTTAACGGAGAAATAGTAAAAAAGTGACGAAAACCACGTGCCGTCAAAAGTGACGATTTCCTATATTATAAAAATTAAAATTAAAAAATTCACGTTTTTTTGCTCCCAAATTTTTACAACAATACTACTGACTACGCGTGCAAAATTTCAGACTCAAAAAATAATGCTTTCACCCCGAAAACTTGCATACGAGTTTTTTTCAAAAACACTGTTTATAGCGTACTTAGGTATCATATTTTTGGTTATTTGAAATTTCAATGATGTATTAACGTAGCCCTTTACTTCCTTGTGCACGCTATCACATTTTTGGATGCTTCCCGTATCATATGAACACTTAAAAATACGTAAATTCAGATTTTTACGCCAAAATAGTAAAAAAGTGACGAAAACCACGTGCCGTCAAAAGTGACGAGTTCCTATATAATAAAAATAAATATAAAAAATTCTCGTTTTTTTGCTCCCAAATTGTTACGGCAATACTACTGACTACGTGTGCAAAATTTCAGACTCAAAAAATAATGCTTTCACCCCGAAAACTTGCATACAAGTTTTTTTCAAAAACACTGTTTATAGCGTACTTAGGTATCATATTTTTGGTTATTTGAAATTTCAATGATGTATTAACGTAGCCCTTTACTTCCTTGTGCACGCTATCACATTTTTGGATGCTTCCCGTATCATATGAACACTTAAAAATACGTAAATTCAGATTTTTACGCCGAAATAGTAAAAAAGTGACGAAAACCACGTGCCGTCAAAAGTGAAGATTTCCTATATTATAAAAATAAAAATTAAAAAATTCACGTTTTTTTGCTCCCAAATTTTTACAACAATACTACTGACTACGCGTGCAAAATTTCAGATTCAAAAAATAATGCTTTCACCCCGAAAACTTGCATACGAGTTTTTTTCAAAAACACTGTTTATAGCGTACTTAGGTATCATATTTTTGGTTATTTGAAATTTCAATGATGTATTAACGTAGCCCTTTACTTCCTTGTACACGCTATCACATTTTTGGATGCTTACCGTATCATATGAACACTTAAAAATACGTAAATTCAGATTTTTACGCCGAAATAGTAAAAAAGTGACGAAAACCACGTGCCGTCAAAAGTGACGAGTTCCTATATGATAAAAATAAATATTAAAAAATTCTCGTTTTTTTGCTCCCAAATTGTTACAACAATACTACTGACTACGCGTGCGAAATTTCAGACTCAAAAAATAATTCCTTCACCCCGAAAACTCGTATACGAGTATTTTTCAAAAAAACTGTTTTTAGCGTACTTAGGTATCATATTTTTGGTTATTCGAAATTTCTTTGATGTATTAACGTAGCCCTTTACTTCCTTGTGCACGCTTTCACAATTTTGGAAGCTTCCCGTATCATAAAAACACTTGAAAATACGGAAATTCAGATTTTAACGGAGAAATAGTAAAAAAGTGACGAAAACCACGTGCCGTCAAAAGTGACGAGTTCCTATATAATAAAAATAAATATAAAAAATTCTCGTTTTTTTGCTCCCAAATTGTTACGGCAATACTACTGACTACGTGTGCAAAATTTCAGATTAAAAAAATAATTCATTCACCTCGAAAACTTGCATACGAGTTTTTTTCAAAAACACTGTTTATAGCGTACTTAGGTATCATATTTTTGGTTATTCGAAATTTCAATGATGTATTAACGTAGCCCTTTACTTCCTTGTACACGCTATCACATTTTTGGATGCTTACCGTATCATATGAACACTTAAAAATACGTAAATTCAGATTTTTACGCCGAAATAGTAAAAAAGTGACGAAAACCACGTGCCGTCAAAAGTGACGAGTTCCTATATGATAAAAATAAATATTAAAAAATTCTCGTTTTTTTGCTCCCAAATTGTTACAACAATACTACTGACTACGCGTGCGAAATTTCAGACTCAAAAAATAATTCCTTCACCCCGAAAACTCGTATACGAGTATTTTTCAAAAAAACTGTTTTTAGCGTACTTAGGTATCATATTTTTGGTTATTCGAAATTTCTTTGATGTATTAACGTAGCCCTTTACTTCCTTGTGCACGCTTTCACAATTTTGGAAGCTTCCCGTATCATAAAAACACTTGAAAATACGGAAATTCAGATTTTAACGGAGAAATAGTAAAAAAGTGACGAAAACCACGTGCCGTCAAAAGTGACGAGTTCCTATATAATAAAAATAAATATTAAAAAATTCTCGTTTTTTTGCTCCCAAATTGTTACAACAATACTACTGACTACGCGTGCGAAATTTCAGACTCAAAAAATAATTCCTTCACCCCGAAAACTTGCATACGAGTTTTTTTTAAAAAAAACTGTTTTTAGCGTACTTAAGTATCATATTTTTTGTTATTCGAAATTTCTTTGATGTATTACGTAGCCCTTTACTACCTTGGGCACGCTATCACAATTTTGGAAGCTTTCCGTATCATATGAACACTTAAAAATACGTAAATTCAGATTTTTACGGCGAAATAGTAAAAAAGTGACGAAAACCACGTGCCGTCAAAAGTGACGAGTTCCTATATAATAAAAATAAATATTATAAAATTCACGTTTTTTTGCTCACAAATTGTTACGGCAATACTACGGACTACGCGTGCAAAGTTTCAGACTCAAAAAATAATTCCTTCACCACGAAAACTTGCATACGAGTTTTTTTCAAAAAAACTGTTTATAGCATACTTAGGTGTCATATATTTGGTTATTCGAAATTTCTTTGATGTATTAACGTAGCCCTTTACTTCCTTGTTCACGCTATCACAATTTTGGAAGCTTCCCGTATTAAAAACACTTGAAAATACGGAAATTCAGATTTTAACGGAGAAATAGTAAAAAAGTGACGAAAACCACGTGCCGTCAAAAGTGACGATTTCCTATATTATAAAAATAAAAATTAAAAAATTCACGTTTTTTTGCTCCCAAATTTTTACAACAATACTACTGACTACGCGTGCAAAATTTCAGACTCAAAAAATAATGCTTTCACCCCGAAAACTTGCATACGAGTTTTTTTCAAAAACACTGTTTATAGCGTACTTAGGTATCATATTTTTGGTTATTTGAAATTTCAATGATGTATTAACGTAGCTCTTTACTTCCTTGTGCACGCTATCACATTTTTGGATGCTTACCGTATCATATGAACACTTAAAAATACGTAAATTCAGATTTTTACGCCGAAATAGTAAAAAAGTGACGAAAACCACGTGCCGTCAAAAGTAACGAGTTCCTATATGATAAAAATAAATATTAAAAAATTCTCGTTTTTTTGCTCCCAAATTGTTACAACAATACTACTGACTACGCGTGCGAAATTTCAGACTCAAAAAATAATTCCTTCACCCCGAAAACTCGTATACGAGTATTTTTCAAAAAAACTGTTTTTAGCGTACTTAGGTATCATATTTTTGGTTATTCGAAATTTCTTTGATGTATTAACGTAGCCCTTTACTTCCTTGTGCACGCTTTCACAATTTTGGAAGCTTCCCGTATCATAAAAACACTTGAAAATACGGAAATTCAGATTTTAACGGAGAAATAGTAAAAAAGTGACGAAAACCACGTGCCGTCAAAAGTGACGAGTTCCTTTATAATAAAAATAAATATAAAAAATTCTCGTTTTTTTGCTCCCAAATTGTTACGGCAATACTACTGACTACGTGTGCAAAATTTCAGATTAAAAAAATAATTCATTCACCCCGAAAACTTGCACACGAGTTTTTTTCAAAAACACTGTTTATAGCGTACTTAGGTATCATATTTTTGGTTATTCGAAATTTCATTGATGTATTAACGTAGCCCTTTACTTCCTTGTTCACGCTATCACAATTTTGGAAGCTTCCCGTATCATAAAAACACTTGAAAATACGGAAATTCAGATTTTAACGGAGAAATAGTAAAAAAGTGACGAAAACCACGTGCCGTCAAAAGTGACGAGTTCCTATATAATAAAAATAAATATTATAAAATTCACGTTTTTTTGCTCACAAATTGTTACGGCAATACTACGGACTACGCGTGCAAAGTTTCAGACTCAAAAAATAATTCCTTCACCACGAAAACTTGCATACGAGTTTTTTTCAAAAAAACTGTTTATAGCATACTTAGGTGTCATATTTTTGGTTATTCGAAATTTCTTTGATGTATTAACGTAGCCCTTTACTTCCTTGTTCACGCTATCACAATTTTGGAAGCTTCCCGTATCATAAAAACACTTGAAAATACGGAAATTCAGATTTTAACGGAGAAATAGTAAAAAAGTGACGAAAACCACGTGCCGTCAAAAGTGACGATTTCCTATATTATAAAAATTAAAATTAAAAAATTCACGTTTTTTTGCTCCCAAATTTTTACAACAATACTACTGACTACGCGTGCAAAATTTCAGACTCAAAAAATAATGCTTTCACCCCGAAAACTTGCATACGAGTTTTTTTCAATAACACTGTTTATAGCGTACTTAGGTATCATATTTTTGGTTATTTGAAATTTCAATGATGTATTAACGTAGCCCTTTACTTCCTTGTGCACGCTATCACATTTTTGGATGCTTCCCGTATCATATGAACACTTAAAAATACGTAAATTCAGATTTTTACGCCGAAATAGTAAAAAAGTGACGAAAACCACGTGCCGTCAAAAGTGACGAGTTCCTATATAATAAAAATAAATATTAAAAAATTCTAGTTTTTTTGCTCCCAAATTGTTACAACAATACTACTGACTACGCGTGCGAAATTTCAGACTCAAAAAATAATTCCTTCACCCCGAAAACTCGTATACGAGTATTTTTCAAAAAACTGTTTTTAGCGTACTTAGGTATCATATTTTTGGTTATTCGAAATTTCTTTGATGTATTAACGTAGCCCTTTACTTCCTTGTGCACGCATTCACAATTTTGGAAGCTTCCCGTATCATAAAAACACTTGAAAATACGGAAATTCAGATTTTAACGGAGAAATAGTAAAAAAGTGACGAAAACCACGTGCAGTCAAAAGTGACGAGTTCCTATATAATAAAAATAAATATAAAAAATTCTCGTTTTTTTGCTCCCAAATTGTTACGGCAATACTACTGACTACGTGTGCAAAATTTCAGACTCAAAAAATAAAGCTTTCACCCCGAAAACTTGCATACGAGTTTTTTTCAAAAACACTGTTTATAGCGTACTTAGGTATCATATTTTTCGTTATTTGAAATTTCAATGATGTATTAACGTAGCCCTTTACTTCCTTGTGCACGCTATCACATTTTTGGATGCTTCCCGTATCATATGAACACTTAAAAATACGTAAATTCAGATTTTTACGCCGAAATAGTAAAAAAGTGACGAAAACCACGTGCCGTCAAAAGTGACGATTTCCTATATTATAAAAATAAAAATTAAAAAATTCACGTTTTTTTGCTCCCAAATTTTTACAACAATACTACTGATTACGTGTGCAAAATTTCAGACTCAAAAAATAATGCTTTCACCCCGAAAACTTGCATACGAGTTTTTTTCAAAAACACTGTTTATAGCGTACTTAGGTATCATATTTTTGGTTATTTGAAATTTCAATGATGTATTAACGTAGCCCTTTACTTCCTTGTGCACGCTATCACATTTTTGGATGCTTCCCGTATCATAAAAACACTTGAAAATACGGAAATTCAGATTTTAACGGAGAAATAGTAAAAAAGTGACGAAAACCACGTGCCGTCAAAAGTGACGAGTACCTATATAATAAAAATAAATATAAAAAATTCTCGTTTTTTTGCTCCCAAATTGTTACGGCAATACTACTGACTACGTGTGCAAAATTTCAGACTCAATAAATAAAGCTTTCACCCCGAAAACTTGCATACGAGTTTTTTTCAAAAACACTGTTTATAGCGTACTTAGGTATCATATTTTTCGTTATTTGAAATTTCAATGATGTATTAACGTAGCCCTTTACTTCCTTGTGCACGCTATCACATTTTTGGATGCTTCCCGTATCATATGAACACTTAAAAATACGTAAATTCAGATTTTTACGGCGAAATAGTAAAAAAGTGACGAAAACCACGTGCCGTCAAAAGTGACGAGTTCCTATATAATAAAAATAAATATTAAAAAATTCTCGTTTTTTTGCTCCCAAATTGTTACAACAATACTACTGACTACGCGTGCGAAATTTCAGACTCAAAAAATAATTCCTTCACCCCGAAAACTCGTATACGAGTTTTTTTCAAAAACACTGTTTATAGCGTACTCAGGTATCATATTTTTGGTTATTCGAAATTTCATTGATGTATTAACGTAGCCCTTTACTTCCTTGTTCACGCTATCACAATTTTGGATGCTTCCCGTATCATATGAACACTTAAAAATACGTAAATTCAGATTTTTACGCCGAAATAGTAAAAAAGTGACGAAAACCACGTGCCGTCAAAAGTGACGAGATCCTATATAATAAAAATAAATATTAAAAAATTCTCGTTTTTTTGCTCCCAAATTGTTACAACAATACTACTGACTACGCGTGCAAAATTTCAGACTCAAAAAATAATGCTTTCACCCCGAAAACTTGCATACGAGTTTTTTTCAAAAACACTGTTTATAGCGTACTTAGGTATCATATTTTTGGTTATTTAAATTTCAATGATGTATTAACGTAGCCCTTTACTTCCTTGTGCACGCTATCACATTTTTGGATGCTTCCCGTATCATATGAACACTTAAAAATACGTAAATTCAGATTTTTACGCCGAAATAGTAAAAAAGTGACGAAAACCACGTGCCGTCAAAAGTGACGAGTTCCTATATAATAAAAATAAATATTAAAAACTTCTCGTTTTTTTGCTCCCAAATTGTTACAACAATACTACTGACTACGCGTGCGAAATTTCAGACTCAAAAAATAATTCCTTCACCCCGAAAACTCGTATACGAGTATTTTTCAAAAAAACAGTTTTTAGCGTACTTAGGCATCATATTTTTGGTTATTCGAAATTTCTTTGATGTATTAACGTAGCCCTTTACTTCCTTGTGCACGCTTTCACAATTTTGGAAGCTTCCCGTATCATAAAAACACTTGAAAATACGGAAATTCAGATTTTAACGGAGAAATAGTAAAAAAGTGACGAAAACCACGTGCCGTCAAAAGTGACGATTTCCTATATTATAAAAATAAAAATTAAAAAATTCACGTTTTTTTGCTCCCAAATTTTTACAACAATACTACTGACTACGCGTGCAAAATTTCAGACTCAAAAAATAATGCTTTCACCCCGAAAACTTGCATACGAGTTTTTTTCAAAAACACTGTTTATAGCGTACTTAGGTATCATATTTTTGGTTATTTGAAATTTCAATGATGTATTAACGTAGCCCTTTACTTCCTTGTGCACGCTATCACATTTTTGGATGCTTCCCGTATCATATGAACACTTAAAAATACGTAAATTCAGATTTTTACGCTGAAATAGTAAAAAAGTGACGAAAACCACGTGCCGTCAAAAGTGACGAGTACCTATATAATAAAAATAAATATAAAAAATTCTCGTTTTTTTGCTCCCAAATTGTTACGGCAATACTACTGACTACGTGTGCAAAATTTCAGACTCAATAAATAAAGCTTTCACCCCGAAAACTTGCATACGAGTTTTTTTCAAAAACACTGTTTATAGCGTACTTAGGTATCATATTTTTCGTTATTTGAAATTTCAATGATGTATTAACGTAGCCCTTTACTTCCTTGTGCACGCTATCACATTTTTGGATGCTTCCCGTATCATATGAACACTTAAAAATACGTAAATTCAGATTTTTACGGCGAAATAGTAAAAAAGTGACGAAAACCACGTGCCGTCAAAAGTGACGAGTTCCTATATAATAAAAATAAATATTAAAAAATTCTCGTTTTTTTGCTCCCAAATTGTTACAACAATACTACTGACTACGCGTGCGAAATTTCAGACTCAAAAAATAATTCCTTCACCCCGAAAACTCGTATACGAGTTTTTTTCAAAAACACTGTTTATAGCGTACTCAGGTATCATATTTTTGGTTATTCGAAATTTCATTGATGTATTAACGTAGCCCTTTACTTCCTTGTTCACGCTATCACAATTTTGGATGCTTCCCGTATCATATGAACACTTAAAAATACGTAAATTCAGATTTTTACGCCGAAATAGTAAAAAAGTGACGAAAACCATGTGCCGTCAAAAGTGACGAGATCCTATATAATAAAAATAAATATTAAAAAATTCTCGTTTTTTTGCTCCCAAATTGTTACAACAATACTACTGACTACGCGTGCAAAATTTCAGACTCAAAAAATAATGCTTTCACCCCGAAAACTTGCATACGAGTTTTTTTCAAAAACACTGTTTATAGCGTACTTAGGTATCATATTTTTGGTTATTTAAATTTCAATGATGTATTAACGTAGCCCTTTACTTCCTTGTGCACGCTATCACATTTTTGGATGCTTCCCGTATCATATGAACACTTAAAAATACGTAAATTCAGATTTTTACGCCGAAATAGTAAAAAAGTGACGAAAACCACGTGCCGTCAAAAGTGACGAGTTCCTATATAATAAAAATAAATATTAAAAAATTCTCGTTTTTTTGCTCCCAAATTGTTACAACAATACTACTGACTACGCGTGCGAAATTTCAGACTCAAAAAATAATTCCTTCACCCCGAAAACTTGCATACGAGTTTTTTTTAAAAAAAACTGTTTTTAGCGTACTTAAGTATCATATTTTTTGTTATTCGAAATTTCTTTGATGTATTACGTAGCCCTTTACTACCTTGGGCACGCTATCACAATTTTGGAAGCTTTCCGTATCATATGAACACTTAAAAATACGTAAATTCAGATTTTTACGGCGAAATAGTAAAAAAGTGACGAAAACCACGTGCCGTCAAAAGTGACGAGTTCCTATATAATAAAAATAAATATTATAAAATTCACGTTTTTTTGCTCACAAATTGTTACGGCAATACTACGGACTACGCGTGCAAAGTTTCAGACTCAAAAAATAATTCCTTCACCACAAAAACTTGCATACGAGTTTTTTTCAAAAAAACTGTTTATAGCATACTTAGGTGTCATATATTTGGTTATTCGAAATTTCTTTGATGTATTAACGTAGCCCTTTACTTCCTTGTTCACGCTATCACAATTTTGGAAGCTTCCCGTATTAAAAACACTTGAAAATACGGAAATTCAGATTTTAACGGAGAAATAGTAAAAAAGTGACGAAAACCACGTGCCGTCAAAAGTGACGATTTCCTATATTATAAAAATTAAAATTAAAAAATTCACGTTTTTTTGCTCCCAAATTTTTACAACAATACTACTGACTACGCGTGCAAAATTTCAGACTCAAAAAATAATGCTTTCACCCCGAAAACTTGCATACGAGTTTTTTTCAAAAACACTGTTTATAGCGTACTTAGGTATCATATTTTTGGTTATTTGAAATTTCAATGATGTATTAACGTAGCCCTTTACTTCCTTGTGCACGCTATCACATTTTTGGATGCTTCCCGTATCATATGAACACTTAAAAATACGTAAATTCAGATTTTTACGCTGAAATAGTAAAAAAGTGACGAAAACCACGTGCCGTCAAAAGTGACGAGTACCTATATAATAAAAATAAATATAAAAAATTCTCGTTTTTTTGCTCCCAAATTGTTACGGCAATACTACTGACTACGTGTGCAAAATTTCAGACTCAATAAATAAAGCTTTCACCCCGAAAACTTGCATACGAGTTTTTTTCAAAAACACTGTTTATAGCGTACTTAGGTATCATATTTTTCGTTATTTGAAATTTCAATGATGTATTAACGTAGCCCTTTACTTCCTTGTGCACGCTATCACATTTTTGGATGCTTCCCGTATCATATGAACACTTAAAAATACGTAAATTCAGATTTTTACGGCGAAATAGTAAAAAAGTGACGAAAACCACGTGCCGTCAAAAGTGACGAGTTCCTATATAATAAAAATAAATATTAAAAAATTCTCGTTTTTTTGCTCCCAAATTGTTACAACAATACTACTGACTACGCGTGCGAAATTTCAGACTCAAAAAATAATTCCTTCACCCCGAAAACTCGTATACGAGTTTTTTTCAAAAACACTGTTTATAGCGTACTCAGGTATCATATTTTTGGTTATTCGAAATTTCATTGATGTATTAACGTAGCCCTTTACTTCCTTGTTCACGCTATCACAATTTTGGATGCTTCCCGTATCATATGAACACTTAAAAATACGTAAATTCAGATTTTTACGCCGAAATAGTAAAAAAGTGACGAAAACCACGTGCCGTCAAAAGTGACGAGATCCTATATAATAAAAATAAATATTAAAAAATTCTCGTTTTTTTGCTCCCAAATTGTTACAACAATACTACTGACTACGCGTGCAAAATTTCAGACTCAAAAAATAATGCTTTCACCCCGAAAACTTGCATACGAGTTTTTTTCAAAAACACTGTTTATAGCGTACTTAGGTATCATATTTTTGGTTATTTAAATTTCAATGATGTATTAACGTAGCCCTTTACTTCCTTGTGCACGCTATCACATTTTTGGATGCTTCCCGTATCATATGAACACTTAAAAATACGTAAATTCAGATTTTTACGCCGAAATAGTAAAAAAGTGACGAAAACCACGTGCCGTCAAAAGTGACGAGTTCCTATATAATAAAAATAAATATTAAAAAATTCTCGTTTTTTTGCTCCCAAATTGTTACAACAATACTACTGACTACGCGTGCGAAATTTCAGACTCAAAAAATAATTCCTTCACCCCGAAAACTTGCATACGAGTTTTTTTTAAAAAAAACTGTTTTTAGCGTACTTAAGTATCATATTTTTTGTTATTCGAAATTTCTTTGATGTATTACGTAGCCCTTTACTACCTTGGGCACGCTATCACAATTTTGGAAGCTTTCCGTATCATATGAACACTTAAAAATACGTAAATTCAGATTTTTACGGCGAAATAGTAAAAAAGTGACGAAAACCACGTGCCGTCAAAAGTGACGAGTTCCTATATAATAAAAATAAATATTATAAAATTCACGTTTTTTTGCTCACAAATTGTTACGGCAATACTACGGACTACGCGTGCAAAGTTTCAGACTCAAAAAATAATTCCTTCACCACGAAAACTTGCATACGAGTTTTTTTCAAAAAAACTGTTTATAGCATACTTAGGTGTCATATATTTGGTTATTCGAAATTTCTTTGATGTATTAACGTAGCCCTTTACTTCCTTGTTCACGCTATCACAATTTTGGAAGCTTCCCGTATTAAAAACACTTGAAAATACGGAAATTCAGATTTTAACGGAGAAATAGTAAAAAAGTGACGAAAACCACGTGCCGTCAAAAGTGACGATTTCCTATATTATAAAAATAAAAATTAAAAAATTCACGTTTTTTTGCTCCCAAATTTTTACAACAATACTACTGACTACGCGTGCAAAATTTCAGACTCAAAAAATAATGCTTTCACCCCGAAAACTTGCATACGAGTTTTTTTCAAAAACACTGTTTATAGCGTACTTAGGTATCATATTTTTGGTTATTTGAAATTTCAATGATGTATTAACGTAGCTCTTTACTTCCTTGTGCACGCTATCACATTTTTGGATGCTTCCCGTATCATATGAACACTTAAAAATACGTAAATTCAGATTTTTACGCTGAAATAGTAAAAAAGTGACGAAAACCACGTGCCGTCAAAAGTGACGAGTTCCTATATAATAAAAATAAATATTAAAAAATTCTCGTTTTTTTGCTCCCAAATTGTTACAACAATACTACTGACTACGCTTGCGAAATTTCAGACTCAAAAAATAATTCCTTCACCACGAAAACTCGTATACGAGTATTTTTCAAAAAAACTGTTTTTAGCGTACTTAGGTATCATATTTTTGGTTATTCGAAATTTCTTTGATGTATTAACGTAGCCCTTTACTTCCTTGTGCACGCTTTCACAATTTTGGAAGCTTCCCGTATCATAAAAACACTTGAAAATACGGAAATTCAGATTTTAACGGAGAAATAGTAAAAAAGTGACGAAAACCACGTGCCGTCAAAAGTGACGATTTCCTATATTATAAAAATTAAAATTAAAAAATTCACGTTTTTTTGCTCCCAAATTTTTACAACAATACTACTGACTACGCGTGCAAAATTTCAGACTCAAAAAATAATGCTTTCACCCCGAAAACTTGCATACGAGTTTTTTTCAAAAACACTGTTTATAGCGTACTTAGGTATCATATTTTTGGTTATTTGAAATTTCAATGATGTATTAACGTAGCCCTTTACTTCCTTGTGCACGCTATCATATTTTTGGATGCTTCCCGTATCATATGAACACTTAAAAATACGTAAATTCAGATTTTTACGCCGAAATAGTAAAAAAGTGACGAAAACCACGTGCCGTCAAAAGTGACGAGTTCCTATATAATAAAAATAAATATTAAAAAATTCTCGTTTTTTTGCTCCCAAATTGTTACAACAATACTACTGACTACGCGTGCAAAATTTCAGACTCAAAAAATAATTCCTTCACCCCGAAAACTTGCATACGAGTTTTTTTTAAAAAAAACTGTTTTTAGCGTACTTAAGTATCATATTTTTTGTTATTCGAAATTTCTTTGATGTATTACGTAGCCCTTTACTACCTTGGGCACGCTATCACAATTTTGGAAGCTTTCCGTATCATATGAACACTTAAAAATACGTAAATTCAGATTTTTACGGCGAAATAGTAAAAAAGTGACGAAGACCACGTGCCGTCAAAAGTGACGAGTTCCTATATAATAAAAATAAATATTATAAAATTCACGTTTTTTTGCTCACAAATTGTTACGGCAATACTACGGACTACGCGTGCAAAGTTTCAGACTCAAAAAATAATTCCTTCACCACGAAAACTTGCATACGAGTTTTTTTCAAAAAAACTGTTTATAGCATACTTAGGTGTCATATATTTGGTTATTCGAAATTTCTTTGATGTATTAACGTAGCCCTTTACTTCCTTGTTCACGCTATCACAATTTTGGAAGCTTCCCGTATTAAAAACACTTGAAAATACGGAAATTCAGATTTTAACGGAGAAATAGTAAAAAAGTGACGAAAACCACGTGCCGTCAAAAGTGACGATTTCCTATATTATAAAAATTAAAATTAAAAAATTCACGTTTTTTTGCTCCCAAATTTTTACAACAATACTACTGACTACGCGTGCAAAATTTCAGACTCAAAAAATAATGCTTTCACCCCGAAAACTTGCATACGAGTTTTTTTCAAAAACACTGTTTATAGCGTACTTAGGTATCATATTTTTGGTTATTTGAAATTTCAATGATGTATTAACGTAGCCCTTTACTTCCTTGTGCACGCTATCACATTTTTGGATGCTTCCCGTATCATATGAACACTTAAAAATACGTTAATTCAGATTTTTACGCCGAAATAGTAAAAAAGTGACGAAAACCACGTGCCGTCAAAAGTGACGAGTTCCTATATAATAAAAATAAATATTAAAAAATTCTCGTTTTTTTGCTCCCAAATTGTTACGGCAATACTACTGACTACGTGTGCATAATTTCAGACTCAAAAAATAATGCTTTCACCCCGAAAACTTGCATACGAGTTTTTTTCAAAAACACTGTTTATAGCGTACTTAGGTATCATATTTTTGGTTATTTGAAATTTCAATGATGTATTAACGTAGCCCTTTACTTCCTTGTACACGCTATCACATTTTTGGATGCTTACCGTATCATATGAACACTTAAAAATACGTAAATTCAGATTTTTACGCCGAAATAGTAAAAAAGTGACGAAAACCACGTGCCGTCAAAAGTGACGAGTTCCTATATGATAAAAATAAATATAAAAAAATTCTCGTTTTTTTGCTCCCAAATTGTTACAACAATACTACTGACTACGCGTGCGAAATTTCAGACTCAAAAAATAATTCCTTCACCCCGAAAACTCGTATACGAGTATTTTTCAAAAAAACTGTTTTTAGCGTACTTAGGTATCATATTTTTGGTTATTCGAAATTTCTTTGATGTATTAACGTAGCCCTTTACTTCCTTGTGCACGCTTTCACAATTTTGGAAGCTTCCCGTATCATAAAAACACTTGAAAATACGGAAATTCAGATTTTAACGGAGAAATAGTAAAAAAGTGACGAAAACCACGTGCCGTCAAAAGTGACGAGTTCCTATATAATAAAAATAAATATAAAAAATTCTTTTTTTTTTGCTCCCAAATTGTTACGGCAATACTACTGACTACGTGTGCAAAATTTCAGATTAAAAAAATAATTCATTCACCTCGAAAACTTGCATACGAGTTTTTTTCAAAAACACTGTTTATAGCGTACTTAGGTATCATATTTTTGGTTATTCGAAATTTCATTGATGTATTAACGTAGCCCTTTACTTCCTTGTTCACGCTATCACAATTTTGGAAGCTTCCCGTATCATAAAAACACTTGAAAATACGGAAATTCAGATTTTAACGGAGAAATAGTAAAAAAGTGACGAAAACCACGTGCCGTCAAAAGTGACGATTTCCTATATTATAAAAATAAAAATTAAAAAATTCACGTTTTTTTGCTCCCAAATTTTTACAACAATACTACTGACTACGCGTGCAAAATTTCAGACTCAAAAAATAATGCTTTCACCCCGAAAACTTGCATACGAGTTTTTTTCAAAAACACTGTTTTTAGCGTACTTAGGTATCATATTTTTGGTTATTCGAAATTTCTTTGATGTATTAACGTAGCCCTTTACTTCCTTGTGCACGCTATCACAGTTTTGGATGCTTCCCGTATCATATGAACACTTAAAAATACGTAAATTCATATTTTTATGGCGAAATAGTAAAAAAGTGACGAAAACCACGTGCCGTCAAAAGTGACGATTTCCTATATAATAAAAATAAATATTAAAAAATTCTCGTTTTTTTGCTCCCAAATTGTTAGAACAATACTACTGACTGCGCGTGAAAAATTTCAGACTCAAAAAATAATTCCTTCACCCCGAAATCTCGCATACGAGTTTTTTTCAAAAAAACTGTTTTTAGCGTACTTAGGTATCATATTTTTGGTTATTCGAAATTTCTTTGATGTATTAACGTAGCCCTTTACTTCCTTGTGCACGCTATCACATTTTTGGATGCTTCCCGTATCATATGAACACTTAAAAATACGTAAATTCAGATTTTTACGCCGAAATAGTAAAAAAGTGACGAAAACCACGTGCCGTCAAAAGTGACGATTTCCTATATTATAAAAATTAAAATTAAAAAATTCACGTTTTTTTGCTCCCAAATTTTTACAACAATACTACTGACTACGCGTGCAAAATTTCAGACTCAAAAAATAATGCTTTCACCCCGAAAACTTGCATACGAGTTTTTTTCAAAAACACTGTTTTTAGCGTATTAAAGTATCATATTTTTTGTTATTCGAAATTTCTTTGATGTATTACGTAGCCCTTTACTACCTTGGGCACGCTATCACAATTTTGGAAGCTTTCCGTATCATATGAACACTTAAAAATACGTAAATTCAGATTTTTACGGCGAAATAGTAAAAAAGTGACGAAAACCACGTGCCGTCAAAAGTGACGAGTTCCTATATAATCAAAATAAATATTATAAAATTCACATTTTTTTGCTCACAAATTGTTACGGCAATACTACGGACTACGCGTGCAAAGTTTCAGACTCAAAAAATAATTCCTTCACCACGAAAACTTGCATACGAGTTTTTTTCAAAAAAACTGTTTATAGCATACTTAGGTGTCATATTTTTGGTTATTCGAAATTTCTTTGATGTATTAACGTAGCCCTTTACTTCCTTGTTCACGCTATCACAATTTTGGAAGCTTCCCGTATCATAAAAACACTTGAAAATACGGAAATTCAGATTTTAACGGAGAAATAGTAAAAAAGTGACGAAAACCACGTGCCGTCAAAAGTGACGATTTCCTATATTATAAAAATTAAAATTAAAAAATTCACGTTTTTTTGCTCCCAAATTTTTACAACAATACTACTGACTACGCGTGCAAAATTTCAGACTCAAAAAATAATGCTTTCACCCCGAAAACTTGCATACGAGTTTTTTTCAAAAACACTGTTTATAGCGTACTTAGGTATCATATTTTTGGTTATTTGAAATTTCAATGATGTATTAACGTAGTCCTTTACTTCCTTGTGCACGCTATCACATTTTTGGATGCTTCCCGTATCATATGAACACTTAAAAATACGTAAATTCAGATTTTTACGCCAAAATAGTAAAAAAGTGACGAAAACCACGTGCCGTCAAAAGTGACGAGTTCCTATATAATAAAAATAAATATAAAAAATTCTCGTTTTTTTGCTCCCAAATTGTTACGGCAATACTACTGACTACGTGTGCAAAATTTCAGACTCAAAAAATAATGCTTTCACCCCGAAAACTTGCATACGAGTTTTTTTCAAAAACACTGTTTATAGCGTACTTAGGTATCATATTTTTGGTTATTTGAAATTTCAATGATGTATTAACGTAGCCCTTTACTTCCTTGTGCACGCTATCACATTTTTGGATGCTTCCCGTATCATATGAACACTTAAAAATACGTAAATTCAGATTTTTACGCCGAAATAGTAAAAAAGTGACGAAAACCACGTGCCGTCAAAAGTGACGATTTCCTATATTATAAAAATTAAAATTAAAAAATTCACGTTTTTTTGCTCCCAAATTTTTACAACAATACTACTGACTACGCGTGCAAAATTTCAGACTCAAAAAATAATGCTTTCACCCCGAAAACTTGCATACGAGTTTTTTTCAAAAACACTGTTTATAGCGTACTTAGGTATCATATTTTTGGTTATTTGAAATTTCAATGATGTATTAACGTAGCCCTTTACTTCCTTGTGCACGCTATCACATTTTTGGATGCTTCCCGTATCATATGAACACTTAAAAATACGTAAATTCAGATTTTTACGCCGAAATAGTAAAAAAGTGACGAAAACCACGTGCCGTCAAAAGTGACGAGTTCCTATATGATAAAAATAAATATAAAAAAATTCTCGTTTTTTTGCTCCCAAATTGTTACAACAATACTACTGACTACGCTTGCGAAATTTCAGACTCAAAAAATAATGCTTTCACCCCGAAAACTTGCATACGAGTTTTTTTCAAAAACACTGTTTTTAGCGTACTTAGGTATCATATTTTTGGTTATTCGAAATTTCTTTGATGTATTAACGTAGCCCTTTACTTCCTTGTGCACGCTATCACAGTTTTGGATGCTTCCCGTATCATATGAACACTTAAAAATACGTAAATTCAGATTTTTACGGCGAAATAGTAAAAAAGTGACGAAAACCACGTGCCGTCAAAAGTGACGATTTCCTATATAATAAAAATAAATATTAAAAAATTCTCGTTTTTTTGCTCCCAAATTGTTAGAACAATACTACTGACTGCGCGTGAAAAATTTCAGACTCAAAAAATAATTCCTTCACCCCGAAATCTCGCATACGAGTTTTTTTCAAAAAAACTGTTTTTAGCGTACTTAGGTATCATATTTTTGGTTATTCGAAATTTCTTTGATGTATTAACGTAGCCCTTTACTTCCTTGTGCACGCTTTCACAATTTTGGAAGCTTCCCGTATCATAAAAACACTTGAAAATACGGAAATTCAGATTTTAACGGAGAAATAGTAAAAAAGTGACGAAAACCACGTGCCGTCAAAAGTGACGAGTTCCTATATAATAAAAATAAATATAAAAAATTCTTTTTTTTTTGCTCCCAAATTGTTACGGCAATACTACTGACTACGTGTGCAAAATTTCAGATTAAAAAAATAATTCATTCACCTCGAAAACTTGCATACGAGTTTTTTTCAAAAACACTGTTTATAGCGTACTTAGGTATCATATTTTTGGTTATTCGAAATTTCATTGATGTATTAACGTAGCCCTTTACTTCCTTGTTCACGCTATCACAATTTTGGAAGCTTCCCGTATCATAAAAACACTTGAAAATACGGAAATTCAGATTTTAACGGAGAAATAGTAAAAAAGTGACGAAAACCACGTGCCGTCAAAAGTGACGATTTCCTATATTATAAAAACTAAAATTAAAAAATTAACACGTTTTTTTGCTCCCAAATTTTTACAACAATACTACTGACTACGCGTGCAAAATTTCAGACTCAAAAAATAATGCTTTCACCCCGAAAACTTGCATACGAGTTTTTTTCAAAAACACTGTTTTTAGCGTACTTAGGTATCATATTTTTGGTTATTCGAAATTTCTTTGATGTATTAACGTAGCCCTTTACTTCCTTGTGCACGCTATCACAGTTTTGGATGCTTCCCGTATCATATGAACACTTAAAAATACGTAAATTCAGATTTTTACGGCGAAATAGTAAAAAAGTGACGAAAACCACGTGCCGTCAAAAGTGACGATTTCCTATATAATAAAAATAAATATTAAAAAATTCTCGTTTTTTTGCTCCCAAATTGTTAGAACAATACTACTGACTGCGCGTGAAAAATTTCAGACTCAAAAAATAATTCCTTCACCCCGAAATCTCGCATACGAGTTTTTTTCAAAAAAACTGTTTTTAGCGTACTTAGGTATCATATTTTTGGTTATTCGAAATTTCTTTGATGTATTAACGTAGCCCTTTACTTCCTTGTGCACGCTATCACAGTTTTGGATGCTTCCCGTATCATATGAACACTTAAAAATACGTAAATTCAGATTTTTACGGCGAAATAGTAAAAAAGTGACGAAAACCACGTGCCGTCAAAAGTGACGAGTTCCTATATAATAAAAATAAATATTAAAAAATTCTCGTTTTTTTGCTCCCAAATTGTTAGAACAATACTACTGACTACGCGTGCAAAATTTCAGATTCAAAAAATAATGCTTTCACCCCGAAAACTTGCATACGAGTTTTTTTCAAAAACACTGTTTATAGCGTACTTAGGTATCATATTTTTGGTTATTTGAAATTTCAATGATGTATTAACGTAGCCCTTTACTTCCTTGTACACGCTATCACATTTTTGGATGCTTACCGTATCATATGAACACTTAAAAATACGTAAATTCAGATTTTTACGCCGAAATAGTAAAAAAGTGACGAAAACCACGTGCCGTCAAAAGTGACGAGTTCCTATATGATAAAAATAAATATTAAAAAATTCTCGTTTTTTTGCTCCCAAATTGTTACAACAATACTACTGACTACGCGTGCGAAATTTCAGACTCAAAAAATAATTCCTTCACCCCGAAAACTCGTATACGAGTATTTTTCAAAAAAACTGTTTTTAGCGTACTTAGGTATCATATTTTTGGTTATTCGAAATTTCTTTGATGTATTAACGTAGCCCTTTACTTCCTTGTGCACGCTTTCACAATTTTGGAAGCTTCCCGTATCATAAAAACACTTGAAAATACGGAAATTCAGATTTTAACGGAGAAATAGTAAAAAAGTGACGAAAACCACGTGCCGTCAAAAGTGACGAGTTCCTATATAATAAAAATAAATATAAAAAATTCTCGTTTTTTTGCTCCCAAATTGTTACGGCAATACTACTGACTACGTGTGCAAAATTTCAGATTAAAAAAATAATTCATTCACCTCGAAAACTTGCATACGAGTTTTTTTCAAAAACACTGTTTATAGCGTACTTAGGTATCATATTTTTGGTTATTCGAAATTTCAATGATGTATTAACGTAGCCCTTTACTTCCTTGTACACGCTATCACATTTTTGGATGCTTACCGTATCATATGAACACTTAAAAATACGTAAATTCAGATTTTTACGCCGAAATAGTAAAAAAGTGACGAAAACCACGTGCCGTCAAAAGTGACGAGTTCCTATATGATAAAAATAAATATTAAAAAATTCTCGTTTTTTTGCTCCCAAATTGTTACGGCAATACTACTGACTACGTGTGCAAAATTTCAGATTAAAAAAATAATTCATTCACCTCGAAAACTTGCATACGAGTTTTTTTCAAAAACACTGTTTATAGCGTACTTAGGTATCATATTTTTGGTTATTCGAAATTTCAATGATGTATTAACGTAGCCCTTTACTTCCTTGTACACGCTATCACATTTTTGGATGCTTACCGTATCATATGAACACTTAAAAATACGTAAATTCAGATTTTTACGCCGAAATAGTAAAAAAGTGACGAAAACCACGTGCCGTCAAAAGTGACGAGTTCCTATATGATAAAAATAAATATTAAAAAATTCTCGTTTTTTTGCTCCCAAATTGTTACAACAATACTACTGACTACGCGTGCGAAATTTCAGACTCAAAAAATAATTCCTTCACCCCGAAAACTCGTATACGAGTATTTTTCAAAAAAACTGTTTTTAGCGTACTTAGGTATCATATTTTTGGTTATTCGAAATTTCTTTGATGTATTAACGTAGCCCTTTACTTCCTTGTGCACGCTTTCACAATTTTGGAAGCTTCCCGTATCATGAAAACACTTGAAAATACGGAAATTCAGATTTTAACGGAGAAATAGTAAAAAAGTGACGAAAACCACGTGCCGTCAAAAGTAACGAGTTCCTATAAAATAAAAATAAATATAAAAAATTCTCGTTTTTTTGCTCCCAAATTGTTACGGCAATACTACTGACTACGTGTGCAAAATTTCAGATTAAAAAAATAATTCATTCACCTCGAAAACTTGCATACGAGTTTTTTTCAATAACACGGTTTATAGCGTACTTAGGTATCATATTTTTGGTTATTCGAAATTTCATTGATGTATTAACGTAGCCCTTTACTTCCTTGTTCACGCTATCACAATTTTGGAAGCTTCCAGTATCATAAAAACACTTGAAAATACGGAAATTCAGATTTTAACGGAGAAATAGTAAAAAAGTGACGAAAACCACGTGCCGTCAAAAGTGACGATTTCCTATATAATAAAAATAAATATAAAAAATTCTCGTTTTTTTGCTCCCAAATTGTTACGGCAATACTACTGACTACGTGTGCAAAATTTCAGACTCAAAAAATAATGCTTTCACCCCGAAAACTTGCATACAAGTTTTTTTCAAAAACACTGTTTATAGCGTACTTAGGTATCATATTTTTGGTTATTTGAAATTTCAATGATGTATTAACGTAGCCCTTTACTTCCTTGTGCACGCTATCACATTTTTGGATGCTTCCCGTATCATATGAACACTTAAAAATACGTAAATTCAGATTTTTACGCCGAAATAGTAAAAAAGTGACGAAAACCACGTGCCGTCAAAAGTGAAGATTTCCAATATTATAAAAATAAAAATCAAAAAATTCACGTTTTTTTGCTCCCAAATTTTTACAACAATACTACTGACTACGCGTGCAAAATTTCAGATTCAAAAAATAATGCTTTCACCCCGAAAACTTGCATACGAGTTTTTTTCAAAAACACTGTTTATAGCGTACTTAGGTATCATATTTTTGGTTATTTGAAATTTCAATGATGTATTAACGTAGCCCTTTACTTCCTTGTACACGCTATCACATTTTTGGATGCTTACCGTATCATATGAACACTTAAAAATACGTAAATTCAGATTTTTACGCCGAAATAGTAAAAAAGTGACGAAAACCACGTGCCGTCAAAAGTGACGAGTTCCTATATGATAAAAATAAATATTAAAAAATTCTCGTTTTTTTGCTCCCAAATTGTTACAACAATACTACTGACTACGCGTGCGAAATTTCAGACTCAAAAAATAATTCCTTCACCCCGAAAACTCGTATACGAGTATTTTTCAAAAAAACTGTTTTTAGCGTACTTAGGTATCATATTTTTGGTTATTCGAAATTTCTTTGATGTATTAACGTAGCCCTTTACTTCCTTGTGCACGCTTTCACAATTTTGGAAGCTTCCCGTATCATAAAAACACTTGAAAATACGGAAATTCAGATTTTAACGGAGAAATAGTAAAAAAGTGACGAAAACCACGTGCCGTCAAAAGTGACGAGTTCCTATATAATAAAAATAAATATAAAAAATTCTCGTTTTTTTGCTCCCAAATTGTTACGGCAATACTACTGACTACGTGTGCAAAATTTCAGATTAAAAAAATAATTCATTCACCTCGAAAACTTGCATACGAGTTTTTTTCAAAAACACTGTTTATAGCGTACTTAGGTATCATATTTTTGGTTATTCGAAATTTCATTGATGTATTAACGTAGCCCTTTACTTCCTTGTTCACGCTATCACAATTTTGGAAGCTTCCCGTATCATAAAAACACTTGAAAATACGGAAATTCAGATTTTAACGGAGAAATAGTAAAAAAGTGACGAAAACCACGTGCCGTCAAAAGTGACGAGTTCCTATATAATAAAAATAAATATTATAAAATTCACGTTTTTTTGCTCACAAATTGTTACAACAATACTACTGACTACGCGTGCGAAATTTCAGACTCAAAAAATAATTCCTTCACCCCGAAAACTCGTATACGAATATTTTTCAAAAAACTGTTTTTAGCGTACTTAGGTATCATATTTTTGGTTATTCGAAATTTCTTTGATGTATTAACGTAGCCCTTTACTTCCTTGTGCACGCTTTCACAATTTTGGAAGCTTCCCGTATCATAAAAACACTTGAAAATACGGAAATTCAGATTTTAACGGAGAAATAGTAAAAAAGTGACGAAAACCACGTGCAGTCAAAAGTGACGAGTTCCTATATAATAAAAATAAATATAAAAAATTCTTGTTTTTTTGCTCCCAAATTGTTACGGCAATACTACTGACTACGTGTGCAAAATTTCAGACTCAAAAAATAAAGCTTTCACCCCGAAAACTTGCATACGAGTTTTTTTCAAAAACACTGTTTATAGCGTACTTAGGTATCATATTTTTCGTTATTTGAAATTTCAATGATGTATTAACGTAGCCCTTTACTTCCTTGTGCACGCTATCACATTTTTGGATGCTTCCCGTATCATATGAACACTTAAAAATACGTAAATTCAGATTTTTACGCCGAAATAGTAAAAAAGTGACGAAAACCACGTGCCGTCAAAAGTGACGATTTCCTATATTATAAAAATAAAAATTAAAAAATTCACGTTTTTTTGCTCCCAAATTTTTACAACAATACTACTGACTACGTGTGCAAAATTTCAGACTCAAAAAATAATGCTTTCACCCCGAAAACTTGCATACGAGTTTTTTTCAAAAACACTGTTTATAGCGTACTTAGGTATCATATTTTTGGTTATTTGAAATTTCAATGATGTATTAACGTAGCCCTTTACTTCCTTGTGCACGCTATCACATTTTTGGATGCTTCCCGTATCATAAAAACACTTGAAAATACGGAAATTCAGATTTTAACGGAGAAATAGTAAAAAAGTGACGAAAACCACGTGCCGTCAAAAGTGACGAGTACCTATATAATAAAAATAAATATAAAAAATTCTCGTTTTTTTGCTCCCAAATTGTTACGGCAATACTACTGACTACGTGTGCAAAATTTCAGACTCAATAAATAAAGCTTTCACCCCGAAAACTTGCATACGAGTTTTTTTCAAAAACACTGTTTATAGCGTACTTAGGTATCATATTTTTCGTTATTTGAAATTTCAATGATGTATTAACGTAGCCCTTTACTTCCTTGTGCACGCTATCACATTTTTGGATGCTTCCCGTATCATATGAACACTTAAAAATACGTAAATTCAGATTTTTACGGCGAAATAGTAAAAAAGTGACGAAAACCACGTGCCGTCAAAAGTGACGAGTTCCTATATAATAAAAATAAATATTAAAAAATTCTCGTTTTTTTGCTCCCAAATTGTTACAACAATACTACTGACTACGCGTGCGAAATTTCAGACTCAAAAAATAATTCCTTCACCCCGAAAACTCGTATACGAGTTTTTTTCAAAAACACTGTTTATAGCGTACTCAGGTATCATATTTTTGGTTATTCGAAATTTCATTGATGTATTAACGTAGCCCTTTACTTCCTTGTTCACGCTATCACAATTTTGGATGCTTCCCGTATCATATGAACACTTAAAAATACGTAAATTCAGATTTTTACGCCGAAATAGTAAAAAAGTGACGAAAACCACGTGCCGTCAAAAGTGACGAGATCCTATAAAATAAAAATAAATATTAAAAAATTCTCGTTTTTTTGCTCCCAAATTGTTACAACAATACTACTGACTACGCGTGCAAAATTTCAGACTCAAAAAATAATGCTTTCACCCCGAAAACTTGCATACGAGTTTTTTTCAAAAACACTGTTTATAGCGTACTTAGGTATCATATTTTTGGTTATTTAAATTTCAATGATGTATTAACGTAGCCCTTTACTTCCTTGTGCACGCTATCACATTTTTGGATGCTTCCCGTATCATATGAACACTTAAAAATACGTAAATTCAGATTTTTACGCCGAAATAGTAAAAAAGTGACGAAAACCACGTGCCGTCAAAAGTGACGAGTTCCTATATAATAAAAATAAATATTAAAAAATTCTCGTTTTTTTGCTCCCAAATTGTTACAACAATACTACTGACTACGCGTGCGAAATTTCAGACTCAAAAAATAATTCCTTCACCCCGAAAACTCGTATACGAGTATTTTTCAAAAAAACAGTTTTTAGCGTACTTAGGCATCATATTTTTGGTTATTCGAAATTTCTTTGATATATTAACGTAGCCCTTTACTTCCTTGTGCACGCTTTCACAATTTTGGAAGCTTCCCGTATCATAAAAACACTTGAAAATACGGAAATTCAGATTTTAACGGAGAAATAGTAAAAAAGTGACGAAAACCACGTGCCGTCAAAAGTGACGATTTCCTATATTATAAAAATAAAAATTAAAAAATTCACGTTTTTTTGCTCCCAAATTTTTACAACAATACTACTGACTACGCGTGCAAAATTTCAGACTCAAAAAATAATGCTTTCACCCCGAAAACTTGCATACGAGTTTTTTTCAAAAACACTGTTTATAGCGTACTTAGGTATCATATTTTTGGTTATTTGAAATTTCAATGATGTATTAACGTAGCCCTTTACTTCCTTGTGCACGCTATCACATTTTTGGATGCTTCCCGTATCATATGAACACTTAAAAATACGTAAATTCAGATTTTTACGCTGAAATAGTAAAAAAGTGACGAAAACCACGTGCCGTCAAAAGTGACGAGTTCCTATATAATAAAAATAAATATTAAAAAATTCTCGTTTTTTTGCTCCCAAATTGTTACAACAATACTACTGACTACGCTTGCGAAATTTCAGACTCAAAAAATAATTCCTTCACCCCGAAAACTCGTATACGAGTATTTTTCAAAAAAACCGTTTTTAGCGTACTTAGGTATCATATTTTTGGTTATTCGAAATTTCTTTGATGTATTAACGTAGCCCTTTACTTCCTTGTGCACGCTTTCACAATTTTGGAAGCTTCCCGTATCATAAAAACACTTGAAAATACGGAAATTCAGATTTTAACGGAGAAATAGTAAAAAAGTGACGAAAACCACGTGCCGTCAAAAGTGACGATTTCCTATATTATAAAAATAAAAATTAAAAAATTCACGTTTTTTTGCTCCCAAATTTTTACAACAATACTACTGACTACGCGTGCAAAATTTCAGACTCAAAAAATAATGCTTTCACCCCGAAAACTTGCATACGATTTTTTTTCAAAAACACTGTTTATAGCGTACTTAGGTATCATATTTTTGGTTATTTGAAATTTCAATGATGTATTAACGTAGCCCTTTACTTCCTTGTGCACGCTATCATATTTTTGGATGCTTCCCGTATCATATGAACACTTAAAAATACGTAAATTCAGATTTTTACGCCGAAATAGTAAAAAAGTGACGAAAACCACGTGCCGTCAAAAGTGACGAGTTCCTATATAATAAAAATAAATATTAAAAAATTCTCGTTTTTTTGCTCCCAAATTGTTACAACAATACTACTGACTACGCGTGCAAAATTTCAGACTCAAAAAATAATGCTTTCACCCCGAAAACTTGCATACGAGTTTTTTTCAAAAACACTGTTTATAGCGTACTTAGGTATCATATTTTTGGTTATTTGAAATTTCAATGATGTATTAACGTAGCCCTTTACTTCCTTGTGCACGCAATCACATTTTTGGATGCTTCCCGTATCATATGAACACTTAAAAATACGTAAATTCAGATTTTTACGCCGAAATAGTAAAAAAGTGACGAAAACCACGTGCCGTCAAAAGTGACGAGTTCCTATATAATAAAAATAAATATTAAAAAATTCTCGTTTTTTTGCTCCCAAATTGTTAGAACAATACTACTGACTACGCGTGAAAAATTTCAGACTCAAAAAATAATTCCTTCACCCCGAAAACTTGCATACGAGTTTTTTTTAAAAAAAACTGTTTTTAGCGTACTTAAGTATCATATTTTTTGTTATTCGAAATTTCTTTGATGTATTACGTAGCCCTTTACTACCTTGGGCACGCTATCACAATTTTGGAAGCTTTCCGTATCATATGAACACTTAAAAATACGTAAATTCAGATTTTTACGGCGAAATAGTAAAAAAGTGACGAAAACCACGTGCCGTCAAAAGTGACGAGTTCCTATATAATAAAAATAAATATTATAAAATTCACGTTTTTTTGCTCACAAATTGTTACGGCAATACTACGGACTACGCGTGCAAAGTTTCAGACTCAAAAAATAATTCCTTCACCACGAAAACTTGCATACGAGTTTTTTTCAAAAAAACTGTTTATAGCATACTTAGGTGTCATATATTTGGTTATTCGAAATTTCTTTGATGTATTAACGTAGCCCTTTACTTCCTTGTTCACGCTATCACAATTTTGGAAGCTTCCCGTATTAAAAACACTTGAAAATACGGAAATTCAGATTTTAACGGAGAAATAGTAAAAAAGTGACGAAAACCACGTGCCGTCAAAAGTGACGAGTACCTATATAATAAAAATAAATATAAAAAATTCTCGTTTTTTTGCTTCCAAATTGTTACGGCAATACTACTGACTACGTGTGCAAAATTTCAGACTCAATAAATAAAGCTTTCACCCCGAAAACTTGCATACGAGTTTTTTTCAAAAACACTGTTTATAGCGTACTTAGGTATCATATTTTTCGTTATTTGAAATTTCAATGATGTATTAACGTAGCCCTTTACTTCCTTGTGCACGCTATCACATTTTTGGATGCTTCCCGTATCATATGAACACTTAAAAATACGTAAATTCAGATTTTTACGCCGAAATAGTAAAAAAGTGACGAAAACCACGTGCCGTCAAAAGTGACGAGTTCCTATATAATAAAAATAAATATTAAAAAATTCTCGTTTTTTTGCTCCCAAATTGTTACAACAATACTACTGACTACGCGTGCAAAATTTCAGACTCAAAAAATAATGCTTTCACCCCGAAAACTTGCATACGAGTTTTTTTCAAAAACACTGTTTATAGCGTACTTAGGTATCATATTTTTGGTTATTCGAAATTTCAATGATGTATTAACGTAGCCCTTTACTTCCTTGTGCACGCTATCACATTTTTGGATGCTTCCCGTATCATATGAACACTTAAAAATACGTAAATTCAGATTTTTACGCCGAAATAGTAAAAAAGTGACGAAAACCACCTGCCGTCAAAAGTGACGAGTTCCTATATAATAAAAATAAATATTAAAAAATTCTCGTTTTTTTGCTCCCAAATTGTTACAACAATACTACTGACTACGCGTGCGAAATTTCAGACTCAAAAAATAATTCCTTCACCCCGAAAACTTGCATACGAGTTTTTTTTAAAAAAAACTGTTTTTAGCGTACTTAAGTATCATATTTTTTGTTATTCGAAATTTCTTTGATGTATTACGTAGCCCTTTACTACCTTGGGCACGCTATCACAATTTTGGAAGCTTTCCGTATCATATGAACACTTAAAAATACGTAAATTCAGATTTTTACGGCGAAATAGTAAAAAAGTGACGAAAACCACGTGCCGTCAAAAGTGACGAGTTCCTATATAATAAAAATAAATATTATAAAATTCACGTTTTTTTGCTCACAAATTGTTACGGCAATACTACGGACTACGCGTGCAAAGTTTCAGACTCAAAAAATAATTCCTTCACCACGAAAACTTGCATACGAGTTTTTTTCAAAAAAACTGTTTATAGCATACTTAGGTGTCATATATTTGGTTATTCGAAATTTCTTTGATGTATTAACGTAGCCCTTTACTTCCTTGTTCACGCTATCACAATTTTGGAAGCTTCCCGTATCATAAAAACACTTGAAAATACGGAAATTCAGATTTTAACGGAGAAATAGTAAAAAAGTGACGAAAACCACGTGCCGTCAAAAGTGACGATTTCCTATATTATAAAAATAAAAATTAAAAAATTCACGTTTTTTTGCTCCCAAATTTTTACAACAATACTACTGACTACGCGTGCAAAATTTCAGACTCAAAAAATAATGCTTTCACCCCGAAAACTTGCATACGAGTTTTTTTCAAAAACACTGTTTATAGCGTACTTAGGTATCATATTTTTGGTTATTTGAAATTTCAATGATGTATTAACGTAGCCCTTTACTTCCTTGTGCACGCTATCACATTTTTGGATGCTTCCCGTATCATATGAACACTTAAAAATACGTAAATTCAGATTTTTACGCTGAAATAGTAAAAAAGTGACGAAAACCACGTGCCGTCAAAAGTGACGAGTTCCTATATAATAAAAATAAATATTAAAAAATTCTCGTTTTTTTGCTCCCAAATTGTTACAACAATACTACTGACTACGCTTGCGAAATTTCAGACTCAAAAAATAATTCCTTCACCCCGAAAACTCGTATACGAGTATTTTTCAAAAAAACTGTTTTTAGCGTACTTAGGTATCATATTTTTGGTTATTCGAAATTTCTTTGATGTATTAACGTAGCCCTTTACTTCCTTGTGCACGCTTTCACAATTTTGGAAGCTTCCCGTATCATAAAAACACTTGAAAATACGGAAATTCAGATTTTAACGGAGAAATAGTAAAAAAGTGACGAAAACCACGTGCCGTCAAAAGTGACGATTTCCTATATTATAAAAATAAAAATTAAAAAATTCACGTTTTTTTGCTCCCAAATTTTTACAACAATACTACTGACTACGCGTGCAAAATTTCAGACTCAAAAAATAATGCTTTCACCCCGAAAACTTGCATACGAGTTTTTTTCAAAAACACTGTTTATAGCGTACTTAGGTATCATATTTTTGGTTATTTGAAATTTCAATGATGTATTAACGTAGCCCTTTACTTCCTTGTGCACGCTATCATATTTTTGGATGCTTCCCGTATCATATGAACACTTAAAAATACGTAAATTCAGATTTTTACGCCGAAATAGTAAAAAAGTGACGAAAACCACGTGCCGTCAAAAGTGACGAGTTCCTATATAATAAAAATAAATATTAAAAAATTCTCGTTTTTTTGCTCCCAAATTGTTACAACAATACTACTGACTACGCGTGCAAAATTTCAGACTCAAAAAATAATTCCTTCACCCCGAAAACTTGCATACGAGTTTTTTTTAAAAAAAACTGTTTTTAGCGTACTTAAGTATCATATTTTTTGTTATTCGAAATTTCTTTGATGTATTACGTAGCCCTTTACTACCTTGGGCACGCTATCACAATTTTGGAAGCTTTCCGTATCATATGAACACTTAAAAATACGTAAATTCAGATTTTTACGGCGAAATAGTAAAAAAGTGACGAAAACCACGTGCCGTCAAAAGTGACGAGTTCCTATATAATAAAAATAAATATTATAAAATTCACGTTTTTTTGCTCACAAATTGTTACGGCAATACTACGGACTACGCGTGCAAAGTTTCAGACTCAAAAAATAATTCCTTCACCACGAAAACTTGCATACGAGTTTTTTTCAAAAAAACTGTTTATAGCATACTTAGGTGTCATATATTTGGTTATTCGAAATTTCTTTGATGTATTAACGTAGCCCTTTACTTCCTTGTTCACGCTATCACAATTTTGGAAGCTTCCCGTATTAAAAACACTTGAAAATACGGAAATTCAGATTTTAACGGAGAAATAGTAAAAAACTGACGAAAACCACGTGCCGTCAAAAGTGACGATTTCCTATATTATAAAAATTAAAATTAAAAAATTCACGTTTTTTTGCTCCCAAATTTTTACAACAATACTACTGACTACGCGTGCAAAATTTCAGACTCAAAAAATAATGCTTTCACCCCGAAAACTTGCATACGAGTTTTTTTCAAAAACACTGTTTATAGCGTACTTAGGTATCATATTTTTGGTTATTCGAAATTTCATTGATGTATTAACGTAGCCCTTTACTTCCTTGTTCACGCTATCACAATTTTGGAAGCTTCCCGTATCATAAAAACACTTGAAAATACGGAAATTCAGATTTTAACGGAGAAATAGTAAAAAAGTGACGAAAACCACGTGCCGTCAAAAGTGACGATTTCCTATATTATAAAAATTAAAATTAAAAAATTAACACGTTTTTTTGCTCCCAAATTTTTACAACAATACTACTGACTACGCGTGCAAAATTTCAGACTCAAAAAATAATGCTTTCACCCCGAAAACTTGCATACGAGTTTTTTTCAAAAACACTGTTTTTAGCGTACTTAGGTATCATATTTTTGGTTATTCGAAATTTCTTTGATGTATTAACGTAGCCCTTTACTTCCTTGTGCACGCTATCACAGTTTTGGATGCTTCCCGTATCATATGAACACTTAAAAATACGTAAATTCAGATTTTTACGGCGAAATAGTAAAAAAGTGACGAAAACCACGTGCCGTCAAAAGTGACGATTTCCTATATAATAAAAATAAATATTAAAAAATTCTCGTTTTTTTGCTCCCAAATTGTTAGAACAATACTACTGACTGCGCGTGAAAAATTTCATACTCAAAAAATAATTCCTTCACCCCGAAATCTCGCATACGAGTTTTTTTCAAAAAAACTGTTTTTAGCGTACTTAGGTATCATATTTTTGGTTATTCGAAATTTCTTTGATGTATTAACGTAGCCCTTTACTTCCTTGTGCACGCTTTCACAATTTTGGAAGCTTCCCGTATCATAAAAACACTTGAAAATACGGAAATTCAGATTTTAACGGAGAAATAGTAAAAAAGTGACGAAAACCACGTGCCGTCAAAAGTGACGAGTTCCTATATAATAAAAATAAATATAAAAAATTCTTTTTTTTTTGCTCCCAAATTGTTACGGCAATACTACTGACTACGTGTGCAAAATTTCAGATTAAAAAAATAATTCATTCACCTCGAAAACTTGCATACGAGTTTTTTTCAAAAACACTGTTTATAGCGTACTTAGGTATCATATTTTTGGTTATTCGAAATTTCATTGATGTATTAACGTAGCCCTTTACTTCCTTGTTCACGCTATCACAATTTTGGAAGCTTCCCGTATCATAAAAACACTTGAAAATACGGAAATTCAGATTTTAACGGAGAAATAGTAAAAAAGTGACGAAAACCACGTGCCGTCAAAAGTGACGATTTCCTATATTATAAAAATTAAAATTAAAAAATTAACACGTTTTTTTGCTCCCAAATTTTTACAACAATACTACTGACTACGCGTGCAAAATTTCAGACTCAAAAAATAATGCTTTCACCCCGAAAACTTGCATACGAGTTTTTTTCAAAAACACTGTTTTTAGCGTACTTAGGTATCATATTTTTGGTTATTCGAAATTTCTTTGATGTATTAACGTAGCCCTTTACTTCCTTGTGCACGCTATCACAGTTTTGGATGCTTCCCGTATCATATGAACACTTAAAAATACGTAAATTCAGATTTTTACGGCGAAATAGTAAAAAAGTGACGAAAACCACGTGCCGTCAAAAGTGACGATTTCCTATATAATAAAAATAAATATTAAAAAATTCTCGTTTTTTTGCTCCCAAATTGTTAGAACAATACTACTGACTGCGCGTGAAAAATTTCAGACTCAAAAAATAATTCCTTCACCCCGAAATCTCGCATACGAGTTTTTTTCAAAAAAACTGTTTTTAGCGTACTTAGGTATCATATTTTTGGTTATTCGAAATTTCTTTGATGTATTAACGTAGCCCTTTACTTCCTTGTGCACGCTATCACAGTTTTGGATGCTTCCCGTATCATATGAACACTTAAAAATACGTAAATTCAGATTTTTACGGCGAAATAGTAAAAAAGTGACGAAAACCACGTGCCGTCAAAAGTGACGAGTTCCTATATAATAAAAATAAATATTAAAAAATTCTCGTTTTTTTGCTCCCAAATTGTTAGAACAATACTACTGACTACGCGTGAAAAATTTCAGATTAAAAAAATAATTCATTCACCCCGAAAACTTGCACACGAGTTTTTTTCAAAAACACTGTTTATAGCGTACTTAGGTATCATATTTTTGGTTATTTGAAATTTCAATGATGTATTAACGTAGCCCTTTACTTCCTTGTGCACGCTATCACATTTTTGGATGCTTCCCGTATCATATGAACACTTAAAAATACGTTAATTCAGATTTTTACGCCGAAATAGTAAAAAAGTGACGAAAACCACGTGCCGTCAAAAGTGACGAGTTCCTATATAATAAAAATAAATATTAAAAAATTCTCGTTTTTTTGCTCCCAAATTGTTAAAACAATACTACTGACTACGCGTGAAAAATTTCAGACTCAAAAAATAATTCCTTCACCCCGAAAACTTGCATACGAGTTTTTGTTAAAAAAAACTGTTTTTAGCGTATTTAAGTATCATATTTTTTGTTATTCGAAATTTCTTTGATGTATTAACGTAGCTCTTTACTTCCTTGTGCACGCTTTCACAATTTTGGAAGCTTCCCGTATCATAAAAACACTTGAAAATACGGAAATTCAGATTTTAACGGAGAAATAGTAAAAAAGTGACGAAAACCACGTGCCGTCAAAAGTGACGAGTTCCTATATAATAAAAATAAATATAAAAAATTCTTTTTTTTTTGCTCCCAAATTGTTACGGCAATACTACTGACTACGTGTGCAAAATTTCAGATTAAAAAAATAATTCATTCACCTCGAAAACTTGCATACGAGTTTTTTTCAAAAACACTGTTTATAGCGTACTTAGGTATCATATTTTTGGTTATTCGAAATTTCATTGATGTATTAACGTAGCCCTCTACTTCCTTGTTCACGCTATCACAATTTTGGAAGCTTCCCGTATCATAAAAACACTTGAAAATACGGAAATTCAGATTTTAACGGAGAAATAGTAAAAAAGTGACGAAAACCACGTGCCGTCAAAAGTGACGATTTCCTATATTATAAAAATTAAAATTAAAAAATTAACACGTTTTTTTGCTCCCAAATTTTTACAACAATACTACTGACTACGCGTGCAAAATTTCAGACTCAAAAAATAATGCTTTCACCCCGAAAACTTGCATACGAGTTTTTTTCAAAAACACTGTTTTTAGCGTACTTAGGTATCATATTTTTGGTTATTCGAAATTTCTTTGATGTATTAACGTAGCCCTTTACTTCCTTGTGCACGCTATCACAGTTTTGGATGCTTCCCGTATCATATGAACACTTAAAAATACGTAAATTCAGATTTTTACGGCGAAATAGTAAAAAAGTGACGAAAACCACGTGCCGTCAAAAGTGACGATTTCCTATATAATAAAAATAAATATTAAAAAATTCTCGTTTTTTTGCTCCCAAATTGTTAGAACAATACTACTGACTGCGCGTGAAAAATTTCAGACTCAAAAAATAATTCCTTCACCCCGAAATCTCGCATACGAGTTTTTTTCAAAAAAACTGTTTTTAGCATACTTAGGTATCATATTTTTGGTTATTCGAAATTTCTTTGATGTATTAACGTAGCCCTTTACTTCCTTGTGCACGCTTTCACAATTTTGGAAGCTTCCCGTATCATAAAAACACTTGAAAATACGGAAATTCAGATTTTAACGGAGAAATAGTAAAAAAGTGACGAAAACCACGTGCCGTCAAAAGTGACGAGTTCCTATATAATAAAAATAAATATAAAAAATTCTTTTTTTTTTGCTCCCAAATTGTTACGGCAATACTACTGACTACGTGTGCAAAATTTCAGATTAAAAAAATAATTCATTCACCTCGAAAACTTGCATACGAGTTTTTTTCAAAAACACTGTTTATAGCGTACTTAGGTATCATATTTTTGGTTATTCGAAATTTCATTGATGTATTAACGTAGCCCTTTACTTCCTTGTTCACGCTATCACAATTTTGGAAGCTTCCCGTATCATAAAAACACTTGAAAATACGGAAATTCAGATTTTAACGGAGAAATAGTAAAAAAGTGACGAAAACCACGTGCCGTCAAAAGTGACGATTTCCTATATTATAAAAATTAAAATTAAAAAATTAACACGTTTTTTTGCTCCCAAATTTTTACAACAATACTACTGACTACGCGTGCAAAATTTCAGACTCAAAAAATAATGCTTTCACCCCGAAAACTTGCATACGAGTTTTTTTCAAAAACACTGTTTTTAGCGTACTTAGGTATCATATTTTTGGTTATTCGAAATTTCTTTGATGTATTAACGTAGCCCTTTACTTCCTTGTGCACGCTATCACAGTTTTGGATGCTTCCCGTATCATATGAACACTTAAAAATACGTAAATTCAGATTTTTACGGCGAAATAGTAAAAAAGTGACGAAAACCACGTGCCGTCAAAAGTGACGATTTCCTATATAATAAAAATAAATATTAAAAAATTCTCGTTTTTTTGCTCCCAAATTGTTAGAACAATACTACTGACTGCGCGTGAAAAATTTCAGACTCAAAAAATAATTCCTTCACCCCGAAATCTCGCATACGAGTTTTTTTCAAAAAAACTGTTTTTAGCGTACTTAGGTATCATATTTTTGGTTATTCGAAATTTCTTTGATGTATTAACGTAGCCCTTTACTTCCTTGTGCACGCTATCACAGTTTTGGATGCTTCCCGTATCATATGAACACTTAAAAATACGTAAATTCAGATTTTTACGGCGAAATAGTAAAAAAGTGACGAAAACCACGTGCCGTCAAAAGTGACGAGTTCCTATATAATAAAAATAAATATTAAAAAATTCTCGTTTTTTTGCTCCCAAATTGTTAGAACAATACTACTGACTACGCGTGAAAAATTTCAGATTAAAAAAATAATTCATTCACCCCGAAAACTTGCACACGAGTTTTTTTCAAAAACACTGTTTATAGCGTACTTAGGTATCATATTTTTGGTTATTTGAAATTTCAATGATGTATTAACGTAGCCCTTTACTTCCTTGTGCACGCTATCACATTTTTGGATGCTTCCCGTATCATATGAACACTTAAAAATACGTTAATTCAGATTTTTACGCCGAAATAGTAAAAAAATGACGAAAACCACGTGCCGTCAAAAGTGACGAGTTCCTATATAATAAAAATAAATATTAAAAAATTCTCGTTTTTTTGCTCCCAAATTGTTAAAACAATACTACTGACTACGCGTGAAAAATTTCAGACTCAAAAAATAATTCCTTCACCCCGAAAACTTGCATACGAGTTTTTGTTAAAAAAAACTGTTTTTAGCGTATTTAAGTATCATATTTTTTGTTATTCGAAATTTCTTTGATGTATTACGTAGCCCTTTACTACCTTGGGCACGCTATCACAATTTTGGAAGCTTTCCGTATCATATGAACACTTAAAAATACGTAAATTCAGATTTTTACGGCGAAATAGTAAAAAAGTGACGAAAACCACGTGCCGTCAAAAGTGACGAGTTCCTATATAATCAAAATAAATATTATAAAATTCACGTATTTTTGCTCACAAATTGTTACGGCAATACTACGGACTACGCGTGCAAAGTTTCAGACTCAAAAAATAATTCCTTCACCACGAAAACTTGCATACGAGTTTTTTTCAAAAAAACTGTTTATAGCATACTTAGGTGTCATATTTTTGGTTATTCGAAATTTCTTTGATGTATTAACGTAGCCCTTTACTTCCTTGTTCACGCTATCACAATTTTGGAAGCTTCCCGTATCATAAAAACACTTGAAAATACGGAAATTCAGATTTTAACGGAGAAATAGTAAAAAAGTGACGAAAACCACGTGCCGTCAAAAGTGACGATTTCCTATATTAAAAAATATTAAAATTAAAAAATTCACGTTTTTTTGCTCCCAAATTTTTACAACAATACTACTGACTACGCGTGCAAAATTTCAGACTCAAAAAATAATGCTTTCACCCCGAAAACTTGCATACGAGTTTTTTTCAAAAACACTGTTTATAGCGTACTTAGGTATCATATTTTTGGTTATTTGAAATTTCAATGATGTATTAACGTAGCCCTTTACTTCCTTGTGCACGCTATCACATTTTTGGATGCTTCCCGTATCATATGAACACTTAAAAATACGTAAATTCAGATTTTTACGCCAAAATAGTAAAAAAGTGACGAAAACCACGTGCCGTCAAAAGTGACGAGTTCCTATATAATAAAAATAAATATAAAAAATTCTCGTTTTTTTGCTCCCAAATTGTTACGGCAATACTACTGACTACGTGTGCAAAATTTCAGACTCAAAAAATAATGCTTTCACCCCGAAAACTTGCATACGAGTTTTTTTCAAAAACACTGTTTATAGCGTACTTAGGTATCATATTTTTGGTTATTCGAAATTTCAATGATGTATTAACGTAGCCCTTTACTTCCTTGTGCACGCTATCACATTTTTGGATGCTTCCCATATCATATGAACACTTAAAAATACGTAAATTCAGATTTTTACGGCGAAATAGTAAAAAAGTGACGAAAACCACGTGCCGTCAAAAGTGACGAGTTCCTATATAATAAAAATAAATATTAAAAAATTCTCGTTTTTTTGCTCCCAAATTGTCACGGCAATACTACTGACTACGCGTGCAATGTTTCAGACTCAAAAAATAATTCCTTCACCCCGAAAACTCGCATACGAGTTTTTTTCAAAAAAACTGTTTTTAGCGTACTTAGGTATCATATTTTTGGTTATTCGAAATTTCTTTGATGTATTAACGTAGCCCTTTACTTCCTTGTGCACGCTATCACAGTTTTGGATGCTTCCCGTATCATATGAACACTTAAAAATACGTAAATTCAGATTTTTACGGCGAAATAGTAAAAAAGTGACGAAAACCACGTGCCGTCAAAAGTGACGAGTTCCTATATAATAAAAATAAATATTAAAAAATTCTCGTTTTTTTGCTCCCAAATTGTTAGAACAATACTACTGACTACGCGTGAAAAATTTCAGATTAAAAAAATAATTCATTCACCCCGAAAACTTGCACACGAGTTTTTTTCAAAAACACTGTTTATAGCGTACTTAGGTATCATATTTTTGGTTATTTGAAATTTCAATGATGTATTAACGTAGCCCTTTACTTCCTTGTGCACGCTATCACATTTTTGGATGCTTCCCGTATCATATGAACACTTAAAAATACGTTAATTCAGATTTTTACGCCGAAATAGTAAAAAAATGACGAAAACCACGTGCCGTCAAAAGTGACGAGTTCCTATATAATAAAAATAAATATTAAAAAATTCTCGTTTTTTTGCTCCCAAATTGTTAAAACAATACTACTGACTACGCGTGAAAAATTTCAGACTCAAAAAATAATTCCTTCACCCCGAAAACTTGCATACGAGTTTTTGTTAAAAAAAACTGTTTTTAGCGTATTTAAGTATCATATTTTTTGTTATTCGAAATTTCTTTGATGTATTACGTAGCCCTTTACTACCTTGGGCACGCTATCACAATTTTGGAAGCTTTCCGTATCATATGAACACTTAAAAATACGTAAATTCAGATTTTTACGGCGAAATAGTAAAAAAGTGACGAAAACCACGTGCCGTCAAAAGTGACGAGTTCCTATATAATCAAAATAAATATTATAAAATTCACGTATTTTTGCTCACAAATTGTTACGGCAATACTACGGACTACGCGTGCAAAGTTTCAGACTCAAAAAATAATTCCTTCACCACGAAAACTTGCATACGAGTTTTTTTCAAAAAAACTGTTTATAGCATACTTAGGTGTCATATTTTTGGTTATTCGAAATTTCTTTGATGTATTAACGTAGCCCTTTACTTCCTTGTTCACGCTATCACAATTTTGGAAGCTTCCCGTATCATAAAAACACTTGAAAATACGGAAATTCAGATTTTAACGGAGAAATAGTAAAAAAGTGACGAAAACCACGTGCCGTCAAAAGTGACGATTTCCTATATTAAAAAATATTAAAATTAAAAAATTCACGTTTTTTTGCTCCCAAATTTTTACAACAATACTACTGACTACGCGTGCAAAATTTCAGACTCAAAAAATAATGCTTTCACCCCGAAAACTTGCATACGAGTTTTTTTCAAAAACACTGTTTATAGCGTACTTAGGTATCATATTTTTGGTTATTCGAAATTTCAATGATGTATTAACGTAGCCCTTTACTTCCTTGTGCACGCTATCACATTTTTGGATGCTTCCCGTATCATATGAACACTTAAAAATACGTAAATTCAGATTTTTACGGCGAAATAGTAAAAATGTGACGAAAACCACGTGCCGTCAAAAGTGACGAGTTCCTATATAATAAAAATAAATATTAAAAAATTCTCGTTTTTTTGCTCCCAAATTGTCACGGCAATACTACTGACTACGCGTGCAATGTTTCAGACTCAAAAAATAATTCCTTCACCCCGAAAACTCGCATACGAGTTTTTTTCAAAAAAACTGTTTTTAGCGTACTTAGGTATCATATTTTTGGTTATTCGAAATTTCTTTGATGTATTAACGTAGCCCTTTACTTCCTTGTGCACGCTATCACAGTTTTGGATGCTTCCCGTATCATATGAACACTTAAAAATACGTAAATTCAGATTTTTACGGCGAAATAGTAAAAAAGTGACGAAAACCACGTGCCGTCAAAAGTGACGAGTTCCTATATAATAAAAATAAATATTAAAAAATTCTCGTTTTTTTGCTCCCAAATTGTTACAACAATACTACTGACTACGCGTGCGAAATTTCAGACTCAAAAAATAATTCCTTCACCCCGAAAACTCGTATACGAGTTTTTTTCAAAAACACTGTTTATAGCGTACTCAGGTATCATATTTTTGGTTATTCGAAATTTCATTGATGTATTAACGTAGCCCTTTACTTCCTTGTGCACGCTATCACATTTTTGGAAGCTTCCCGTATCATATGAACACTTAAAAATACGTAAATTCAGATTTTTACGGCGAAATAGTAAAAAAGTGACGAAAACCACGTGCCGTCAAAAGTGACGAGTTCCTATATAATAAAAATAAATATTAAAAAATTCTCGTTTTTTTGCTCCCAAATTGTTACGGCAATACTACTGACTACGTGTGCAAAATTTCAGACTCAAAAAATAATTCCTTCACCCCGAAAACTCGCATACGAGTTTTATTCGTAAAACTGTTTTTAGCGTACTTAGGTATCATATTTTTGGTTATTCGAAATTTCTTTGATGTATTAACGTAGCCCTTTACTTCCTTGTGCACGCTTTCACAATTTTGGAAGCTTCCCGTATCATAAAAACACTTGAAAATACGGAAATTCAGATTTTAACGGAGAAATAGTAAAAAAGTGACGAAAACCACGTGCCGTCAAAAGTGACGATTTCCTATATTATAAAAAATAAATATTAAAAAATTCTCGTTTTTTTGCTCCCAAATTGTTACAACAATACTACTGACTACGCGTGCAAAATTTCAGACTCAAAAAATAATTCCTTCACCCCGAAAACTCGCATACGAGTTTTTTTTTAAAAAAACTGTTTTTAGCGTATTTAAGTATCATATTTTTTGTTATTCGAAATTTCTTTGATGTATTACGTAGCCCTTTACTACCTTGGGCACGCTATCACAATTTTGGAAGCTTTCCGTATCATATGAACACTTAAAAATACGTAAATTCAGATTTTTACGGCGAAATAGTAAAAAAGTGACGAAAACCACGTGCCGTCAAAAGTGACGAGTTCCTATATAATCAAAATAAATATTATAAAATTCACGTTTTTTTGCTCACAAATTGTTACGGCAATACTACGGACTACGCGTGCAAAGTTTCAGACTCAAAAAATAATTCCTTCACCCCGAAAACTTGCACACGAGTTTTTTTCAAAAACACTGTTTATAGCGTACTTAGGTATCATATTTTTGGTTATTCGAAATTTCATTGATGTATTAACGTAGCCCTTTACTTCCTTGTTCACGCTATCACAATTTTGGAAGCTTCCCGTATCATATGAACACTTAAAAATACGTAAATTCAGATTTTTACGGCGAAATAGTAAAAAAGTGACGAAAACCACGTGCCGTCAAAAGTGACGAGTTCCTATATAATAAAAATAAATATTAAAAAATTCTCGTTTTTTTGCTCCCAAATTGTTACGGCAATACAACTGACTACGTGTGCAAAATTTCAGACTCAAAAAATAATGCTTTCACACCGAAAACTTGCATACGAGTTTTTTTCAAAAACACTGTTTATAGCGTACTTAGGTATCATATTTTTGGTTATTCGAAATTTCAATGATGTATTAACGTAGCCCTTTACTTCCTTGTGCACGCTATCACATTTTTGGATGCTTCCCGTATCATATGAACACTTAAAAATACGTAAATTCAGATTTTTACGGCGAAATAGTAAAAAAGTGACGAAAACCACGTGCCGTCAAAAGTGACGAGTTCCTATATAATAAAAATAAATATTAAAAAATTCTCGTTTTTTTGCTCCCAAATTGTCACGGCAATACTACTGACTACGCGTGCAATGTTTCAGACTCAAAAAATAATTCCTTCACCCCGAAAACTCGCATACGAGTTTTTTTCAAAAAAACTGTTTTTAGCGTACTTAGGTATCATATTTTTGGTTATTCGAAATTTCTTTGATGTATTAACGTAGCCCTTTACTTCCTTGTGCACGCTATCACAGTTTTGGATGCTTCCCGTATCATATGAACACTTAAAAATACGTAAATTCAGATTTTTACGGCGAAATAGTAAAAAAGTGACGAAAACCACGTGCCGTCAAAAGTGACGAGTTCCTATATAATAAAAATAAATATTAAAAAATTCTCGTTTTTTTGCTCCCAAATTGTTAGAACAATACTACTGACTACGCGTGAAAAATTTCAGACTCAAAAAATAATTCCTTCACCACGAAATCTCGCATACGAGTTTTTTTCAAAAAAACTGTTTTTAGCGTACTTAGGTATCATATTTTTGGTTATTCGAAATTTCTTTGATGTATTAACGTAGCCCTTTACTTCCTTGTGCACGCTATCACAGTTTTGGATGCTTCCCGTATCATATGAACACTTAAAAATACGTAAATTCAGATTTTTACGGCGAAATAGTAAAAAAGTGACGAAAACCACGTGCCGTCAAAAGTGACGAGTTCCTATATAATAAAAATAAATATTAAAAAATTCTCGTTTTTTTGCTCCCAAATTGTTACAACAATACTACTGACTACGCGTGCGAAATTTCAGACTCAAAAAATAATTCCTTCACCCCGAAAACTCGTATACGAGTTTTTTTCAAAAACACTGTTTATAGCGTACTCAGGTATCATATTTTTGGTTATTCGAAATTTCATTGATGTATTAACGTAGCCCTTTACTTCCTTGTGCACGCTTTCACAATTTTGGAAGCTTCCCGTATCATAAAAACACTTGAAAATACGGAAATTCAGATTTTAACGGAGAAATAGTAAAAAAGTGACGAAAACCACGTGCCGTCAAAAGTGACGATATCCTATATTATAAAAAATAAATATTAAAAAATTCTCGTTTTTTTGCTCCCAAATTGTTACAACAATACTACTGACTACGCGTGCAAAATTTCAGACTCAAAAAATAATTCCTTCACCCCGAAAACTCGCATACGAGTTTTTTTCAAAAAAACTGTTTTTAGCGTACTTAGGTATCATATTTTTGGTTATTCGAAATTTCTTTGATGTATTAACGTAGCCCTTTACTTCCTTGTGCACGCTATCACAGTTTTGGATGCTTCCCGTATCATATGAACACTTAAAAATACGTAAATTCAGATTTTTACGGCGAAATAGTAAAAAAGTGACGAAAACCACGTGCCGTCAAAAGTGACGAGTTCCTATATAATAAAAATAAATATAAAAAATTCTCGTTTTTTTGCTCCCAAATTGTTACGGCAATACTACTGACTACGTGTGCAAAATTTCAGATTAAAAAAATAATTCATTCACCCCGAAAACTTGCACACGAGTTTTTTTCAAAAACACTGTTTATAGCGTACTTAGGTATCATATTTTTGGTTATTCGAAATTTCATTGATGTATTAACGTAGCCCTTTACTTCCTTGTTCACGCTATCACAATTTTGGAAGCTTCCCGTATCATAAAAACACTTGAAAATACGGAAATTCAGATTTTAACGGAGAAATAGTAAAAAAGTGACGAAAACCACGTGCCGTCAAAAGTGACGAGTTCCTATATAATAAAAATAAATATTAAAAAATTCTCGTTTTTTTGCTCCCAAATTGTTAGAACAATACTACTGACTACGCGTGAAAAATTTCAGACTCAAAAAATAATTCCTTCACCCCGAAAACTCGCATACGAGTTTTTTTCAAAAAAACTGTTTTTAGCGTACTTAGGTATCATATTTTTGGTTATTCGAAATTTCTTTGATGTATTAACGTAGCCCTTTACTTCCTTGTGCACGCTATCACATTTTTGGAAGCTTCCAGTATCATATGAACACTTAAAAATACGTAAATTCAGATTTTTACGGCGAAATAGTAAAAAAGTGACGAAAACCACGTGCCGTCAAAAGTGACGAGTTCCTATATAATAAAAATAAATATAAAAAATTCTCGTTTTTTTGCTCCCAAATTGTTACGGCAATACTACTGACTACGTGTGCAAAATTTCAGATTAAAAAAATAATTCATTCACCCCGAAAACTTGCACACGAGTTTTTTTCAAAAACACTGTTTATAGCGTACTTAGGTATCATATTTTTGGTTATTCGAAATTTCATTGATGTATTAACGTAGCCCTTTACTTCCTTGTTCACGCTATCACAATTTTGGAAGCTTCCCGTATCATAAAAACACTTGAAAATACGGAAATTCAGATTTTAACGGAGAAATAGTAAAAAAGTGACGAAAACCACGTGCCGTCAAAAGTGACGAGTTCCTATATAATAAAAATAAATATTAAAAAATTCTCGTTTTTTTGCTCCCAAATTGTCACGGCAATACTACTGACTACGCGTGCAAATTTCAGACTCAAAAAATAATTCCTTCACCCCGAAAACTTGCATACGAGTTTTTTTTAAAAAAAACTGTTTTTAGCGTACTTAGGTATCATATTTTTGGTTATTCGAAATTTCTTTGATGTATTAACGTAGCCCTTTACTTCCTTGTGCACGCTATCACATTTTTGGAAGCTTCCAGTATCATATGAACACTTAAAAATACGTAAATTCAGATTTTTACGGCGAAATAGTAAAAAAGTGACGAAAACCACGTGCCGTCAAAAGTGACGAGTTCCTATATAATAAAAATAAATATAAAAAATTCTCGTTTTTTTGCTCCCAAATTGTTACGGCAATACTACTGACTACGTGTGCAAAATTTCAGATTAAAAAAATAATTCATTCACCCCGAAAACTTGCACACGAGTTTTTTTCAAAAACACTGTTTATAGCGTACTTAGGTATCATATTTTTGGTTATTCGAAATTTCATTGATGTATTAACGTAGCCCTTTACTTCCTTGTTCACGCTATCACAATTTTGGAAGCTTCCCGTATCATAAAAATACTTGAAAATACGGAAATTCTGATTTTAACGGAGAAATAGTAAAAAAGTGACGAAAACCACGTGCCGTCAAAAGTGACGAGTTCCTATATAATAAAAATAAATATTAAAAAATTCTCGTTTTTTTGCTCCCAAATTGTCACGGCAATACTACTGACTACGCGTGCAAATTTCAGACTCAAAAAATAATTCCTTCACCCCGAAAACTTGCATACGAGTTTTTTTTAAAAAAAACTGTTTTTAGCGTACTTAGGTATCATATTTTTGGTTATTCGAAATTTCTTTGATGTATTAACGTAGCCCTTTACTTCCTTGTGCACGCTATCACAGTTTTGGATGCTTCCCGTATCATATGAACACTTAAAAATACGTAAATTCAGATTTTTACGGCGAAATAGTAAAAAAGTGACGAAAACCACGTGCCGTCAAAAGTGACGAGTTCCTATATAATAAAAATAAATATTAAAAAATTCTCGTTTTTTTGCTCCCAAATTGTTAGAACAATACTACTGACTACGCGTGAAAAATTTCAGACTCAAAAAATAATTCCTTCACCACGAAATCTCGCATACGAGTTTTTTTCAAAAAAACTGTTTTTAGCGTACTTAGGTATCATATTTTTGGTTATTCGAAATTTCTTTGATGTATTAACGTAGCCCTTTACTTCCTTGTGCACGCTATCACAGTTTTGGATGCTTCCCGTATCATATGAACACTTAAAAATACGTAAATTCAGATTTTTACGGCGAAATAGTAAAAAAGTGACGAAAACCACGTGCCGTCAAAAGTGACGAGTTCCTATATAATAAAAATAAATATTAAAAAATTCTCGTTTTTTTGCTCCCAAATTGTTACAACAATACTACTGACTACGCGTGCGAAATTTCAGACTCAAAAAATAATTCCTTCACCCCGAAAACTCGTATACGAGTTTTTTTCAAAAACACTGTTTATAGCGTACTCAGGTATCATATTTTTGGTTATTCGAAATTTCATTGATGTATTAACGTAGCCCTTTACTTCCTTGTGCACGCTTTCACAATTTTGGAAGCTTCCCGTATCATAAAAACACTTGAAAATACGGAAATTCAGATTTTAACGGAGAAATAGTAAAAAAGTGATGAAAACCACGTGCCGTCAAAAGTGACGATATCCTATATTATAAAAAATAAATATTAAAAAATTCTCGTTTTTTTGCTCCCAAATTGTTACAACAATACTACTGACTACGCGTGCAAAATTTCAGACTCAAAAAATAATTCCTTCACCCCGAAAACTCGCATACGAGTTTTTTTCAAAAAAACTGTTTTTAGCGTACTTAGGTATCATATTTTTGGTTATTCGAAATTTCTTTGATGTATTAACGTAGCCCTTTACTTCCTTGTGCACGCTATCACAGTTTTGGATGCTTCCCGTATCATATGAACACTTAAAAATACGTAAATTCAGATTTTTACGGCGAAATAGTAAAAAAGTGACGAAAACCACGTGCCGTCAAAAGTGACGAGTTCCTATATAATAAAAATAAATATTAAAAAATTCTCGTTTTTTTGCTCCCAAATTGTTAGAACAATACTACTGACTACGCGTGAAAAATTTCAGACTCAAAAAATAATTCCTTCACCCCGAAAACTCGCATACGAGTTTTATTCGTAAAACTGTTTTTAGCGTACTTAGGTATCATATTTTTGGTTATTCGAAATTTCTTTGATGTATTAACGTAGCCCTTTACTTCCTTGTGCACGCTTTCACAATTTTGGAAGCTTCCCGTATCATAAAAACACTTGAAAATACGGAAATTCAGATTTTAACGGAGAAATAGTAAAAAAGTGACGAAAACCACGTGCCGTCAAAAGTGACGATTTCCTAAATTATAAAAAATAAATATTAAAAAATTCTCGTTTTTTTGCTCCCAAATTGTTACAACAATACTACTGACTACGCGTGCAAAATTTCAGACTCAAAAAATAATTCCTTCACCCCGAAAACTCGCATACGAGTTTTTTTTTAAAAAAACTGTTTTTAGCGTACTTAGGTATCATATTTTTGGTTATTCGAAATTTTTTTGATGTATTAACGTAGCCCTTTATTTCCTTGTGCACGCTATCACATTTTTGGAAACTTCCCGTATCATATGAACACTTAAAAATACGTAAATTCAGATTTTTACGGCGAAATAGTAAAAAAGTGACGAAAACCACGTGCCATCAAAAGTGACGAGTTCCTATATAATAAAAATAAATATAAAAAATTCTCGTTTTTTTGCTCCCAAATTGTTACGGCAATACTACTGACTACGTGTGCAAAATTTCAGATTAAAAAAATAATTCATTCACCCCGAAAACTTGCACACGAGTTTTTTTCAAAAACACTGTTTATAGCGTACTTAGGTATCATATTTTTGGTTATTCGAAATTTCATTGATGTATTAACGTAGCCCTTTACTTCCTTGTTCACGCTATCACAATTTTGGAAGCTTCCTGTATCATAAAAACACTTGAAAATACGGAAATTCAGATTTTAACGGAGAAATAGTAAAAAAGTGACGAAAACCACGTGCCGTCAAAAGTGACGAGTTCCTATATAATAAAAATAAATATTAAAAAATTCTCGTTTTTTTGCTCCCAAATTGTTAGAACAATACTACTGACTACGCGTGAAAAATTTCAGACTCAAAAAATAATTCCTTCACCCCGAAAACTCGCATACGAGTTTTTTTCAAAAAAACTGTTTTTAGCGTACTTAGGTATCATATTTTTGGTTATTCGAAATTTCTTTGATGTATTAACGTAGCCCTTTACTTCCTTGTGCACGCTATCACATTTTTGGAAGCTTCCAGTATCATATGAACACTTAAAAATACGTAAATTCAGATTTTTACGGCGAAATAGTAAAAAAGTGACGAAAACCACGTGCCGTCAAAAGTGACGAGTTCCTATATAATAAAAATAAATATAAAAAATTCTCGTTTTTTTGCTCCCAAATTGTTACGGCAATACTACTGACTACGTGTGCAAAATTTCAGATTAAAAAAATAATTCATTCACCCCGAAAACTTGCACACGAGTTTTTTTCAAAAACACTGTTTATAGCGTACTTAGGTATCATATTTTTGGTTATTCGAAATTTCATTGATGTATTAACGTAGCCCTTTACTTCCTTGTTCACGCTATCACAATTTTGGAAGCTTCCCGTATCATAAAAACACTTGAAAATACGGAAATTCAGATTTTAACGGAGAAATAGTAAAAAAGTGACGAAAACCACGTGCCGTCAAAAGTGACGAGTTCCTATATAATAAAAATAAATATTAAAAAATTCTCGTTTTTTTGCTCCCAAATTGTCACGGCAATACTACTGACTACGCGTGCAAATTTCAGACTCAAAAAATAATTCCTTCACCCCGAAAACTTGCATACGAGTTTTTTTTAAAAAAAACTGTTTTTAGCGTACTTAGGTATCATATTTTTGGTTATTCGAAATTTCTTTGATGTATTAACGTAGCCCTTTACTTCCTTGTGCACGCTATCACATTTTTGGAAGCTTCCAGTATCATATGAACACTTAAAAATACGTAAATTCAGATTTTTACGGCGAAATAGTAAAAAAGTGACGAAAACCACGTGCCGTCAAAAGTGACGAGTTCCTATATAATAAAAATAAATATAAAAAATTCTCGTTTTTTTGCTCCCAAATTGTTACGGCAATACTACTGACTACGTGTGCAAAATTTCAGATTAAAAAAATAATTCATTCACCCCGAAAACTTGCACACGAGTTTTTTTCAAAAACACTGTTTATAGCGTACTTAGGTATCATATTTTTGGTTATTCGAAATTTCATTGATGTATTAACGTAGCCCTTTACTTCCTTGTTCACGCTATCACAATTTTGGAAGCTTCCCGTATCATAAAAATACTTGAAAATACGGAAATTCTGATTTTAACGGAGAAATAGTAAAAAAGTGACGAAAACCACGTGCCGTCAAAAGTGACGAGTTCCTATATAATAAAAATAAATATTAAAAAATTCTCGTTTTTTTGCTCCCAAATTGTCACGGCAATACTACTGACTACGCGTGCAAATTTCAGACTCAAAAAATAATTCCTTCACCCCGAAAACTTGCATACGAGTTTTTTTTAAAAAAAACTGTTTTTAGCGTACTTAGGTATCATATTTTTGGTTATTCGAAATTTCTTTGATGTATTAACGTAGCCCTTTACTTCCTTGTGCACGCTATCACAGTTTTGGATGCTTCCCGTATCATATGAACACTTAAAAATACGTAAATTCAGATTTTTACGGCGAAATAGTAAAAAAGTGACGAAAACCACGTGCCGTCAAAAGTGACGAGTTCCTATATAATAAAAATAAATATTAAAAAATTCTCGTTTTTTTGCTCCCAAATTGTTAGAACAATACTACTGACTACGCGTGAAAAATTTCAGACTCAAAAAATAATTCCTTCACCCCGAAATCTCGCATACGAGTTTTTTTCAAAAAAACTGTTTTTAGCGTACTTAGGTATCATATTTTTGGTTATTCGAAATTTCTTTGATGTATTAACGTAGCCCTTTACTTCCTTGTGCACGCTATCACATTTTTGGAAGCTTCCAGTATCATATGAACACTTAAAAATACGTAAATTCAGATTTTTACGGCGAAATAGTAAAAAAGTGACGAAAACCACGTGCCGTCAAAAGTGACGAGTTCCTATATAATAAAAATAAATATTAAAAAATTCTCGTTTTTTTGCTCCCAAATTGTCACGGCAATACTACTGACTACGCGTGCAATGTTTCAGACTCAAAAAATAATTCCTTCACCCCGAAAACTCGCATACGAGTTTTTTTCAAAAAAACTGTTTTTAGCGTACTTAGGTATCATATTTTTGGTTATTCGAAATTTCTTTGATGTATTAACGTAGCCCTTTACTTCCTTGTGCACGCTATCACATTTTTGGAAGCTTCCAGTATCATATGAACACTTAAAAATACGTAAATTCAGATTTTTACGGCGAAATAGTAAAAAAGTGACGAAAACCACGTGCCGTCAAAAGTGTCGAGTTCCTATATAATAAAAATAAATATTAAAAAATTCTCGTTTTTTTGCTCCCAAATTGTCACGGCAAAACTACTGACTACGCGTGCAATGTTTCAGACTCAAAAAATAATTCCTTCACCCCGAAAACTCGCATACGAGTTTTTTTCAAAAAAACTGTTTTTAGCGTACTTAGGTATCATATTTTTGGTTATTCGAAATTTCTTTGATGTATTAACGTAGCCCTTTACTTCCTTGTGCACGCTATCAAATTTTTGGAAGCTTCCAGTATCATATGAACACTTAAAAATACGTAAATTCAGATTTTTACGGCGAAATAGTAAAAAAGTGACGAAAACCACGTGCCGTCAAAAGTGACGAGTTCCTATATAATAAAAATAAATATTAAAAAATTCTCGTTTTTTTGCTCCCAAATTGTTAGAACAATACTACTGACTACGCGTGAAAAATTTCAGACTCAAAAAATAATTCCTTCACCACGAAATCTCGCATACGAGTTTTTTTCAAAAAAACTGTTTTTAGCGTACTTAGGTATCATATTTTTGGTTATTCGAAATTTCTTTGATGTATTAACGTAGCCCTTTACTTCCTTGTGCACGCTATCACAGTTTTGGATGCTTCCCGTATCATATGAACACTTAAAAATACGTAAATTCAGATTTTTACGGCGAAATAGTAAAAAAGTGACGAAAACCACGTGCCGTCAAAAGTGACGAGTTCCTATATAATAAAAATAAATATTAAAAAATTCTCGTTTTTTTGCTCCCAAATTGTTAGAACAATACTACTGACTACGCGTGAAAAATTTCAGACTCAAAAAATAATTCCTTCACCCCGAAAACTCGCATACGAGTTTTTTTCAAAAAAACTGTTTTTAGCGTACTTAGGTATCATATTTTTGGTTATTCGAAATTTCTTTGATGTATTAACGTAGCCCTTTACTTCCTTGTGCACGCTATCACATTTTTGGAAGCTTCCAGTATCATATGAACACTTAAAAATACGTAAATTCAGATTTTTACGGCGAAATAGTAAAAAAGTGACGAAAACCACGTGCCGTCAAAAGTGTCGAGTTCCTATATAATAAAAATAAATATTAAAAAATTCTCGTTTTTTTGCTCCCAAATTGTCACGGCAAAACTACTGACTACGCGTGCAATGTTTCAGACTCAAAAAATAATTCCTTCACCCCGAAAACTCGCATACGAGTTTTTTTCAAAAAAACTGTTTTTAGCGTACTTAGGTATCATATTTTTGGTTATTCGAAATTTCTTTGATGTATTAACGTAGCCCTTTACTTCCTTGTGCACGCTATCAAATTTTTGGAAGCTTCCAGTATCATATGAACACTTAAAAATACGTAAATTCAGATTTTTACGGCGAAATAGTAAAAAAGTGACGAAAACCACGTGCCGTCAAAAGTGACGAGTTCCTATATAATAAAAATAAATATTAAAAAATTCTCGTTTTTTTGCTCCCAAATTGTCACGGCAATACTACTGACTACGCGTGCAATGTTTCAGACTCAAAAAATAATTCCTTCACCCCGAAAACTCGCATACGAGTTTTTTTCAAAAAAACTGTTTTTAGCGTACTTAGGTATCATATTTTTGGTTATTCGAAATTTCTTTGATGTATTAACGTAGCCCTTTACTTCCTTGTGCACGCTATCACAGTTTTGGATGCTTCCCGTATCATATGAACACTTAAAAATACGTAAATTCAGATTTTTACGGCGAAATAGTAAAAAAGTGACGAAAACCACGTGCCGTCAAAAGTGACGAGTTCCTATATAATAAAAATAAATATTAAAAAATTCTCGTTTTTTTGCTCTCCAAATTGTTAGAACAATACTACTGACTACGCGTGAAAAATTTCAGACTCAAAAAATAATTCCTTCACCACGAAATCTCGCATACGAGTTTTTTTCAAAAAAACTGTTTTTAGCGTACTTAGGTATCATATTTTTGGTTATTCGAAATTTCTTTGATGTATTAACGTAGCCCTTTACTTCCTTGTGCACGCTATCACATTTTTGGAAGCTTCCAGTATCATATGAACACTTAAAAATACGTAAATTCAGATTTTTACGGCGAAATAGTAAAAAAGTGACGAAAACCACGTGCCGTCAAAAGTGACGAGTTCCTATATTATAAAAATAAATATTAAAAAATTCTCGTTTTTTTGCTCCCAAATTGTCACGGCAATACTACTGACTACGCGTGCAATGTTTCAGACTCAAAAAATAATTCCTTCACCCCGAAAACTCGCATACGAGTTTTTTTCAAAAAAACTGTTTTTAGCGTACTTAGGTATCATATTTTTGGTTATTCGAAATTTCAATGATGTATTAACGTAGCCCTTTACTTCCTTGTGCACGCTATCACATTTTTGGAAGCTTCCAGTATCATATGAACACTTAAAAATACGTAAATTCAGATTTTTACGGCGAAATAGTAAAAAAGTGACGAAAACCACGTGCCGTCAAAAGTGACGAGTTCCTATATAATAAAAATAAATATTAAAAAATTCTCGTTTTTTTGCTCCCAAATTGTCACGGCAAAACTACTGACTACGCGTGCAATGTTTCAGACTCAAAAAATAATTCCTTCACCCCGAAAACTCGCATACGAGTTTTTTTCAAAAAAACTGTTTTTAGCGTACTTAGGTATCATATTTTTGGTTATTCGAAATTTCTTTGATGTATTAACGTAGCCCTTTACTTCCTTGTGCACGCTATCAAATTTTTGGAAGCTTCCAGTATCATATGAACACTTAAAAATACGTAAATTCAGATTTTTACGGCGAAATAGTAAAAAAGTGACGAAAACCACGTGCCGTCAAAAGTGACGAGTTCCTATATAATAAAAATAAATATTAAAAAATTCTCGTTTTTTTGCTCCCAAATTGTTAGAACAATACTACTGACTACGCGTGAAAAATTTCAGACTCAAAAAATAATTCCTTCACCACGAAATCTCGCATACGAGTTTTTTTCAAAAAAACTGTTTTTAGCGTACTTAGGTATCATATTTTTGGTTATTCGAAATTTCTTTGATGTATTAACGTAGCCCTTTACTTCCTTGTGCACGCTATCACAGTTTTGGATGCTTCCCGTATCATATGAACACTTAAAAATACGTAAATTCAGATTTTTACGGCGAAATAGTAAAAAAGTGACGAAAACCACGTGCCGTCAAAAGTGACGAGTTCCTATATAATAAAAATAAATATTAAAAAATTCTCGTTTTTTTGCTCCCAAATTGTTAGAACAATACTACTGACTACGCGTGAAAAATTTCAGACTCAAAAAATAATTCCTTCACCCCGAAAACTCGCATACGAGTTTTTTTCGTAAAACTGTTTTTAGCGTACTTAGGTATCATATTTTTGGTTATTCGAAATTTCTTTGATGTATTAACGTAGCCCTCTACTTCCTTGTGCACGCTTTCACAATTTTGGAAGCTTCCCGTATCATAAAAACACTTGAAAATACGGAAATTCAGATTTTAACGGAGAAATAGTAAAAAAGTGACGAAAACCACGTGCCGTCAAAAGTGACGATTTCCTATATTATAAAAAATAAATATTAAAAAATTCTCGTTTTTTTGCTCCCAAATTGTTACAACAATACTACTGACTACGCGTGCAAAATTTCAGACTCAAAATATAATTCCTTCACCCCGAAAACTCGCATACGAGTTTTTTTTTAAAAAAACTGTTTTTAGCGTACTTAGGTATCATATTTTTGGTTATTTGAAATTTCTTTGATGTATTAACGTAGCCCTTTACTTCCTTGTGGACGCTATCACAGTTTTGGATGCTTCCCGTATCATATAAACACTTAAAAATACGTAAATTCAGATTTTTACGACGAAATAGTAAAAAAGTGACGAAAACCACGTGCCGTCAAAAGTGACGAGTTCCTATATAATAAAAATAAATATTAAAAAATTCTCGTTTTTTTGCTCCCAAATTGTTAGAACAATACTACTGACTACGCGTGAAAAATTTCAGACTCAAAAAATAATTCCTTCACCCCGAAATCACGCATACGAGTTTTTTTCAAAAAAACTGTTTTTAGCGTACTTAGGTATCATATTTTTGGTTATTCGAAATTTCTTTGATGTATTAACGTAGCCCTTTACTTCCTTGTGCACGCTATCACAGTTTTGGATGCTTCCGTATCATATGAACACTTAAAAATACGTAAATTCAGATTTTTACGGAGAAATAGTAAAAAAGTGACGAAAACCACGTGCCGTCAAAAGTGACGAGTTCCTATATAATAAAAATAAATATTAAAAAATTCTCGTTTTTTTGCTCCCAAATTGTTACAACAATACTACTGACTACGCGTGAAAAATTTCAGACTCAAAAAATAATTCCTTCACCCCGAAAACTCGCATACGAGTTTTTTTCAAAAAAACTGTTTTTAGCGTACTTAGGTATCATATTTTTGGTTATTCGAAATTTCTTTGATGTATTAATGTAGCCCATTACTTCCTTGTGCACGCTATCACATTTTTGGAAGCTTCCAGTATCATATGAACACTTAAAAATACGTAAATTCAGATTTTTACGGCGAAATAGTAAAAAAGTGACGAAAACCACGTGCCGTCAAAAGTGACGAGGTCCTATATAATAAAAATAAATATTAAAAATTCTCGTTTTTTTGCTCCCAAATTGTCACGGCAATACTACTGACTACGCGTGCAATGTTTCAGACTCAAAAAATAATTCCTGCACCACGAAAACTTGCATACGAATTTTTTTCAAAAAAACTGTTTATAGCATACTTAGGTATCATATTTTTGGTTATTCGAAATTTCTTTGATGTATTAACGTAGCCCTTTACTTCCTTGTGCACGCTTTCACAATTTTGGAAGCTTCCCGTATCATAAAAACACTTGAAAATACGGAAATTCAGATTTTAACGGAGAAATAGTAAAAAAGTGACGAAAACCAAGTGCCGTCAAAAGTGACGATTTCCTATATAATAAAAATAAATATTAAAAAATTCTCGTATTTTTGCTCCCAAATTGTTAGAACAATACTACTGACTACGCGTGAAAAATTTCAGACTCAAAAAATAATTCCTTCACCCCGAAATCACGCATACGAGTTTTTTTCAAAAAAACTGTTTTTAGCGTACTTAGGTATCATATTTTTGGTTATTCGAAATTTCTTTGATGTATTAACGTAGCCCTTTACTTCCTTGTGCACGCTATCACAGTTTTGGATGCTTCCGTATCATATGAACACTTAAAAATACGTAAATTCAGATTTTTACGGAGAAATAGTAAAAAAGTGACGAAAACCACGTGCCGTCAAAAGTGACGAGTTCCTATATAATAAAAATAAATATTAAAAAATTCTCGTTTTTTTGCTCCCAAATTGTTACAACAATACTACTGACTACGCGTGAAAAATTTCAGACTCAAAAAATAATTCCTTCACCCCGAAAACTCGCATACGAGTTTTTTTCAAAAAAACTGTTTTTAGCGTACTTAGGTATTATATTTTTGGTTATTCGAAATTTCTTTGATGTATTAACGTAGCCCATTACTTCCTTGTGCACGCTTTCACAATTTTGGAAGCTTCCCGTATCATAAAAACACTTGAAAATACGGAAATTCAGATTTTAACGGAGAAATAGTAAAAAAGTGACGAAAACCACGTGCCGTCAAAAGTGACGATTTCCTATATTATAAAAATAAATATTAAAAAATTCACGTTTTTTTGTTCCCAAATTGTTATGGCAATACTACTGACTACGCGTGAAAAATTTCAGACTCAAAAAATAATTCCTTCACCCCGAAAACTCGCATACGAGTATTTTTCAAAAAAACTGTTTTTAGCGTACTTAGGTATCATATTTTTGGTTATTCGAAATTTCTTTGATGTATTAACGTAGCCCTTTACTTCCTTGTGCACGCTATCACATTTTTGGAAGCTTCCCGTATCATATGAACACTTAAAAATACGTAAATTCAGATTTTTACGGCGAAATAGTAAAAAAGTGACGAAAACCACGTGCCGTCAAAAGTGACGAGTTCCTATATTATAAAAATAAATATTAAAAAATACACGTTTTTTTGCTCCCAAATTGTTAGTACAATACTACTGACTACGCGTGAAAAATTTCAGACTCAAAAAATAATTCCTTCACCCCGAAAACTCGTATACGAGTATTTTTCAAAAAAACTGTTTTTAGCGTACTTAGGTATCATATTTTTGGTTATTCGAAATTTCTTTGATGTATTAACGTAGCCCTTTACTTCCTTGTGCACGCTTTCACAATTTTGGAAGCTTCCCGTATCATAAAAACACTTGAAAATACGGAAATTCAGATTTTAACGGAGAAATAGTAAAAAAGTGACGAAAACCACGTGCCGTCAAAAGTGACGATTTCCTATATTATAAAAAATAAATATTAAAAAATTCTCGTTTTTTTGCTCCCAAATTGTTACAACAATACTACTGACTACGCGTGCAAAATTTCAGACTCAAAAAATAATTCCTTCACCCCGAAAACTCGCATACGAGTTTTTTTTTAAAAAAACTGTTTTTAGCGTACTTAGGTATCATATTTTTGGTTATTTGAAATTTCTTTGATGTATTAACGTAGCCCTTTACTTCCTTGTGGACGCTATCACAGTTTTGGATGCTTCCCGTATCATATAAACACTTAAAAATACGTAAATTCAGATTTTTACGACGAAATAGTAAAAAAGTGACGAAAACCACGTGCCGTCAAAAGTGACGAGTTCCTATATAATAAAAATAAATATTAAAAAATTCTCGTTTTTTTGCTCCCAAATTGTTAGAACAATACTACTGACTACGCGTGAAAAATTTCAGACTCAAAAAATAATTCCTTCACCCCGAAAACTCGCATACGAGTTTTTTTCAAAAAAACTGTTTTTAGCGTACTTAGGTATCATATTTTTGGTTATTCGAAATTTCTTTGATGTATTAATGTAGCCCATTACTTCCTTGTGCACGCTATCACATTTTTGGAAGCTTCCAGTATCATATGAACACTTAAAAATACGTAAATTCAGATTTTTACGGCGAAATAGTAAAAAAGTGACGAAAACCACGTGCCGTCAAAAGTGACGAGTTCCTATATAATAAAAATAAATATTAAAAAATTCTCGTTTTTTTGCTCCCAAATTGTCACGGCAATACTACTGACTACGCGTGCAATGTTTCAGACTCAAAAAATAATTCCTGCACCACGAAAACTTGCATACGAGTTTTTTTCAAAAAAACTGTTTATAGCATACTTAGGTATCATATTTTTGGTTATTCGAAATTTCTTTGATGTATTAACGTAGCCCTTTACTTCCTTGTGCACGCTTTCACAATTTTGGAAGCTTCCCGTATCATAAAAACACTTGAAAATACGGAAATTCAGATTTTAACGGAGAAATAGTAAAAAAGTGACGAAAACCAAGTGCCGTCAAAAGTGACGATTTCCTATATAATAAAAATAAATATTAAAAAATTCTCGTATTTTTGCTCCCAAATTGTTAGAACAATACTACTGACTACGCGTGAAAAATTTCAGACTCAAAAAATAATTCCTTCACCCTGAAAACTCGCATACGAGTTTTTTTCGTAAAACTGTTTTTAGCGTACTTAGGTATCATATTTTTGGTTATTCGAAATTTCTTTGATGTATTAACGTAGCCCTTTACTTCCTTGTGCACGCTTTCACAATTTTGGAAGCTTCCCGTATCATAAAAACACTTGAAAATAAGGAAATTCAGATTTTAACGGAGAAATAGTAAAAAAGTGACGAAAACCACGTGCCGTCAAAAGTGACGATTTCCTATATTATAAAAAATAAATATTAAAAAATTCTCGTTTTTTTGCTCCCAAATTGTTACAACAATACTACTGACTACGCGTGCAAAATTTCAGACTCAAAAAATAATTCCTTCACCCCGAAAACTCGCATACGAGTTTTTTTTTAAAAAAACTGTTTTTAGCGTACTTAGGTATCATATTTTTGGTTATTTGAAATTTCTTTGATGTATTAACGTAGCCCTTTACTTCCTTGTGGACGCTATCACAGTTTTGGATGCTTCCCGTATCATATAAACACTTAAAAATACGTAAATTCAGATTTTTACGACGAAATAGTAAAAAAGTGACGAAAACCACGTGCCGTCAAAAGTGACGAGTTCCTATATAATAAAAATAAATATTAAAAAATTCTCGTTTTTTTGCTCCCAAATTGTTAGAACAATACTACTGACTACGCGTGAAAAATTTCAGACTCAAAAAATAATTCCTTCACCCCGAAATCACGCATACGAGTTTTTTTCAAAAAAACTGTTTTTAGCGTACTTAGGTATCATATTTTTGGTTATTCGAAATTTCTTTGATGTATTAACGTAGCCCTTTACTTCCTTGTGCACGCTATCACAGTTTTGGATGCTTCCCGTATCATATAAACACTTAAAAATACGTAAATTCAGATTTTTACGACGAAATAGTAAAAAAGTGACGAAAACCACGTGCCGTCAAAAGTGACGAGTTCCTATATAATAAAAATAAATATTAAAAAATTCTCGTTTTTTTGCTCCCAAATTGTTAGAACAATACTACTGACTACGCGTGAAAAATTTCAGACTCAAAAAATAATTCCTTCACCCCGAAATCACGCATACGAGTTTTTTTCAAAAAAACTGTTTTTAGCGTACTTAGGTATCATATTTTTGGTTATTCGAAATTTCTTTGATGTATTAACGTAGCCCTTTACTTCCTTGTGCACGCTATCACAGTTTTGGATGCTTCCGTATCATATGAACACTTAAAAATACGTAAATTCAGATTTTTACTGCGAAATAGTAAAAAAGTGACGAAAACCACGTGCCGTCAAAAGTGACGAGTTCCTATATAATAAAAATAAATATTAAAAAATTCTCGTTTTTTTGCTCCCAAATTGTTACAACAATACTACTGACTACGCGTGCAAAATTTCAGACTCAAAAAATAATTCCTTCACCCCGAAAACTCGCATACGAGTTTTTTTCAAAAAAACTGTTTTTAGCATACTTAGGTATCATATTTTTGGTTATTCGAAATTTCTTTGATGTATTAACGTAGCCCTTTACTTCCTTGTGCACGCTTTCACAATTTTGGAAGCTTCCCGTATCATATGAACATTTAAAAATACGTAAATTCAGATTTTTACGGCGAAATAGTAAAAAAGTGACGAAAACCACGTGCCGTCAAAAGTGACGAGTTCCTATATAATAAAAATAAATATTAAAAAATTCTCGTTTTTTTGCTCCCAAATTGTTAAAACAATACTACTGACTACGCGTGCAAAATTTCAGACTCAAAAAATAATTCCTTCACCCCGAAAACTTGCATACGAGTTTTTTTTAAAAAAAACTGTTTTTAGCCTACTTAAGTATCATATTTTTTGTTATTCGAAATTTAATTGATGTATTACGTAGCCCTTTACTTCCTTGAGCACGCTTTCATAATTTTGGAAGCTTCCAGTATCATATGAACACTTAAAAATACGTAAATTCAGATTTTTACGCCGAAATAGTAAAAAAGTGACGAAAACCACGTGCCGTCAAAAGTGACGAGTTCCTATATAATAAAAATAAATATTAAAAAATTCTCGTTTTTTTGCTCCCAAATTGTTATGGCAATACTACTGACTACGCGTGCAAAATTTCAGACTCAAAAAATAATTCTTTCACCCCGAAAACTTGCATACGAGTTTTTTTCAAAAACACTGTTTATAGCGTACTTAGGTATCATATTTTTGGTTATTCGAAATTTCTTTGATGTATTAACATAGCCCTTTACTTCCTTGTGCACGCTTTCACAATTTTGGAAGCTTCCCGTATCATAAAAACACTTGAAAATACGGAAATTCAGATTTTAACGGAGAAATAGTAAAAAAGTGACGAAAACCACGTGCCGTCAAAAGTGACGAGTTCCTATATAATAAAAATAAATATTAAAAAATTCATGTTTAGTTGCTCACAAATTGGTACGGCAATACTACTGACAACGTGTGCAAAGTTTAAGACTCAAAAAATATTTCCTTCACCCCGAAAACTTGCATACCTTTTTTTTTCAAAAAACTGTTTTCAGTGTACTTAGGTATCATATTTTTGGTGATTCGAAATTTCTTTGATGTATTAACATAGCCCTTTACTTCCTTGTGCACGCTTTCACAATTTTGGAAGCTTGCCGTATCATAAAAACACTTGAAAATACGGAAATTCAGATTTTAACGGAGAAATAGTAAAAAAGTGACGAAAACCACGTGCCGTCAAAAGTGACGATTTCCTATATTATAAAAATAAATATTAAAAAATTCACGTTTTTTTGTTCCCAAATTGTTATGGCAAGACTACTGACTACGCGTGCAAAATTTCAGACTCAAAAAATAATTCTTTCACCCCGAAAACTTGCATACGAGTTTTTTTCAAAAACACTGTTTATAGCGTACTTAGGTATCATATTTTTGGTTATTCGAAATTTCTTTGATGTATTAACATAGCCCTTTACTTCCTTGTGCACGCTTTCACAATTTTGGAAGCTTCCCGTATCATAAAAACACTTGAAAATACGGAAATTCAGATTTTAACGGAGAAATAGTAAAAAAGTGACGAAAACCACGTGCCGTCAAAAGTGACGATTTCCTATATTATAAAAATAAATAATAAAAAATTCACGTTTTTTTGTTCCCAAATTGTTATGGCAATACTACTGACTACGCGTGCTAAATTTCAGACTCAAAAAATAATTCTTTCACCCCGAAAACTGGCATACGAGTTTTTTTAAAAAAAACTGTTTTTAGCGTACTTAGGTATCATATTTTTGGTTATTTGAAATTTCTTTGATGTATTAACGTAGCCCTTTACTTCCTTGTGCACGCTATCACAGTTTTTTATGCTTCCCGTATCATATGAACACTTAAAAATACGTAAATTCAGATTTTTACGGCGAAATAGTAAAAAAGTGACGAAAACCACGTGCCGTCAAAAGTGACGAGTTCCTATATAATAAAAATAAATATTAAAAAATTCATGTTTAGTTGCTCACAAATTGGTACGGCAATACTACTGACAACGTGTGCAAAGTTTCAGACTCAAAAAATAATTCCTTCACCCCGAAAACTTGCATACGAGTTTTTTTCAAAAAAACTGTTTTTAGTGTACTTAGGTATCATATTTTTGGTTATTCGAAATTTTTTTGATGTATTAACATAACCCATTACTTCCTTGTGCACGCTATCACATTTTTGGAAGCTTCCCGTATCATAAAAACACTTGAAAATACGGAAATTCAGATTTTAACGGAGAAATAGTAAAAAAGTGACGAAAACCACGTGCCGTCAAAAGTGACGAGTTCCTATATAATAAAAATAAATATTAAAAAATTCTCGTTTTTTTGCTCCCAAATTGTTAGAACAATACTACTGACTACGCGTGTAAAATTTCAGACTCAAAAAATAATTCCTTCACCCCGAAAACTTGCATACGAGTTTTTTTCAAAAAAACTGTTTATAGCATACTTAGGTATCATATTTTTGGTTTTTCAAAATTTTTTAATAAGAAATATCAATTTTATAATTTTATTTTATATTTATTTCATCATAGTTACGACCATTTTTTTATTGGATATTTAAATGTTATTTAGAGGTTATAATATATTTACTTATTAAATATACTTTAGTGGAATTATTAAATTCTACAACAACTCTTATTCATAGTCTACAATATTTACCTATTGTAGTTCTAACTGATATATCTTAACTTTATGATTAACTTGTTTTTAATTTTTTGGTTTATCTGTTATTTTTTGTTATTGTTATTACCATTTCAAAACAAAATATGTATAAATAATAATCCCTCTCCACAAAGAAATGTAATATATCACATTTTTACAATAATAGTTATATAATACTTTCTATGAGTAATTGATTGTGTATTAAGGTGTATAAAACCTCTAAGTTACTAATAGTGGTTTTCAATTATTCAAGAACCAAATACAGGTTTTACACGCCTATTAAGTAATTCAGTTGTCCGTTACTAATTTAATACGTTTGTACTGTTTAATGCTATCGTCAAATACATTAGTAAATTTTTTCTTTTATATAAAACATGCATTTTAACGGTTTCTATTTTACTATTGTAATTTGCTCGAAATTGGATTGAAATGTGTATGTGATTAAGTAATATATATTGAATAATATTGATTTATACTTTTTACCATCTCATAAATCATAATTAGATACAGTGAGTTGACCAATTAAAATAAACCTAAATCCATTACAAATCTAATGGACTATATTTAGTAATTGCAGTTACGGATGTATTCAAACAGAAGTTTATTTATAACATTTAATTGTTACAATCAGAAATGAAATTACAATATACTTTTAAAATAATACATTTTATTCGTATCACAACAACTAATAAATTATAACCTATTTGACAATTGCCAACTGTATTCTAAAATTTGCGTCATATTTTTCATATAATCGTTGTACGCATACAAATATAAACGTGGTGTCTGTTTTAATAAACTTTTCTATTTTGTAAATATTTCATAATATTTCCAAATTGATAGTTCATTTATAAAATATTAATTATCATATAATGTACAATACTAAATACTAAGTATAATAAGTTCCTGTATAATATATGCTTTATCCATATCAAGTAACATCTACAATGTTATTATTTGGCATATTGTATTATAGAAACCTTTATTCATGATGTAAAAAGAAAAATATAATAAATTAATTTATTTTACGTAATTTAGAGATGAATACTATAATTTATATTAGTTAATATAAACAGTAAATAAAAGACTATAGCTTAAAATAAATAAATTGTTAATGATTGATAATAAATAGTTATAAGTTAAGATAATAATTGTTAAGCTTAGCTGTGTAAGTATAATATTGCTATAAAACACTGTTAAAATATGTATTTATAATACTAGCTGAAAAATAGTGTTTAATAAAAGTAAAGCTTACATTTAATTCATACATGCAATAATCCAAAGATAATGATGCAAATAAATAGTGATTTAAAAAAAAATTGAATATTTGTTCCGAATACTAAAAATCATTTTTTAAATGTAATAATTGTTTAGTTAATTGGTTAACACTCGTTTAAAATTATTTTTACAGTGATAAATTAAATAGAATAAGTGCTCAACATGGTGATCGCGTGTCGGACAGTAAAGCGTTCGTAATGATAATTTATATGATATGCCATATAACGGGTTTGTTTAATTTGTGATATTGGTATTAATTCGTACATGCAGCTCCATCCATCAGGTACCTATAAGAGTAATATTATATTCAAACAACAATCATTGGCCTTAAAAAAATACAAAATAACCATTAGATTTTAAATAACACAACATAATTTATCAGTGTATCACTAAAGATGTCTAATAACTTGATATTTTTTCTATTACGTTTATTATACTGTCTATAATGCTACAACTACTATAGTATCTACCTATTGTTATTACATAGTATCTACTACTTAACTATAAATATATTATACATCTATCAATGACAAAATAAATAGCAATTTTTACTTTAGTTAATTAAATGTTTGCTTTTTTTTAATCCTAATTATAACCATGACGTTGGTATAAAAAATAAAAGATCCTAAAATTATTTAAAGGATCAAACGGTAGTATTTTCATTTTATTCGGGTTTATCCTATATGGTACTTGGATACACATTATAATATAAACTACTTATATATATAAATATTATACATATAATATGATCAATAGACAGCCGGACATCTGATATCAATATCGATTTACGCATGAGATAAAGAAAAAACACGATTATACTTCTGTTCACATTCGAGGACCAGTTTCGACGAACACAGTTTAGAATTTCTGATGAGTAGCGAATATGAAAACGATATATTAAAAATGTACTTAATTATTAAATATATAGTAGCCTCTGTAGATTATGCCATATTTCATCAATTTTTAACATGTATACTAATCAATAATCATTTGTATTTTGTTTAGTATAAATATACTCAGTATTTATTTCAGATCTTCTATCCCACGGTGGGTGGGTGGGGGGGGTATCATACACTTTCAAGGAGATATGCCATAAGAGTACATAATAATAAGGGAAGCAAAAATATCATATACATTTTTCTCTGGTGGTGGAGAGGGTATTACTCCCCGCGTACTTCCCTAAAATAAATACTGTAAATATACCACTTAAGCAGTATATTTCCGCGTATTGTATAATATTTGATTAGATGGTCTAGTGGATACAATATGTACGTACGCATTACATAACACAATTATTGTTAAAACACAATTGGAGGTACCCACATCAAAAGTACATTTGAAAGGAAAAAACAACTATCGTCGTATTTGGAAAAAATACTCCTCATATCTATATAGTTACACAGGCCAAATTACCAAAACTAGTTTAGTTGTTGTTCCGTTGTGATGATCCGTTTTGTCGTTTGTAATTTTGTGGGCGTATATCTACCTAGTAAATTTACAAGGATCGTAATTAGAAAGCTGAGATGATTAAAACCTCATAAACCCAATATTCTGACGCACTACAGTCGAAGATAAATGCCCTCCGAGATTACTATAATATTATGGTCATCGGATACTCGTGTCTGGATTGGATACATTTGATTTCCAGTGATAGTTTTCCAGCTATATTTCTGATATAGTAAGTAATAGTACTACTATTATTACATATTTACATTGTTTGCTGAACTCGTACACGTTCTAAACTCAAAAAAAAAAAATCAACCAAAATTATTATTATGGATTTCTTTTCCGTTATTAGAAACTTCAACTATTTTCACAATAATTTTAATTGGTAGTTTATGCTATCTGAAAATAAATATATTTCATTTGAATTTCGCAAATTACATAAAGTTCAATCATAAAAGTTAATCCTACATTCCCGTTTTAATATTTTTTTTCCCTATAATCCCTGTTAAATTATATATCGCTTTGGGTTATTATATTAAGTAAAGTACGAATTGTTGAATTTTTTAGTAATAATAATAATAAAGTTTTTATTCTTAGTTAATATTTGATTATAACTTAAAAGTTACTCTCATCACTTTTACTTATTATAATATATTAAATTACGTTCATTTTTACGATATTTATCATTTAGCTTTAATCTGTTTTGAATCATCTTACAGTTTATACTAATCTAGAAATATAGTAAAAATCGTACAGTATTAATAAAAAAAATGATAATAATACTTCAATAAATATTTAATTACCTTAAACAAAATATTATGATCATAAATATTAAGTACATATTTCAATGACATATTATATTAATTAATTATTAGGAATCTTTAACTAATGAAATTTGATTATTTTGCATAATATGATAAATTATTTTTTCATTTCAATTATTTTAACATAGCATTTTGTACTTATATAAATATTATTAAATACATTACAGTACCTCTTTACACTTAGGATAAACTAACAGTAAAAAATAAAAATAATAATGATGAAAAACTATTAATTTTGGGGTAACGGATTACACTTAAAAAAATATCGTATTAATAACCTGTTTTTATGATGCCACATGTAATAGTGATAATATATATGTAATATCCTAATATGTATATTAACTATTAAGTAGATATGCATATAAAATAACGTACTGTACGTTCATCGCGTTTTATTTATATGTATACTCTAAGCACATAATACTAACTGTTCAAGTTGTTTCCTGAGCTACAGCCCACAGGCCTTAGCCCTCGTCGAATGACCGCTTAATATATATGATCAACATACATTATTATGACCTCTTCTCCGGTCTCGGATCTGACTTAACAACCAACCACTCATACTCATTTCTGAATACTTTCAACCGGTTAACGCCTCTGATGTATGTCTTATATATTATAATATGCATATTATATGTGTGTGTATATGTATATATATTTATAATATTGTAGCTACGCCAAACAAGTTTTGTTGTAGGGTTATTTTTTTCATCCTGCATGTGTATAAGTACTTATGAAATGTAAACAACATTGACATACAATCTTAGCATATAATGTCAAGTTCAGTGACACGGATTATTACGATGGTTATTAAAATATATTTAACGAATAAGTGTACATAGATTAATTAACAAGTATTGTATTTTATTATTTTATCGCAATGTAAAAATACTATGCTTACCTACATTATATTAAAAAAAAAAATTTTTAAAATATGAATGATACGGTTTTGATAATACATATTTTTGTGGTGAGCTCTTCAACTTTGTTGGCATCCTAGGGGAAGGAAAACATTGTAATCGAGCCAACATATGATAGACCAATCTTATAACAATCGAACACGGAAGAAAAGTAAAATTAAGAAGTATATTTTGACAGGAATGGTCAGCCTACAGACTTTCGGAGTCTTGACACAAACTATATGCCACTATTTCCGAGACCAGGACAGAGCCCAAAATCGAGTTTTTTTTTCTCGAGGATAAAAATGAATGCCATATGAACGGTATGCGTAAGTGTTTTGACGAAACAATAAGTAAATATTGAGCATTACCGTAGATAAGCCTTCGTTTAAAACGCTATAGCTTTAGACGCTTATTAAATTAATGATATTATTATCATTACTATTATTATTGTCATTATTATTAATACGTGTGTCGGTTGTGTTATAATACGCATTGAAGTCCCTACACGTGATGGTGGAAGAGAAAACCCGTTACATGTCGTGTGTGAACGCTAGTCGTGTCCGTGCCGTGTATCGTCGGTTAGTCCGTTCGGTACGTCAGCCGTAGTCGTACACGTGCGCGAAAACGTATCCGAAATCTCGCCGGACCGTGGTCGTCCGAATATAGTGACATCGTATCGCGTAAAACAATATATTTTATTTATATAATTATTATTATTGTCGTGTTTTAAAACCGATCGGTAGTAGTTGTTCACTGCACATTATCGTTATTGTTGTACCTAACAAATACCACGATCTACGGGTTAGACACCATAAAACGATCCAGTAACCGTAATATTATACTGAGTGACGGTAATCATCCCTCGCATTACTATAAATTCTAAATTGGACGCACAATAAAACGAAATATACTCATTCTTGAGGTCAGTATAACAACAATTATTACTTTATGTTAAAATATAAAATTGTTCTTATACTTACATAGAATATTCTGTAAAAATAAATACGTATTTACTTATTAATATGTTCTATATTATTTTGGTTTTCAATTTTAGATTTTGATAACAATACGCAATATAATATTATTGGGAATAAAATGCTTTTTGTAAAATAATATACTACCTCTATAATAATAATAATTTCAGGTTCAATATTTTTTTTAAATTTATTATTATTTTTTTTATTACCTAAATTTGAACATAAAGTTCGAATTTTTATATTTTTACACAGACAAAAATATCTTTCAAAGTCTCTCTAATTTTCTAGTTAATGTGTATTTTAATAACATTATTCGGCAAATATCAATACTAAAATATATTTGTTTATCAGAAAGTATCAATATTAATTTATTTGTTTAAGTATGTGCAAAATGTATAAATACTATTATACAAATAATGTCTTGGAAATTTTAATTTTTCAATGATTTAAAATAATTTGTATCAACATTTATTACGATTAAATTATTACTTAGAATATTTATGGGTTTTAACATTTTATTAAACTTTTACTGGAATTTTTCTTTACTATTGCTATTATACTAATAAAAATATACAACAACTTATGTCACGTTTAGTCATTACACTTTCATTTTTTATTAAAAAATTATGATGTGAGACTATTTTATATACCTAGTTAAATTACATAATTTTAAATTTATTTAATGTAATTAACTAAGATTTATAAATTTCTGTATATACCTACGTATTATGTTTAGCGGTATAAAACATTTGAAGAGTTTTCATAAATAGTATCTTATGTCATAGCATTGTTACAATAATTAATTTAGGAAATCTTTGTAGAATTTGATGTAACTTTTTATCTTTTATCGATGGTATCATTTTTCATATAATGAACCTACATGTAAGATGTACATTGAAAAAATCAACTATCGAGCTATTGATTTTAATTATTGTTAGATTTTTCTTAGAATTGTGTACATTGAAATAATACTACCGAAATACTCGTATGTTAAAATTAATTACCTACAGTATAAAATAATGCTTACAAATCTATCGTTTCTAAACAATAAAGAGTGAGAATATTATTTATATTTTTTTAACTAAAAACTAACTGGAAAAGTTTACTTAGCTTACTAAGTTTTGTCGGTTTTGATTGCAAATAAAAGTGATATTAAAACAGCGTAATCGTATTGTAACAATTAATAGAATTAAATTTTTAAATGAATTAGTTATTATTTTTTATATATTTATGTTTACTATTGACAAATATTATTTTCTAAAATTCATTAAGTAATAACTGTAAAATTTAAAAGATATTTATATCATTTATAATTATTAAGTTCAACGAGGGTCTAGATACTTCAGAGTTCAAGTTTACATAGCCTGTATTGAAAACAAATAATTTTAAGCAGTAAAAGTTATTAGAAATTCGCATTATATGTGTCAAATTATTTTAATATTATAACTCACTTATTTTGTAAGTAATACTTTCAGTAAAGTATAAATAACAGCATGTCATAATTTACATATAATATTTGTACATATTTGTACAATATATACCAACACATATTTTTTTTTTTTTTGAAAAATAAATATTGAGATAAAATTATCTTATGCGTAGATATTTAATATAGATTAAACATTTTTGAAAACAGCAAAATTAATTTAATAAAATATAATAGTATAAAAATGTTTATTCATACTAAATGGATAAAAAAAATATTAAATTAGTAAAATATAGGGAGTATAAATAAATTTATTATCATAAATAATATAGATCTATACAATCTTTATACAATATTTAGAATATAACAAACGAAAATTATCATATTATACATTTATACTTAGGTGGGTGTGACACAAATACAACCCGTAATGTATTTATCCATGAAAATGGTTTTTTATGAAACAAACATACAATAGTTATATAATATTTACAGTTGTCTTACCAAATTGTTATCTAATATATAATAGAAATATATTATAAGCTAACGATTTTTTTTTATATACAATCCAAATTATTCATTCATGTGGATTACTTTTTTTTTTCATTTGTTTATTAAAAATAATTAAGTAATAATATACAAACATGAAAATGTTTGACATAAATAAAGCTATTTTATACAAGTACATTGTATAATTTGAAAATTTGGTAAATCTACTATAAATAATGTACTCGTAAGTTTACCCTTATTTTATTAAAATAATTTCATTATTATACAACCACAATAGCTGATACTGATATATGACCCACTTTTGAAATACTCTGAATTAGTACCTTCTTAAATGTATTTAAGATTAAATATTTCTATTCATCTTAAAATTTCATTAAGATTACTACTTAAATAAATAATGATAGATAGTGGTATCCTTTTGATAAAATATGTAATTTAAACTTATTAAATAATTATTATTTGTAATTATTATAAAATGGAATTAAAAATTTGAAACATTTAAACATATATTTTTTTAATGGGGTTCAACATATGTAATTTTCCTTTAAAATGTGATTCACTACAATGCAAACAGCAAAAAAAATATTTTAAACACCTTAGTCACGCTAATTAATATCAATAATGCGGAGAGAACTTTCGCCCGGAGTAATGTATATTTCACTTTTGAATTCAACGATTAATAATAACAATTAACGACTACTATAAATTTTTCCAATTCGATTTTCATAGTAATTCGAAGTATTAATTTTATCTTGATTACAATTTGTGTCTGAAAGTGTAAAATATAATAATAATATTGCATGATATTGTATACCTAAGCCTTATTATATCGTAACTATGGTGTATAATGCGTATTGTATAGATCGCAATGACATGCGCTATGTAAACAAACTGCTACCATATTTGCACAATATATTATAACAATCATACAATCATAAAGCAATCTAATAGAAAATATATAAATATAGTACATATTATGTACCTATAAAAATATCATAACTCTTGTGCTCCATCCGTATTAGTTGATAAAATGATAATGGACTACCATCAATAAACGTAGATATCCAAAAACTTTTATTATATATTATTGTGCACGTGTATAATGTATATACTGTATATCATACGACCGTTTGTTGGCGGATGCCGAGACCCAAATCGACCGTAAAAACGGCAGTGTCGATTAGCCGGTCGTTGTAGCAGCATCATCAGCGTGACTATTATATATAGCTGAAAATTTGCTGATCTGCTGTCTATAATTATACTCGGTTATATATAAATTATACTTGTGTACACGCAGTGGTCAATTTAATAACCTGCTACACTCGCCTCTCAATTGTGATTACAAAAAATATATTTTTATATTTATACCGTATATTATGAAGTACTTCTATGTTCAATCATGGCGTAATTTTGCTTTTTTGTATCATAGTAATTTTTATTTATAAACATTTAAAAATTAGATGAGCGAAGTATCACATATTTATGGTACACCTAGATTAACGCGACCGAATGAATGTATAATACAATATATATTACATAGCCGTATCAATATATATATATGTGTGTTTGTGCAAATACCTACATGAAGTGCCACTTACTTTCGTCCATTTCCTGTCCACGAGATGAAAACGCGGTTTTACGTCGCGCATGTATACAATGTATATTATGTTTCGCTTGTATAAAATAACAATAATAATACATACATATAGAGTATTATATTAGTATTATGTTTTTATGTGTATATGTATTCGATATTCACACACGACAAAAGTGACTACAATAATGATAATATGAAGATGACCTACGTCTGCACTTCACTAAATATTATGTATATCTTCCTCGTCGGTGACCTTCAATATGCATACTTATACTTATTATTGTAGAAGACTTCAACGAAAACAGTGTCTAGGTCGTGTTATCGTTTAAATACTGTCACCCAACTCTTAACTCGCGCGGTATTCATTATAATATGACCTAAATATTATTATAATACACGCGATAACCGCTTTTTTTCGTCGACCGTCTTGGTATTGCGTGTGTGTAGCGCAAAAATTGTTGACATTACCGTTAGCTGTCTATACACCGGAATACTTAAAATGTAATTTAAAGTACAGTGGTAGGAAAAAAACCAGTTGCTTAAATTCAAGTCGGAGATTTTAAACGATATTGAAAATATAATAAATCATTGAGTGCCGTTGCCTATGCATACCAATTATTTTGTTGTAATAAATTTCGGGATAAAAAAACCTCACTCCGCAATGATTATTTTTGACTACACATTATTTATAATATGTTATCATAATAATACGTTTATATTGTTTTTATTAATCTAAATATTGCTTATCAAAAAATTATTCTTCTAATAATGTAAAGTTAAAGTTGGGAATGACTCGGGACTCTATAATAATAGAGATGCACAAAAAAAACTAATTGTCTTTAATAGTTATACAGAAATATAGGTACTCATGGTTCAGTGATAGATCTAGGATTTTTTTTTAGGGGGTGGAGCAAAATTTTTCATAGTATCATATAATTTTACAAACACAATATTTAGGATTTGATATTAGGCCTTTCAAATATAATATAACTATTAAAGGGGAGAAGGCTGGGTTATTCAACCCCCTAGTCCCCCTTTAATCCACCATTGATATGATTCATAAGTTATTTTTTCATTATAATTAACTTAAAATTATTATAGGGTCCAACAATGTTGATAATTTAATATAATACATAATTCTAATATTGTAAAATTATGGAAACAAATCGGTAACTTTGATTATTAATTAACATTATCAAAGTTTTTTCCAAATAATAATAAGCTCGACAGATACAAAATCAAGCATGAGAATTTTCAACATTTGCAAATCGTTCTTTCACCCTAAACATTTTAAGAGATGATTAAAAAAAATTGGTTTTCCAGCTCTTTCTTAGTAAATATTTAAATTTTTCATATTTTTTTTTCCTTTTTTAAATATTTAGGACGACAATTTTGTGAACATGCAAGCCTGTAAGAAGGAAGCACATGAAATTTCTCACCCCTTAAAAAGACGTAAAATGAAAAATATATTGAAAAACGAGGAACAATAAGTGTCTCTGATCTATTTTTTATTTTAGATAATATGTATAGTTACTATAGTTTTATAATCCTCGTTATTTTCACGAACTTTTACGAAGTAGGTAGACTTATGGTATTTATATAATTATCTTAACTTAGTAACTCACATAATTGCATTACGTTATAATATATTTAATAAAATTAGTAATTTTAAACTAAAGTATTTTTTTTTTTTAATTATTTTGTCAAAATAGTTACACACATACAACATACCCTTATAAAGTACGTTAAAGTTCAACAATTCATTATTTCCATTTTTACCGTGTAAAAATATCAATATGCACCTCTTTTATTATCATAGCGATTATAGATTTTTTTAAATAACACGTTTAATAAATCATTATGCTGTTTTTTTTTTAAATATATATTGTAAGACGTAATAATTAATCATTAGAATCAGTTACAGATGCAAAACGAGGCATTAAAATAATTTATGTTGGCACTGTAACCAGCGGTGAAAATTCATAGCGAATAGCGATTATGTATTATAATTTATAAATGATAGTTAACACGAACTAATTTAAAGATACATAAATCATAATCTTTAGAAATAGATTAATGAGTTAACCTGTTTAAATAGTTAAAGCTGAATAAAACCGGTAATATAACGCAATTTCACCTACACGACATTATTAAATAATATTTTGAAAATTATGCACAAAAAATTAAGCATAACAATCTAATAATTAGTACCTATGACTACAATATACTATATATATAAACACATATAGTACGTTGTAAATATGATAAGATAAAAAAAACAAAATGAAAAAATGTTTTCCATACGTTTAATATTATTATACAATATAATATATATCCAACATATAACTATATAAGTATGTATATTTTATATAATAAAATATGCGCGAATATACAGGCGTTATTCCGTTATAAGAATTATTATTATCCGAATAATTTTCGATAGGTGCGAAAACCGTATTAACGTATCACTATGTATCATATGTATATTATTATTATACAGACGAAAATAATTCAACGAACGTGCATAATATTTATGATATTCGCGTAGGATACTTATATGGCCATGTAATGTATGCATATAATGACAATAATAATCGTAATACATACTTTTATATATGTATATAATATTGAATAAAACTACAGCCTGTAAAAAAAATATATAAGCAAGTAGGTGTACAATAAGTAATTTTATAACATATCTAAATTTAATATTAGTATCATAATAATAATATTATATATAGCAATAATTATGATTACCAACGACGCGCCGTTTCCTCATTTTATTATATCAGGATGACGAGAACCGGTCACAATTATTCGTATATAATATGCGCTATAAAATTTAGGTCGTATTCAGGATACGCGTACATCTTATAATATATTATAATGTTATTATATCAGTTATGAATGCCTTCGACGATGGGGTCAGCCGAGCACCGGTCCGCAAGTAAACTTATCGCCGTATAGTCATCATCTGCATACTCGTTCGAATACACCGGACGTGTGTGCCGAGTGCGCGTATATAATTTAATATAATATTATCTTTAATGTTTTAGTTGTGTGTGTGATTTCAGTATATTTATATACTTAAGCGTACACCATTGCAGAGACGTGTTTTTGCGCTGGAAGATTTTAACGCGCCGGCATTCCGTTCGAATAATAGTAATAATAATAATACTAAAGCGTGTAATATAGTACATATTATATACGTTATAATATGTTTGACCCCGCTATTAGCTTTTATTTCAATTCGTTTATTTATTTTTTTTTTCACTTTTCATGAATTACCCATGAAACGTATTGAATTAATAAATTTCTAAAAAATATTAAAACTGCGTATTCAAAAAATTTGAAATGTATAGAAATATAGAATTTTATTTTTAATTTAATACGTAGATATTGGATACAGGTAATAGCTAAAGGTATATATATATATATTATATATGAATAGCTATTACAGGTTTATATACACGTATTTATTGACTTACACATCTACACACTACATATATCTTTATATGACATGAAAAATCAAAATATTTATTTACTTAGACAACAGACATAATAATATATACATATATATATATATATTATTTTATATATATACTGTAATCATTTTATAAATTCAGACAAAAATTTATAATAATAAATTAGAAAAAATTATTTGCGAATACTTTGTTGAAACTTTAAGTATGCACTCTATATATATTGTTAAGACTGTCTAACTGAAAGTCCTTGATATAATGATATCATTACACAATAGTGTAAAGATTGATGCCTGTCGCGTAGTACCTCTTATATTATATCATCGAATTCATAGCGATTGGAACGTTAAAAGTATGTCTACGTCAATATGTACTAATTAAGTGCCTAAGTACATCTAATATAATTTTAACATATTGTTATACTACACAACTATGATAACCTATGGATTGTCTTGGACACACGTCGTTATCTTAAACATTAAAGCGTAATATAATATGCATAACCAATATGCTACTGCAAGCGCAGTGTAATTAATCAAAACGCGTCAAAGTTTTCGAAACATAACTTTTTAACTTTCTCTACTATTTAGTACAGGAATAACATGTCGACTAATTGTATGGTGGGAGCATAGGCGTAAATTAGGGGGGTTAGGGAGGTTAGCCACCTACATTTTTTTTTAAGTTTTTTAACAAATATAAGGTTATTTATTAGAGAATACTATAAAATGTAGAACGTAATTCCTAATCAGGATATTCGATAGGTATATGTTATGTGAAAATTTAAGCTTCATGTATGCATTTTGTATTGTAAATTTGAAATAGAATTAAAATGATTGAGCTATAGTGCTATACATTAATATTTTATAACGAAAACAATAAAAAGTTATGTATTATACGCCGTTAAATAAATAATTTTAAAATTTGTATATACATCTTACATAATACATTTTAGATACAATAACATTATAAATTTATATGGACGGAGTGTTGGGGCGAAGCCCTCTACAGGCCTGTTCTATGATTATAATTTTAGCCACCCCTTTTAACAATGCAAATTACGCCTATGGGTATCCCGTGTAGGTATCACATACTTCACATATATCACATACTTGATAATTAGATGAACAACTATTTTTCAAAACTCTTGAAAATTTTTATTTTAATTATATATTGTGCTATTTTTGTGATTCTACAGAATAATTTATTTGTCAGAAAACCTCCTAAATTGTGCCCATAGTGTGTATTCAACAAACAAAAATATCATATTTTGTTGTAGCTTTTTCTAAAAGTTCTATTTTACTCTTTTCTAAAAACTAAATTTTTATAATCTATTTAATATGATATAAAGTCAGTCGTATTTAGCTTTACGTTATATATTGTATATCCGTGTACGGATCGTCAAAACACCATTTCCATCCATAATAATACGCGTTGATTGCATGTCGTATACCTAGGTATATTTTAGTTTATTGTAACGTGATGTTTTTGGTATTATACTAAAATGTTCATAGGAACATCAATAATGGGAATGCAGTATTTTATTTTTCCCATCGTCAGTGTTTGTTAGAACACTTTTACAAACGAAAAAACATCAATAAACCGCGATTTCATCCCATTAGAGCGGTTATGACCTGCACCGGTGCGCCACACACACGTCTAATAAGTACATACTACATGTTATAATATATTATTATATATACGCATTTTGTTTAACGGCAATGCATAATATTATGTTAAGACGTTAATAATAATCATAATCATTGTATAGACTCTATACTATAGATCATACGTTGCGGTCACACAACTTCACACGCACCCGAATTACTGTGTCCGTAGAAATACTAATCAACGATATACCTATCAGGCTATACAACTGACGAATGTAGACCGAGACCAATTATTCAACTCGTACAACTGTTTTTGTCATTGATATTTTTATTATAAGATAAATATTATATATATATATATGTATAAATACATAACGTTTTTTATTTTTTGACCATTTTTATTCCGTCCTCGGAGACAATGCCCGTAATAACTGCACACAGCATGAAATATTGTATACACATGCACTCTGGTTAAGTGTAGGCCGTTATCATATATATAGTATAATAATATAATATATATTAATGGGATATTTGTCAGATGAAGTATCCGACTGCGAAATTCGTTTATCGACGTCTCCCCCGTAGCTACGATGCAATTGGATCAATCGTAAAATATAAGATTACAATATGCGTATACTACATAATTATCCAAATCAAATCGAATACCTAACTACGTCACAAATCTACGGCCACCAGCGTAAAAAAAGAATAGCCTACTCATTGAGGTATCTCTGCAGTTTGCTACCAACATAGATTAATACATCGAAAAACAATACTGAAAAATTTGGTTACTTAAGTATGTAACATCATAATATATATTATACGGTATATTATCGTTGCATCGTATTCGTTCGTCAGAAAACATTTTAAGAGAGAGTTACAGTCAAATCCGAGAGACTTTTGTAGATATTATTTTGATGGCCGGTCGCATAATTACATGTCATACGGCCGTGTCAGGAGTAGACGTAGTTCTTCAAAACAGAACATTCCAATAATTATTGGTGTTTGAGAACATTGAATGTTAATACCTATACAAAAATGTATACATATATATATATTATACTGTATTAATAAATAGAAATACATGCTATGATGACATCTTATACCAAATTATTGGTTATTACTTTTCAGTATTAATTATTTTTGGAAGAAATCAAAACAACGGTAAGAATTGACATATACAAAAAATATATTTTTCACAACTAATATAATATATTCTAAATAATAATCGCACTTACGAAAGTTTTCAAAAATCTAAAAACACTGTTAATTGGATATTTAGTTAATTATTATTTTCATAAAAGAAAAAGGTTTTTATACTTTTACATAATTATATGTACCTAGTATACGATTAAGTATGATAAAATATATAGGTAATAATATCCACGTATAATTCGACTAATAAAAATTATTGGTATTAAAGAGGATTATCTTCTCAGTTTAATCAGAAAATTAAATATTTTATGTTCTATGGACACTAACTACCAGAAGTGGTTCTCACGATTATAGCATTTTAATTTTTATGACATCTTTTTTTCGCACGATCTAAAAAATATTTTATTGAATGTCTACAATTCATTTTAAATAAATTAAACATCAATGTAAACATCTTACAGAATATTATATGATTTTCGATTTTAAATATAAATTTATGACTAAAAAATATGAACATAAATAATATTTCTTATAATTATTATATATAACTTTATATTATTGTTTTATGTCAAATGCCAAGTTATATGGTATGGATTATACAAATTTTAGTTTCTTAGCAATATTAATAAATATAATTTCATTATTGTAGTACCTATTTGGTAAATATTTTGTGTAGGTAAAAACTTACGAAGTTGACAATGACTACAATGTATTTTCGTCGCCAACAATGTACATCAAATAGGCAGGTTTATATTTATAATTTTAATGCTTCTAGTTAACTTGTATAATATGCAAAATACCTAACATAAAATAAAAATTCACGGTTTCATATTTTAATATAAATTAAATAGTTAATATTTTTGAACACCTAATTAAACTTGTATGATTTATTAATTTTTAATGCAATTATTTGTGTTCTAAAATACTGTTGATTTTCCTACACTACTATTATTATAACGAATTAACCAATACAACTAGTTAGGTTTGTTTGATAATTATAGTGTAATTTTATTATTTCGTGACTGAAAGGTACTTACTTATTAACCTACTCGTAAACGAACAATTAAATTAATAATCGCCGTTTATGATACATGTATTTATGCTTTAGAATTTAGACACTAAAATATACTATCAATTATTTATGATAAAGTACAATGTAATATATTATTTTCATGCATTAAATTAATTTATGATTGATAATATTTAATTAAAATTGTGTTTAATCCATAAAAAATGTCACATAAACAATTTAAATGAGTCATTAAAAATGTATCTCTAACTATAGCCATTATTATATTATATTTAATTTTTAACTTAAAAAAATATTACATTTTATTATTATAATCAATTAGTAATTTAAAAATGATATTAGTAATTAGTCCTACATATTTCTATATCATTATTAACTAAGATAATAATTCTAAGTTTTCTTGATAAAAAAACCTATTTCATTATTATATTTTTATCAATAGACGTCGTTTAGCTTTCTTAAACAGGACATTTATCGTAGGACATTTAATGTATGACTTTTTTTTTTATTCATTATCATTCAGTAACTAGGTATTAGTGAATTTTCAGTAGATCCATGTACGCAAAATTGTAATTGCATTCATGCAATATCGTACAATATATTAGGCAGTCATTTAGACCTTAAACACATATTTTATTTCTAATAAAATAATAAACACAATATAAATATAATACATATAAATAAACAAAATACATATAATTCACAATATATGAACATTTGATTTATGATTAAATTTTAATAGACATGGTTAGTATAAAAACATAAATATTTAAATAAAAGATTTGTTTAATATTTGATATAAATATTATAGTTTATAAATAGATAAAGTAACTACCATAAAATATTTTACATTAATATTTTTAGAAAAATAAATTACCATTTTAAATGCCCAAAAATTCCATGTTACAAAAGATAATAAAAAAAAAAATTAATATCTCACAAAAATACCTAAGGATAACCTAGGCACATACCTAAGTAGTTGAGTGCTTAAAATAAAAATTAAACACAACAGGACAATAAGGATAATGTATTTTATTGAAATATAGTTTATAGTACTAAATTAATTTCCGTAATGATGTACACGATAATCGGCGTAAAAAAAATGAAAAATAAACTGCATTTCTAGGACCTATATTTTATAATTTTTCCTGAAAAAATTAATTAACTATCTTATTAATGCTTTTGAAATTGCGTATTGGTTTTATTTTTATGTATTACATTTAACTCAGTTAATTTTTTTTATTTTTACATTCCCTTGTATAATAATTATTATTCAAGGAACGATAAATCAATAATTATAAACTGATTTTTATTTTTATATTATTATATTTACTTGTTAAAGGTAGTACCACCTATTTGATTATTGTTATTAATTAAATGGTATATTTGCTTTGTCTGTTTTGTTTGAAAACATAAATAAATAATCTGATTTTAACTTATGGAACATTGACGTTCTGAACAAAACGTTTTATGTTATGTTTTAATGATGGTAATTCAAGTGAACACATTAATAGCATATATACTGTAATGGTTCTAGTGATCGTTCAGCAACGTGGAATGACATCTAAGCTTCATGTACACCAGGAAAGGCGTATATTGATAAAGACCTTGCTCTGTTCACCGCTATTGCTTATATACCTATAACCTATAGGTATACTGATCTTATATATACTACGTATATAGATATATATTTTTTGTTGTTGCAAGAACATCACATATCATAGCTTTAAATTAGAATTGGTTGCTGCATTGCATTCATTTTTTACATTTTATCTATAAAACCAAATAAAGATATGTAGTCGTATTAAACACGAAATGGTCATATCAAGTGATGCGCGTTTTCCGTTATAACGATTTATTAATATTTAGTTATTGTTTATTTTCTTTACTTACAGACATGACTTGTGGCATAGAATGCATCGACAAATGGCTGACGAAAGCATTTTACAGACTCGGTCTAGTGGTCGCCAAACATCCCGGGTACTTTCTTATGGTACCTGTATTTTTAACAGCTATCTGTATCACCGGATTTCAGCGAGTAAAATTCGAAATCGATCCCGAATATTTGTTCAGTCCCGAACAAGGACCTGGCAAGACTGAACGAGCGATTGTTGAGAGCCACTTTAAGATGAACTATTCGTCACTTTTTAATCCAACGCGAATCACCAGACCAGGTATGGAAAAAACCTAATATTTTACAACTTATGTGTAATAATGTAAGCAACAGTAAGAATTTAAATATAAATCGCTGTAGTATATATTTTTTTGTGTATATATTGCTTGTTATGTTTTAAAATACTTTGAGTAAAGTTGAATTCACCTTACTTTAATGTAATTAAGTACTTATATGTATTTATGTTTATAGTTAATAGCATTTATTACTTTACATTTGAAACATTTCCTATGTCAGTTATTAAAATTAATTATATTTAAGTAGATAAAAAGTAATAAAAATAACAATTAAATCCATCAAAAATCATTTAAATAATTAAATCTATAATATTCGTATAATAATAACAAAAATTGTATTTTATTAATTCATAATAAACATTTGAATTATAAAATACTAAAATATAAAAGAAGCTTGTTCACAAGGTTATAAAAGAACGAAATACGTAACAGTTCTGTAAATTATTTTAAATAATAAATATAATACAAAGCTTATGAAGTGAAAAATGTGGTCTTATACTTAGATAAAAAAGGTTAAATAACAATGCATTTTTAAATTAATAACATTTTTTTATATTAAATTATACAGTTATAACGGGATATTTTAATCATGAAAGATATTTTATGTGATTCATATCAATCTCGTATAAAGTAAATAATAATAGTTTTTGGGTAGCTGTTTCGCAAACAGCAAATTAATTATTATCTTTTTAATATACATAATAATTTCTATACAATGTATTATATTCTATAGAAATGGTTTATCTCTAATCTTACATTAATACAACATTATTAAAACAATTTTTAAATTCATTTTGGGATATTTGTTTAAAGCGTAAAAAATTATACTATGAATTCATTATAATATGATAAAAATTTCATTAAAAATGAATTAGATGGAGCGTTTAAATAGCTGAAGTTGTTATGTACATTCATTATTATACTTGAATTTATATTTACAATTTATAAGTTACTATTTATAAGTTCAATAAACAATATAATGGTACTTAATATTTAGATTTAAAATTTATAAATATTTAATATTATGTTTTTAATCAAAATAAAGTGCATTTTATTCATTTATATAATATCTTTAATTTATTATTATATTATATTTCAGGTCGATTTGGTCGAATAATTGTTATACCTAAACAAAGCGACACTATGTTATCAGTTGAAATATGGAAAGAATTACGAATACTTGACGATATTGTCCGAAATGCTACGATCACTTGGGGTCCAGAAAACACTGTTTATAAGTATGATGATATATGTGCTCGGTGGATAGACCAGTGTTTTCCGAATGACATCTTAAATCTAGACTACGTGATGAACGATGTAGTCAATGGTAGTTTGAAGCTGACATTTCCTATCATGTTCAATCCAGTTACGTGGGACGCACATACGTTTCCTGTTTACTTCGGTGGTACCGAAATAGATGAAGACGGATTGATTACAAGAGTACCGGCATTACAACTAGTTTACTTCATTACAGCTGATACTAAAGCACAAGATGAAAGGTAATAATGAATTTAATAATTAAAAGTTCAATTAGTTTTTACCGAGTGCTCAATCAAGTACTTGTAGTCATACTTTAGTTAATATAATAAATATTAATTTCAAGGTTAATAACAAAAACAATCATTAAATTGATCATGTGCAAAACCATAAATTTAATTAATTAACTAGAATAAATTTACTTTATTGTTGGTACATATTTATATTCGTTTTAAAGTCGTTTTATGATTATAGATTTGGAAATATTACTATATTTTAGTGAAATATTGTTTAGCATTATATTCTATCATAATATTATTATTTATAATTTATATTCAATAGCTTTCAAAAACACTTAGACTCAATTATTCTAACTCTCGTTAGAATTATTCTATGATGCGACGATGAGTTTTTTCGATAAACTTAACTATAAATCACGATAAACACAGCAAAATTGATTTATATGATATATTTACATAATATAAATAATATTTATAACGCATGTCAAGTATTATATAATTTTTAAAGTAAAATAGTATTAAATAATTTTGTATATTATGTTAATACATTATTTATATATAATATAAAATTTATTGTCTTACTAAATTAGCTTGTGTTAAAGAAAATTAAAAATTAAAATTAGTTATTAAAATTATAATAGGTACTTACTTATAAAATATTTCATAATAACATCGTGTTTTATGAATTCATAAAACATAAAGACAAATAATTTAATTTTGTGCTTTTATTTTGCGCTATTACCAAGGTAAAAACCTATAAAACTCTCGCTGATATATTTATGACCTACAAAATCTTAACTTTCGTATTTTAACTTATTATCTATTCTATTCTAAAACATCTGTTTTTCTAAATTATTTGAAATTAGAAAGTACATTTTACAACACTATACAATTTATATGAACTTAAAACAGCTTTTTTAATCATAATTATACTTTAAGTTCTAAAACAGAGATCGATCATTCATTCGCGTTCGATAATGCATATACATATTGACAAATTTTGATATATTTAGAACAATTTACTGCATCTATAAAACATCAAGATAAGAGCTTTACAATTTAACGATTTCCAAATATTTTAAATAAATAATAGTTTGAGTTTACCGACGTACACGCGTTAGGTATACGTACCTTTAGTATACGTTGATTATTAAAACAGTCGTTGTGGATTTCAATGACAATGATCATACAATATTATTGTTACATGACGGTAACAAGAAACTTGGGTTTTTGACAGGGGTTCGGTGTGGGAAGAAGCGTTCTTAGACGCGGTTGGCAAGGCCGAAGACTCTGGACGATTTCGTTACATATCCACTGCGCGTTTTGGGTCCAGGACGTTGGACATCGAGCTGGAGAACAACACTAGAACGGTGGTGCCATACTTCTCATCCGCGTTCATCTTAATGGCGGTCTTCTCTGTGGTGACGTGTATGATGACCGACTGGGTGCGTAGCAAACCCTTGCTCGGACTCATGGGCAACGTGTCCGCCGCAATGGCCACAATCGCCGCGTTCGGTTTTGCCGTTTATGTCGGAATACCGTTCATCGGCATAAACTTTGTGTCGCCGTTCCTCATGTGCAGTGAGTACGATAAATAATCTCTATTACTCTAATATCAACTTATAAAATATCGATTATATATTGTTAGACTATTCTTAGTTGTATCGTTAATTGAGCATGGCATTGATAGTATGCAGTCTGCAATATAGACGTTTATAGGCCCCAGAGATTAAAATTATCAAATCCAGGATATCCCTAACGAGTTTTCAGGGAGAAAAGGTTGAATCCGTTTTACCTCTGTATTACATAATTTTAACGCGATGGTGACAGTTAATAAATATCTTTATTTAAAAAATGAAGGAGCATATTGTAATATAGTAAAACAAATACAATCAAATCTTAATCATTATTATTTCAAAGCCAAAATATATTTATTTTTTAATTAAAAAAATTAGTTATGAATTAAGTGACTTCCCCGCCTCACCTCGGGGACTCACTTGTATCAAACCTAGGCAGTATAGTATTTAAATTGTGCCCCTAAATGGCTAAAATATATGTTTATATGACGATGCGTGAGTCTCGTGAGTAACCTACCTATATTTTTCTTCAGTCCTGACTATATCCTGTATATAATAAGTACAATTATTTACGGGTAGTGTATTATTAAATATGTGTAAGTAAATTCTTACCAATACATTGAAAAAGAACTGATTATCTCTAGATAGAAATCCTACCAGTTTTTTTTTTTTTATAACTAAAGAAGAAAAAACCGGATATTCAATTATATTCAGCGCAACTCTACAAAATTTCTATCGATTTAAATATACCTAAAGTACAAGATAAAATTGTATATTTGTTTTTTTTTTTATTTTTATTATTGATTTATGTAAGATAAATTGATTTAAAAGTAATTGATGGTCGACTATCATGACATAAATAGATATTAATAATCATATAATATAGAACTGTTTTAATGAGTTGGCATTTCTATCCGTAGAACATTGGGTCAAATTAATACCTATATAATTTAAAATATTATTTTTTAGCTCTACATGTTAATTTAAATAATATAACTAATGCTTCATAATATACTTAAACGAGTTACGACTTACCAACTAATTTTATTAAATCTCTGCAAATAAAATGTAGTTCAAATAGGTAACGGAGTAGATATATTTTAATTAGCTTATGTTTGTTTCTGTAATCATTGGGTTAGTCAGCACCATGAAAAGTAGGTAAGAATAAATTTAATCTAATTTTCCATTTGCTTAATAAGTGGTAGCAATAGTTACGAATTCTACATTTTTTTTTTTGTGTATAATAACTGAATTGTGAAAACTGAATATATTAAGCTACTTTTGATAATTAACGCGTTTCAAGTGAAAAAGTTTTAGAAAACATAATTGTTACCAGATAACAGCTGATTTTCTCATAATATATTTTATAGTAAGGTGTATTTTATATATAATAACAATATTATAATCATTATGAATGGATTCTTTTTTATATTTTATAATATTTATATAATATTAAAGATAAACAGATAAAATAAATTTTTATTATTTTTTTAATTTATTTAATAAAGTCAATATACTGACATACCTGCAGAATAATTATATTTTTTTCATAATTAGTTTTACATAAGACTATTATTTTAAATTATATTAATAACATAAAATAATAAAATTAGATATATATTTATAAATAGGTAATAGCTAGAAATAATAATTAGCATACTATAAAAGTATAATATGGCATATGTTTGTTAGAAATTTGAAATCGGCATAAAGTCCACATTATCATATTGGATGATTTATTTTATTTCATTATAACAGGATATAGGTACTTATACCTAAGTTGTAACCTATTTTAATATTATATAAATTGTACATAGTCGTATAATTGTTGGATCGTACAACAATGTAAAATCAACTAAAAATAATAATAAAAGAAACATGTGACTACGAATAATCCAATATGCGATTATTAGCAATTCCGTTGTCGTTCGTGGCACCGTTTTATTTGACACACATTCGCTTGACATGCGCACAAATCTAAACAGACAATTTTCACTTTTTACAGAAAGTATACAATGCATTTTAACAATTAAGATTACATATGATTTATTTCGTTATAATTAATTAAAAATCTTTAATAGCATAATCCTAGTTTACGATGCACTTTTTACAAGTATGCTTGTTATTTTTTCTCATAAACTCGTAAGATTTTTGTAAACATACAACATATTTTATGATATTATATTATTATTGATTTAAAATATTTTAAACACTCATAGTTAAATTAAATCGATGCGCTTAACCCAAAATGTACAATTTTTTTTCTCAAATTATCTACTATACACAATACGGTATACGGTCTAAGTCACTGTATAGTACAAATGTTGGTATAATCATAAAAATTAGATAATTATTAATTGTAAGAACTGAAAATTTGTTCATTTTGCCGTAAAAATGTTATCAATAATCTGTACAGTGCACGGCTAGTAGGCAGTTAAATCGTGTTTAATCCTTAACGCATTAAGTACATGCCCCTGTTTTATATTACAACGACCGTTCAATGCGTGATTATTCTTCTTTTTTTCCCGTTCACCGTTTTTAAAATTAAAATTGTGCTCATATTTTTAGTTGAACATTATGCCTCGAGACGCAGTAGTGTTGTGTTAAAAAGTAAACTGTATTCATTTAATTCAACAAGATAAAAATTTCCATATTATGTAATTTTTGATTTGAATGCTTGTATTATTTTAATTTTTACTACGTTATACGTACTGCACTGAAGTATTCGTTAAAATTTGATGAGATAAGATTTTTGTTTATACAGAGAATATCATAAGAATTCATTGAATTATAATGGTGGTGTTAAAATATGTCATTTGGCACTCACGAACAAAGAATTGTAAGCACCCTTCTCTTTTACTCGAAATGGTTGGGATTATGATAGGTAAAAATTTGAAATCAGAAATCAGTAGATGACCATTAAATTGAATATATATATTATAACACTGATATAATATACCCATATACTTAAAGAAGTGGTATTGTACAGAAAACATAAATCTGTAAGTCAACACAATTAATAGATATGGGTGCCATTGTTAAAATGCCAAATTGTCAATTTTTTTTTAACAAATAGTTTTATTATAATTTTTTTATTGTTTTATTCGCAATATCCGTGCACTCTGTAAATCTTAACCATGAGTATATCAGGCTGAGGTGTCCGTAGCAAATGTCCCCCCTCGCCCTCCTTAACACGATGGTCCTGATTGGTATGAAATGGCTACAATATAGGTACGTCATATACATATTTTATATAACATATGACGTAGGTACAATACGTTACCTGTATATTGATATCATCGTATTATATAGGTCGTGATATTACTGATATTGTATATTAATTGTATTGTATTATGTAATTACAATACGCGGATAATAATCTCGACTCACGCGCATTAATATCGTCTGTACTGCGCTTTTCAGGCATTGGAATCGACGACACGTTCGTGATGTTGGCCGCTTGGCGACGTACTCCCGTCACCATGGACGTGCCCGAAAGATTGGCGAGAACGCTGTCCGATGCCGCCGTATCAATTACCATCACTTCGGTCACGGACATAGTGAGCTTCTGCATCGGAAAGTTCAGCCCGTTTCCGGCCATCCAAATATTCTGCTTGTATTCTGGTAAATATCAATTATTCACGTATAATATACATATACCTATTTATATGACGACATCATAACTATTATATATTATTATTATACGATTACGTTTTTTTATTCCTCCGCAGGATTTGCCGTTTGTTTTATATTCGTATGGCACCTGACGTTCTTTTCCGCGTGCATGGCTATCGCCGGATATGCAGAGCACAACAACCGACACTCCATCACGTGCGTTAAAGTCAAACCGGTGTCGATGTCAGGTAAATAAAACGTATATTATCGTTATTTAATATTCAGCCATATCTATAGGAGCGGTGCTGAGTGACACTGCGCTTTCTTTCGAATATAATATATTATACACGCGTATAGTCTACACTCTGAAGACTGAATTTTGTTCAACTCGTCGTGGCATAACTTTAAAATTATTATTCATAAGAATACAATAATAATATTATAGGGTGATTTATTTAATGTAAAATACATAGGTACTCATTGTTTCAAAATATCCTAACGTTTTTTAATATATTTTTACTACATAATATTTTAAGTCATTACAATTTATCTTCTATTTTTATATCGTTTTTATATCTTAGTTTTTTTTTTCTTTTAAATGATTTTTAATTTATAAGTTACAAGTTACAACTAATAAACTATATTGATTATTTATCATGTTATTATTAAATAATAAATAGATCGAAATACTCCGAATTATATACTATTTTGAAAAATATGAAATTAAAAATAAATATTTTCATTCAAAAAAGTAAACAATTTGTAAGTATAAGCATTTAAATTTTGATGAGTGTAGTGGACCAACGTTTTGCAAGGTACTTCTCTGTATTAATCCACTGCGATCATATAAACTTAAAATACTTATTATAACTCATAAGCTACTTGTCCAAAATTCATTTTTTTTTTATCAAAGTACTAAAAAAACTTTCTGTTTTGAAATAAGGAATTAAAAATGTATGTTGACATTATAAAATTCAAAAAAACGATTACCATATAAAAATAAAAAAATATAATTTTTAGAAAAATGTTATAATTTTTAATGACTTAAAATTATGTAAAAAATAATATTTTTAAAAACGTTATTAATTTTTGTACCAACTCAATAAAAGTACAAACAGATACATACAGTGAACGTGTTAAAGTGAATAAATCAAAATCACTACTTTTCAAGAACCGGCAATAACATATCATATCATTTCATTTGTTTTCACCGTACCTTCTGCTATAATGTTAATAATAGATTTCGTATTTAACAAAATATAGATTTTTCGAACAATTATTATTTATATCCATACATGAATGACAAGTTTTTGAATTCATAGTTTTAAAATTTGTACACACATACTGAGATTCTTTTTCCTTTTCCTTTTACTTAGTGTCAACTTTCAAACTCCTTTCTCTTTATTTTACCTATATCTGATACATTATTAATTTACAACCCTATACAGCTCGTATTTCTATGTAACTTTTTTCATAAACGCTTCAATAGGTCTTATAAGACTATTAAAATTTTTCGATTCACATTTTTAGTAACTATATATGTATATAACTATAATATATTAATATATTATTATCCTTTCATATTTTCTAAGATTTTTTTTACTATAGCATGATTTCTTTACTACGATTTATAATAGCATATGAAAAAAAACGGAATTTATTAAGTGATTACCGACTATACAATAGAAATTAAAAACAATTGAGAAAAAATGTTGTTTATGCATTATGACCTTATTTTTTTTTACAGAATGGTCCGAATTTAGGTTCACTAACCTGTTGTTACTAATGATAGTTAACCGGTTTGATGACTCTATAGACTATAATATTAGTATATTTCTATTGAAAATTGTTTTATCTTTTTATTGAACTTTAAAATTTAAAAAGTGATATTATATAAAATTCAAAATTTTTTAATATTTAAATTAAATAGGTACTCATAGTATCCAAATTAACTATTATGATTATAATACGATATACGTAAAATATTTACAATCTTCACGTATGGGTAGACAATTTTGTATTTAGGTGGACCGTCATTGGGTACTGTAGGGTGTGTTATTTAAGGTGTGTATTAAAGCAATTATTATACTACCATAATATAAAAATTATTCTGGATAGTTGCCATCGTTTATTTTTATAAAAAGTTTTCTTAAAATAATTACAGTGATACGTCGATTATCCGCATTTATTTGGGACCGAGGAGTGAGGATAATTAAAAATATACAATGAACATGAATTTAAAATATATTTTATATAATTAAAAATAAAAATAAATAATGTAGTATGTACAATAAATAAGTATAATATGATAAAATAAATATGTGATAATACATATAATATTCATATTATTTTATTATGTTAGTGATAAACTGAAATGCAATGATGGATCATAAGAGGATTTGTTACATTAATTAATACTTCGACTAAAGCAATATTGTACAGATAGTGGAGTATTTTACATTTACCCGATTAAATAGGAAGTATACATATTCAAAATACCTATTACATATAATATGGATATACCTGTGCGGCCGTAAAGTCGAGTTAGTTGATAACAATAATTATTATTATATTTTACTAAAGCTCAGGTGTGTATATAATATGTATTTTCATTAATTTATCGTATAGGTATAATGTGGTATATACCGTTACATGCATGTTAAACCTATTAATTTTGCGACGACTACCTACGCGGGTATACGTTTGGCCTTGAAATGGACGATACGCGTATAGTGCGATGACCGAAGAAAGTCGCAAATCGGACGGATAATAAAAACCGATCGATTCTTTGAATTCACGATCACGTAAAAAGAAAACTAAATGAAGAATTAAAAAAAAAATTATTTTCAGCGTAGATAGAACGGTATTATTTATCATTTAGGAAAATTTAGAGTATGCTCGCGGTAACCTTGGTGTCTGGTGGTAATTTTGTTGAACATATTTAATTAATTAACCGACGCGATACTTTTTCTGTGTAGTATATAATTCTATATAATTATATAGTATAGTCTTGGACGATGCAAACGTTTTAATTAAATAGTTTCGACTCCCGTTATTCATAGTGTAAAACCTCAAAAATTAAAACAAAAAAATGTATTTGGCCCTGCAGTGCTATGAAATGTAATGATTCTAAAGGAACATTTCAGTACATTATTATATTTTAAGTGTAAGTATATTACACTATTGTTATTTATATAACATGGAAATTAAAATACTATGAAGTATAGACGATTAATAATACTTAACTGTTTTTAATATTTGATATTTCTATACTTACATTATTACAATTTTTCGCAACTTCCAGTATAAAGGCAGTAACCATATAAGAACAACTACAAACAGAATAATATTTGACATTTATTTGGTAAAGTGACTGGAACCGAATCAAAAATAACAGGATCTGGAATTCAAAAACCCTTAAAATATTAAGAGTCAGAGCCTGAATCTATATTTTAAATTTAAAAGTATCTGGTTTACAATGATATTAATTTTAATTTTACTCCGTGATAATTGTTTCGATTTTAAAAATTCTTTGATAGACTAATGTAATATGTTTGTTTTCACACGGTTATTTCTCAATAAATTAAATGATTATTGATATTTATATTTTTATATACAAAATAAAACACATGTTAAATTAGGTATAAATAAAAAAAAAATTAAGAATCTTTTAATACTTGTTATGGCCGGAACTCTAACTCAATTATAGTTAATGTACATTTTTCTAAAACCAGAACCTTTCAAGGAAAAATTGAAAAAAACAAAAGGCACCGTCGATTCTTGATTTATTCCTTTCAAAATATGTTTTAAAATTGTAACTGATTCTTTTTAAATCTTATTTAAATTATATCAATACCACATATTTTAGGAAATAATATTATATTATTATGGAGTCTTATGCTAAAAGTAGTTTCCAATTAATCAATAAATCATAAGTTTTTTATAGTTAATTGATATAATATGTTCTACTGCTTCAGCTCCTTGTGTATGTTTTAACTTTCAAGCTAGAACCAAAGTATTAGTTACCTTGGATATAATGTATATCCTATGCGATTACACTAGGTGATGATAATTTAGTATATTATATAATAATATATAATAATATACTCTTGACAAAATAACTATTATATTTAGTAGGTATCTAGCTAATAATTATTTTAATTTTTATACAGACACGCTTGGAACTATAATTTATTTCACCATTATATTCACAATTAACAGGTAAATATAATTGCTTGCGTACTGTTTTAAATATAATATAATAAGTATATGTATATGTAATACATTTATACATATGACTTAAAAGTACATAATACACCCAGTGAGTTTAAATCGTTATTTTGCGCAACAGCAATACTATACTTAGATACACTTAACTAATTACAATTTACAAATAACAATGTCAAAAACCATTGTAATATATAGGTATACCATAGCTTTATACATTTTCGAAAGTTATGTTAAACCATCGTCGTCATTGATGCAGTTATAATATAGGTAAATACCTATTATGTGTACATAGGTAGTATATATAATATTATTAATATTATTATGTATAATATATGCTTAAATAAAATTGTAACGTTACGTACATTGGACGACCGATAAGCGATTATGAATTATTATGAAATGATTCTTGAAAATGTCAAACAATATTGTTTTTATAAATTTAAATTTTCATTTAAATAAAATATAAAATAACGTACTACTATAAATACATGTTTGAACTTCAATATATACACTTTTCACTGATACATAGCCACCATACAATATATTATTTCAGAGTTGACCGACTACAATAAACATATCTATATATAAATAGTTATGGGTGTGAGATGGGCATAGAATGTGTGCGCGTGAAAAAATATTATCCATACTACAATAATATATCACGTGTCACGTATGATACGTATTATACGGTAATTTGAATGCGTTTATAAGAATGGGATGTCTGTACGACCGTACATGAAGTTTATAACCACAGAGTGTAGCTATATAATAAACTATAGGTATACCTCCTATTGCAATATGTACGTTTTCAATAGAAGTGGTACCTGCCTATTACCTAGGTATGTTACCTACTTGCCATATCTATTTTTTACGTTTTAACTGTGTATAAGTTTGTGCATTCTTCTGTATAGAAATCGTGTGGGTACATAATAATATAGATAAACAAATTAAGATGCAAAAATAAAGAATTACATTTTATAATAATATAATATAATAATACAAATAGTATTTTACCAGCTATGGGTGGCTAGGTACTTAATACACCAAATAAAAAGTAATTACTGTAATTATATTTCACAAAACGACAAAACACTATAAATGTATAAGCGCCTCATAATGCATTACGCTGTCGAGAGATCCGCTTTTAAATCTATCGATATTCTGCGAATGTCACTTATGTATTCGGGAATGATATATGGGGCTTTTGGGGCACACTGTATATTATAAAATCAATCACTGTAGCGAATACCCGCGTGGTGTATCCATCATGTATATAAGTATTACACTTACTGCGATATTAAACAGCAGTGTGATTTACGTTGCAGACAAAGAGTCGTGGCTGTACAGAGTGTTCTGTTCGGGCGGAGTGAACCCCAAGGACCCCGAAAATCCACGGGACAACCCAGACAACGCCATCATGGTTTGGTGTCGGGACAGTCTGGGGTGGGCGTTGAACCAGTGGTACGTAAAGTTGATGGTGCTTTTCGTGTTCGCTGGATACCTGGCGGGTGCGCTGTACGGTACCACCACCATCCAAGAAGGACTGCAGAGAAGAAAACTGTCCAGGGCCGACTCGTACTCCATCGAGTTCTACGACAGAGACGATTTCTATTTCAGAGAATTCCCGTACAGAATTCAGGTACGAATAACATACGTAAATTATTATTATTACTATCGATATTACATGATATAATATTATATTATTACTATAATTATATAGGTACATTTACCTATACTAGAATTCAAAATCCAATTAAAATTATTCATATACTGTTGAAATTTATTTCATTTTTCAATATTTAAATATTATAATATTTCAGGAGGTACTAAAATTATAATAAAAAAAAACAAGAAACTATAAATTATTGAAATTTAAAATCATTTGGTTTAGAGAACTCGGGATGTAGGTATTACATTAAAACCTGAGAGTGCAGTGTGCAGATATAATATATTTAAATATTATTATCTTTGAACATGCATTATGTGCAATAAAATAATCAATGGTGATTGATGGTATTATTCTACGTGTTTCCATTTGTCGTCGGAATCTCTTTTTCTAAGAATTTATTGATATTATATACCTACACGTCATATAAGAACAACAATAATGGTCAATGGAATGTGATTATTGATTAACTGTATTGTCTGTATTATATCCGTCCGTTATTAATACTGGATGTATTGAGTGTAATCATATATTCATATAACCTCATGAAATAATATTATTAATATTCAAGGTTCTGGTTGACTAGAATGTATTCGTGTGATGGTGATTGGTGACGTGTATTATGTTATAGGCACGATGAGGGACAATCGTATTGATATAATTATAAATTATAATTAAATATTATGCTTAATTGTAGTAGTCAGAAAACGATAATTTTGTCATCAATGTCGACTTGCTTATTAGATATAGTTCAATTAACAGTAATAATCATACATTTTGAAAATGAAAAAAATGTCAGGGTTGAATTATAACTTAATGCGACCCTAAATTAAACGCGCATACCATGTTATTATTATATTATAAATAAGCGACCACGATTAGGATTCAAAATTTAGTATTACATTTTAGTATTATACATTGGCAGTTAGGCGTAATGCATAACTATTGTATTTGTATAATCTGTAAAAAATAAACCGTTCTGCGAGAAATTGCGAAATAGCTGTTAAATATAATTAGTTCATACATAATATGTATTCAATGAAACATTATGAAAATGGAAGATTGTTTTTTGGTTTTGTGTTTTTTTTTTTTAATACAGTTTTTAAAACAACCAAACGATAATAAAGTACCACGCAATCTTTATTTACACATAATAGTTTTAACGAAATTGGTAACGACGGAAAATCGATTGTATTATAAGTATTAATTACTTTTAGGGTCCTAATAATAATATTTCCTAAGGAAAACGTTATAGATCAAATTTCATATTGAAAAAAAATACTAAAACGCGTAATAATTTCTGAATCGATTTGAATTTTTTTAGAAAAATAAGGAGATTTTTTTTGCTGATTATAATTTTTTATCTCCAATAAATTAACATAATTAAACTAAAAATATAATTTAATCAGTAAGAAATGGCTTTAGAATACGAATGCGCGTTTTAAGAGTTTTTCTAGGATATGGAATTTTATTAGTGCAAAGCTTCCGGTTCTCTTATAAAAGTGTCTGACGAATGTAATGTGTTGAATATACAACTGATACAAGTTACAAGTTATACAACTATAACATTTTTACAATGAAGGATAGAGCGATAAAAACGAATCTATTAGACTAGTCTTGTTATCAGGTGTAACAAAATACTAGTTTATTTAACATTTCAAAATTAAAATATAATTTACATAATATACTATGTACAGTATAAACATAACACTATATTTCTATTCAGGTAATAATTGCCGGTGAATTGGACTATTGGGACGTGGACGTACAAAACGAAATAGAAAACTTGACCAAGACTTTCGAGAATTCGACGTTCATATCTAGTCCACTGTACACCGAGTCTTGGGTGCGATCATTTGTGAATTATGTGAATCGAAATCAAGAGGAACTCAACGTGACCATCGATACACGTGAAACGTTTTTGCAGACACTGAACGACGTACGTTTAAAACATTTCAGTATATAATAATTTTATATGATGATTAAGATACGGTGGGGCACAGTGGATGCACTAATTACTTAACTCCGTTGCTAGTTTCTAGATGGGTGACCGACCATCTGGGAAATTAGTGATACACGCACCATGTGCTACCTAACCACAACCATCGAAATAAAAATAGTATCTAGATAAAATCTCTCCAAATATATATATATAAAATATATTACATGATTTTGAATATTCGACATACTTTTAGTAAATCGTTTACTTGTATACGCTTTTATAGCTGTGGCTGTTCAAACCGAATCCGTTTTCGTTGGATGTTAAGTTTAACGACGACGGTACCAAAATCGTCGCTTCTCGATTCATGATACAAGCGGTAAATATTAGCGATGGCAACATGGAAAAAGATATGGTGAGAGAACTGCGGAAAATCGCTCACGAATCTCCGTTAAATGTTAGCGTTTTCCATCCTTACTTCGTGTTTTTTGATCAGGTAAGATTACGCATTATAGTGGTATCATAAACTAGACATACCTACCTAAAATATTGTCGATATTATATAATAATGTGTAATATATTTTGATACACGAATAATTTAAAATTACATATTGTGTTTACTTCAGATAGTCTCTAAATGAACTGTAGTTGGTTTGTACCGAAATCAAGTAGGCGCATATAACTTATATGTTTCACAAGATCAATTGTTTGAAAATAGTCACAAAAAAACGTCGACACAAATGTCTCGAACTGCACCAAACAATCATTATATTATAGACTTGTAAAATATTTATGGTTCACAAAATTATTTATCCCCTTTAAAATATATTTTATATTTCTCACACATCATTTAATGATTACACGATTAGAAATGTGACATCAAAACAATATATCGTAGCTTGTATCATCCTACATAGGTATCTACTTTAAAACTAAAACAATCGATTTTTTTTTTTTTTTGATTCAGTGGTATTTGTTTTTATTTTAAATTACTTTCGAAAGCGTTAAAGTAATATTAACTTCAATTAATTGCTTTGAAATAGCAATAGAAACTTTCATCACATAATGGAAAAAAATCTTTCGAATACATCCAAATCTGCTTGTTTTGGGCCATATATAGGGCCATCCTTAGAATTTACAAGGCCTAGGGCAAAAATACTTGTAACACCTTTTTATTGAACCTACATCGTTATTTTGATATTTAATAATTATATAAAATATACAATTTAAATGCTACGAAAATTAAATAATTTTTAAAACTGATTTTATTACATTTTTCAAAAGTGAGGCTCCAAATTTAATCAAAATGCGTGAGGCCAGGGCCTGGGCCCTGCTCGCCCCTCCCTCCCCCTAAGGACGTCCCTGGCCATATACCTATACAGTATACTTATGTATGTAACTAAACGTAATAATTTTTCTTTTTGTGTCTCCGGCAGTTCGAACTCGTTAGGCCCACATCGATCCAATCTATGGTGGTGGGCGGGGCGACAATGATGCTGATTTCGTTCCTGTTCATACCGAACGTGCTGTGCTCGCTGTGGGTGGCATTCTCGATCGTGTCCATCGAGTTAGGCGTGGTCGGCTACATGGCCCTGTGGGGCGTCAACCTGGACACGATATCGATGGTGAACCTGATCATGTGCATCGGGTTCTCGGTGGACTTCACCGCGCACATATGCTACGCTTACATGTCGTCCACGGCGACGCGTCCCTCAGAACGGGTCCGTGAGAGCCTATACGCGCTGGGCCTGCCGATCATCCAGGGCGCGGTCAGCACGGTTCTGGGCGTGTCGGCCTTGATACTGGCCGGCAGCTACATATTTATGGTGTTCTTCAAGATGATCTTCCTGGTGATCGTGTTCGGCGCCCTGCACGGTATGATCCTGCTGCCGGTGCTCCTGTCACTGTTCGGTCCAGGCGCGTGCTGCGGCGGCGGCCAGTCGCGGAAAGCTCGACGCCCGTCCACCGCGGCAGACGATTGCAAGTCGACGCAGCAGCTGGCCGGTGGCTACAACAACAACGGCGCTGGCCGTGGACCGTACTGCATACCGCACCCGTCGCTGCTGCAGCCGGACTTTGGTGAAGTGGACAGGCGGTACCGCGGAAATGGGTCTGCCAATAAGCCGTACGCCGCCAACCAGAGGCAGGACAAGGACATGGGTCTGGGCACGTCGGAGGACTCGAGCGAGAGCAGTTCGTCGAGATCACAGCGACGCCGATTGAGAGAGGCGGCGGAAGACGAGGCGCAGCGCCGCAAGTATCTGGACGGTTGGCGGAAGGCCACGGGCCACTCGATGCCGATGGTGCCCACGAGGCCCACGGGTTACGGGGCACCCACCGCCGCCAGTAACGACACGGGTTACGGTCAACGGCATTCCGGTGGCGGCGCCGACGGTTACTACAACGGTCGACCGGCCGGGCCAGGTTATCATCGCGACGATCGGCCGTATAGAAACGACGGCCGATACCATTAGGACTCGGGCGTGTCTTGTTCACGCCTGCGACCTGGTGTTTGCGGTCCAACGCGTCCGGTATTTCCTAATAAGACTCCGAGCCAATCATCGATGTGGGTTTTTCTGCAAAACGCGACGACTTTGTGTTTCGTGTGTAAATATAAGTTAATAACGTTGCCAGTGATTTCTCTTGCGCATAATATATTATATTCGTACAACGAGAAAGAAATATTATAACGTTCTAAATGAATCTAACAATAGATGATTTTTTTTTTTGTGAACGACATGTTCTCGTAGTCATTATTGTTTTTCGAATTGCTCAAAAGTAAAATTAAAAAATAATATCGAAATCTATCAATAGTAGGCGATATATATAAATATAAATGGTATTATAAATTATTATAATGATCATAGTTATTTGTTAAAATTAATTTTTAGGCACATTGTGTGGACGTTACCTACAATTAGCTTAAGTTTGACATATTATATTTTTTATGTTTTATTATTTTATTTTGTAAACATTACATTAAAATAAAAATTGTATTCATGAAAAATATCTATTATCAATTATATATCAGCTATCACTATAGCTAAATTTAAATTTAACATCTAAGCATTAAAAAAAAAATTATTCATTAATCGTACACAGTAGTTCCGTGTCAAATTAGGGTTTTAATTTCCTAACTATCTAAAATTGATCGTATTAAAAATAATACCTATATATTTCGTTCATCCAAAATTGTAACTCATGATTTATATAATGGATTAATGGTAAAAATAAATAAATAACTCAGGTGTTTGTATTTACAATAATATAATATTAAAAGGAATTAATATTTTTAATATACAAATTAACATTATAATAATTTGGTATCTAGCTACTTAAAAGACATTGATTTATTGTTCTTCTGGTCCACTATAATTCGGAGAAGTCGGTGAATAGCTGGGTGAAGATGGAGAATAATTTGGACTTCCAACACCGGGCGAATATGTTGGTGATGTAGGAGAATATCTAAAATAAAATTTTGTTTATTTTATAACTGATAAGTATGAAAATGGATTGAAAGTGCATCTTATTGCCGATTTTTATCTTACCTGGGACTTGTTAAAGAAAAGTTAGAAGGCGAGTAAACCGGTGAACTGGGACTGTAAGACTGGTTATATTGTGTAGCTCCAGCATTTGGTGTATGTTGTATAGAAGATGGAGAGTATGACGCATTTGATGGTGAATACATTGGACTAGTTGGAGAATAAGTTGGACTAACAGCAAGAGAGGGTGAGGTGGGCGAATATTTATAATTGCTGGCACCAGATGCAGCACTAGGAGTATATGATGGTGAAGATGCTGTGTATTGCGGAGAGCTAGGGCTATAAGATGGTGAAGTTGGACTATATGATGGCGATGTGGGGCTATACCTATTAAAGTAAAAACAATTTTAATTATTAATGTCAAGTAATTCATATCAGAATAATAAAAACCATGATAAATAAACTAATGCCTTAGTCTTGGAGCTTAAAAAGATGATTAAAATCAAAACTTATTATTATAATATTTAATGAAGTTATTAAAATTTGAAAATATATTATAATATTAAGACTACTTACGATGGAGAAGTCGGACTATAAGATGGAGATGTAGGACTGTACGATGGAGACGTAGGACTATATGAAGGGCTGGTAGGGCTGTATCTAAAATAAAACAAAGTGTATTAGATAACTTTTGTGTATACACAATATACATATAGAATATAAGTAAAAACTTAAGGATAAATTAATAATAATAAGTGTTAAGTTACAACACAAACTCAATAATAATTTTAATTAACTTACGAGGGAGATGTAGGGCTGTATGATGGAGAGGTAGGACTGTATGACGGAGATGTTGGGCTATATGAAGGTGATGTTGGACTATATGATGGAGATGTTGGGCTGTACCTAAAAGAAAAAAAAATTAGAACTATTTATTTAGTAAAATAATTTTAAATACATACGAAGGACTTGTTGGTGAGTATGAAGTATGAGAGTAGGATGGACTAGTAGGTGAATATGATGGACTGGTAGAAGAATAGTTGTATTTAGGTGACATAGAGGAATATTTTGGTGTGTTTTGTTGTGTGGCTGAATATTGTGGACTTGTTGGTGAATAATTAGTAGGAGTCATAGATGGAGACATAGAACCAAATTGTGGACTTGATGGATAATTGTAGTTTGGTGACATAGAGCTAGGACTAGGGACATATGGACTGGTGGCCATTCCTGGAGATCCAGGGCTACCAGGGGTCCCTCCACTTGTCATCCAGAATGGAGATGTCCCACTAGCTTCACTAGATCCAGCTGGAGAAAATCCAGGTCCTCCAGGAGTCATACCAGCTTCCAAACCTTCAAATAATGTAGTGAAAATTTAATAAAATAAAAATAAATACTTTTAGGTTTTTAAGTAACTTACTTGAAGACCAACTATTTTGATAAACTGGTGTGGAAGTTTGATCCCAAGGTGTCATAGCAGGAGACATTGATGGTGTTCCAGCAGCCATAAACATACCACCACCACCCATACCCATGTAACCATTATCCATAGGTATTTCTATACCATCCTTAGCTTTTTCAGAATCCAAAAGTAAATCAAAACAACCTAATGAAAACATATATTATGTATTATATTATAATATGTTTAATTCTTTATTTTTATTAAAATAAAATAACTAAATAATTTACCTGTTCCCATTCTCGGCAATTGACCCATAATGATATTTTCAGACACTCCTCTCATTGGATCAACTTCTGCATGTGCAGCAGCATCCAATAATACATCAACTGTTTCTTCAAATGAACATCTAAATAAGTACATTTTGTTAATTAAGTTTAATAACAAAATTATTACATAATTAATTCATATCATTAAAAAAAAATAATTTACCTCATCAAAGCTCCCGTATCTTGTCTATTAATACCATGTCGAGTAATGGCCATCAAATGACCTTTGGCTGTCATTACATCACACAACAATGCCAAATGACGATAGTTTACATACAAACCATAAAACTGCAATACAGTGTTCATTTCTTTTTCTACAGACTTTCGTACAGCTTCAATACCCAAGACCTGATATTCAAGAATAGCTTTAGTATAAATTTTTTTTTCGTTACAAATTTTAATTTAGTAGCTTTAGTTATTATATTTACCGAAAATATTTCACAAATATCATTGGAAAATGTTCTTACAGGATCAACATCTCTTTCACTCAGCACCTTCATTAAACTAGTGCCATCAGTTTCCAATAACCAATCAGCGATTGCTTTAAATTCTCCAGTATCAGTAATTATTATTCTTTTTTTTGAGTCTGTTTGAGGCAAATGCATGTATACTTTTGCTATGGCTTCTATGCCCTATGAAGTAGGAAAATAAATATAAATAAATAGTAAGTTAAATTTAAAATTATACTTGTACTGTTATTTATATACTTGTAAGGTCATGTCAGACAACATATTTGCTTCAATACATCTAAGGAACATATCATCTTCCATTTTATCAACAGTGTCTTCATCATCGCCTCCATTCATTTTTCCATCTTCACCGTTCATTATGCGTATACGTAATATTAATTTATCAGCATTGTCGTCATTAAATATACAATTGAGATCATCACCAAAACCTGCATTGATTTTTTCAGATATTGCTTCCATTGTTAATTTTTTATCTATAAAATAAAAAGTTTATAGATTGATATACTAAGAATTATAAAATATATAATTATCAATTACCAGTCATTCTTTTTCTATCTAATTCAATACGCAACAACCAAGGTGAAATTCTTGATGGATCAAAGTCAGGCATTTCATAATAAACATTTACAAATTCCTGATCTTCTCTAATAACTGTATTCTGAGGATCAGGATCATAATAAATAGCAGTGTTGGCAGTAACTTTCCTCAATGTAGTATGCTCAAGACGACACAGTACATTTTTAGCTTTTTCTGCATCTCTAGCAGCTGCTCCAGTCAAAAATACAGTTAAAGATGGTGCTTTTGGTTTTTTACTGATGTTAATAATTTCCTAAAGTGTATTCAATTGTCATTATTTATTGAATGTAATTCAAAAATAAAACATTTACCTTCAATCTAGGCACTCCAAGAGTTACATTCTTTGAGGATACTCCAGCAAAATGGAAAGTATTTAACGTCATTTGAGTAGCTGGTTCTCCCAAACTTTGAGCAGCCAATGCTCCTACCATTTCTCCAGGTTGTGCCTGAAAAAATTTAATATTATATGGAATGGCATAAGTTTCTTTAAAAGGAAACATACTTGAGCTTGTTTAAATCTATTTTCAATTTCTCCAATTAACCACTCAAATGCTTCAGAAGATAAACGAAATCTTTCTGACACAAGCTTTGTGCAAAGAGTGGAACGCACCAAACATTGAAACAATAATGTAGCATTTTTATTTGCTTTTTTGCTCAACTCATCTTGACCAGCTACAATAACACACTTGTCTAACAACTCTTTAACTCCTATAATAACATAAAATACAAATATAAATTACATGCAGTTTAAAATACATATTCAACACAATCATACCATTTATGACTTTAACTGGGTTCAAGTCTGTTTGCCCTCGTTTGTTAATATGAAAAATTTTTTGAACATTCCAAATCATACGTTTTAAATTACATGGCAATACCACTTTACTTTCTCCAGAAGGAAAAATTTCTCTGAGAGTATCTCTATCATTATTTAATTGTTCCCATTCTTTTTCTAATTCTGATACACTATCATTGCTTCCCATCAAGTCTTTTAACACATCTTCAGTAAACATTTTTCTCATATGTCTTTCATTTGAAACATCGAATTTAAACTCGTCTTCAAATTTTTTGTGTGATGGTTCTATAGTAGCAATACTCTGGAACTCTACTGCTTCACCGCTAAGACCATCTTCACCATAACGCAACTGAATCAACTGACCAACAGAGTTACGAACAGTTCCATCATAGTGAACCATGACAGACTCCATAGCTTTTATCAAACGTCTTTGAATATAACCTTATAAAAGACATTATTACTAAAACATAATGAGACATTTTTATACAAATATAAAAACTTACCGGTTTCAGCAGTTTTTACAGCAGTATCAATAAGACCTTCCCGACCACCCATAGCGTGAAAGTAGAATTCTGATGGTGTTAAACCAGCAAGATATGAATTTTCAACAAACCCTCTAGATTCTGGACCATAATCATCTTTAATGAAATGTGGTAGTGTACGTTTACGAAAACCAAACGGTATACGTTTGCCTTCTACATTTTGTTGTCCTACACAAGCAATAACCTAAAAACCAACCAGGTTTATGTAAAACAAAAACATTAAAGTAATAAGTTAATAATAATATAACATACCTGAGAAATATTAATATTAGAACCTTTAGCACCTGATACAACCATAGCCTTGAGATTGTTGTATTCAGTCAAAGATTTTTTAGCAGAACCTCCAGTCTTGTCACGAGCATCATTTAAAATTCTATTTACTTGATTTTCAAAAGTTTGGCGAAGAGTGTTACCAGGTGTTGGCTCGAGATCCATATTATGAGCTTTTTGTATAACTTCAATTACATCTTCCTTAGCTTTTTTAATAGCTTTTTGAATTTCCAAATAAGTTTGAGGATCAGCAATAGTATCACCAATACCAATAGAATGGCCTAAGTTAGTAATAAATGTATTTAAAAACATAATATAAAAATATATAATATATTAAGTACTTTACCTTCATATAAAAGCCAGTTATTAACTACAGTCTGAATATTACCATAGAACCGTCCACACACTTCATGTCCCAATTCCAACATACAAATATGGAGCAATGACCCAGCTGAAGTACCTAAAGTTTTCTTACACAATATTCCCATCACTAATTCACCATGTTCAACCATTACCTAGAAATTAATAAACTAATTATTTTAAATAATAAATAAACAAAAACACAAAATTATAATAAACAAGTATCACGCAAAAAAAAAATACAAAATAAGGAAACTTTTAATTAATGAGAAAGAGAACTATACTCCGTTCTAAAAGAAAATACACCTGACAGCGACCAGTTTCTGTCCAATGGCACGCATATCCTACAGTATAGGTAGTGACCTGTAGAAAGAGAAAAAAGTGCGCAGAACTGGTGTAATCTCTTTTGGAACGGAGTATATATAGTTTTAGTGACAATGTTATGTGTAAAATTATTATCAAAATAAAATTACAATAAATAATAATTAAACCTTTGTATCACCAGGTGATATCCACTTATAAGGTCCATTATCTTCTTCATCAGGGTGAGTAGAATGAGTACGTATCAAATTAACGTTACCAGGTATAATCAATGAGAAAAGTTGTTTACCAGTCCACATTGGTTTAGGTTTAAGAATACATGGGGTAGGCATTTTTCCATCCCAAATTGGTAGATGCATTAATAAATTCATCATTTGTTCCTAAACAAAATTATTTAATAAAAAAAGTACATTGTATAATTTGAAAAATATGCAGAATTATATTATACACTGTTTTCAATGGAGTAACTACATGTGGTGCCCGATTTTTGTCCACAAAACATATTCATTAAATTGGTTTTAATCAACTTTTGTTGTCAACTTTGATTTCAGAAGTAAAATTTCTTTACTATATTATTCTTAGTAAAATACAAAGCTGGTGGTTGATAAAATAATAAAATATGTACTTGAAAGCATGAAACTTAGTATGTGTAACCATAGCAATTGCTACTTCTTCCGTGTGTACGTGTGCAGATGATCAATGACCAAGGTTACTCTTTTTTGAGACAACGTATATAATTCTTATTTTTTTAGCTATACAAAAATAAAAGGATTACTTTTTCAAGAAATACATCTCTTTTCGTCATTTTTCTGATGGCTGTCAAAGTGTCTTGCACAATTCCCATAACAGGTTTATTAGCTTGAGGAGTAATAATTTGTCTAGGAGTAATATGGATATTTTCCACTTCTGCTCTTGTTTCCATGGACTGTGGCACATGAAGATTCATTTCATCTCCATCAAAATCAGCATTATAAGGAGAAGTACAACTATTAAAAATAAGTATAAATATTACATATCAGTAAAACATTATTAATTTATAATAAATTTAATAATATACCTTAAATTCATTCTAAATGTGGACCAAGGTAGAACTCTAACTCTATGACCCATCATACTCATTTTGTGTAAAGTAGGCTGTCTATTGAAAACTACTAAATCTCCATCTTTAATATGTCTTTCAACTTTATAGCCACATTGCAAATGCAAATCTGAAGGTTTAGGATGAAAACGTAAATCAATTCTCTCACCATTATCACGTATAATATACTTAGCGCCAGGATATTGAGAATTACCACGACGAACTAACTCCAACATACTAATAACATTAAATTTTAAATATCATAATACATTTTTTTAAATAAATATTAATAACACTCATGAATATAAAAAATATACTAATTCTACATACTGATCTATGTTAAATGGGGTAACAATTTCAGGAAATGTCATATTTTGAGCAATAGTACGAGGTACACCGACTTCATCAATTCTCAGATTTGGATCAGGTGTAATAACTGTACGAGCAGAAAAATCTACACGTTTTCCCATCAAATTTCCTCGAATTCTTCCTTCTTTACCTTTTAACCGTGCTTTAATTGCTTTTAGAGGTTTACCAGACTTTTGCATTGCCCTAAAATGTATGTATAATATTTTAGCTTTACCATTATATAAAAATAATAAAAACCAACACATGTATGCATTTAAACTAATAAATATTAACATATTCACTGTGGATCTATTTTTTTACATGTAAAAGAGTATAGAAGAAAATCAAGACTTTTTTTTAGATATTCCCACTTCATACAAATTTTTTGATCAAATGTTGTTTTACATCAAATGGCATCATAATTGAAATATAATATACCAAATCATTGCTTTTTAATTCTTTAGTTAACATATTTTATTTTATAATTTTATAATAAATAATTGTTTTGTTTTTTTTTTTAATATTATATTTATATAACAATAAAAAATAAAATATAATTAAATAGTTAAAAAAAAAATAGACAGATCAATGTTTCGACAAAAAATTGCATTAATATAGTAAATAAGATAATGTCTACAATACAGTGTAAAATAATGTGTGAATGATGGCAATTTGTGAATATGTAAATTATGTTGATAAGGTTACAAAATATTATAATTGATATTGATTTTTTCAGGTATAATATTATGAAAAATAATCTACTGTAATCTCAATAAATAAGAATATTATTTAATTGATTTCTATAAAGACTTTTCCAGCCAGCTTACCTTGGTAGACCCGGCATATCATTATCTACTAAGGTAGCAACATGGTATTGTAACATTCTTATATTTTCTGCTATAATATGAGTAGCAGCACCAGATTGCTCATTGCGAATTAATTCATTATTACATTTTATAATATCAGATAATTTGTGAGTTAAATCATCCTGTAATATAAAAATATTAATAATATAATAGATAGGTAACACTTTTTTTTTTAAAGATATTAATGAATTTACTTGATTTCTCATAGATCCAAACATAACAATAGCAGGTCGGACTGGTAAAGGGGGAACAGGTAAGACTGTTAGTACCATCCAATCAGGACGTGCAAATTTAGGATCCATCCCCATGATTACAACTTCTTCATCAGTTATATGTTTCAAAATTTCATGCACACGTTCAGCAGTCAAAGGTATTTTTTTTTCCTGAGAATCTTCATTAACATGTTTCCATTCAGCAGTCAAATCCAAACCTACACGTCGTATAGTAGGTTGATAGCGACCACAACCACCATGTCCTTGTTTTTTTGGCTAAAAAATCAGTACACATAAATTAATATGATTAGATTATTATTAAATAAATAATCTATCATAAAACAATCCTTTAGTTACAGGCATATTTGGATCATTGACATTATCTTTGTTAATATCTAGTTCATCACCGCCTTCACAAATATTTTTTCCTTTACATAGATCATATATAAATGCTAAACGTTTTCTTTGCTGTCCCTTTGATTTCATAACAATTTCTTTTACTTTAGGATGAGTCTATAAAAAAATAAAAACCAAAATAATATAATTATAGATAATAAGTTTACTTTCAGCATACTTACTGGGCTAACTAATAATTTGGAACAGTAAAAACAAACACAGCGCAGAATTTTTATGGCCTTAGTTACAAAACCTACATGAAACACAGGTTTAGCTAGCTCAATATGACCGAAATGTCCACAGCATTCAGTCATATTACCTATAAGTACATTAAAAATTAATAATACACATTGAATATGAGTGTTCTCAAGGACACTCATAAGGGACACTCTGTTGGGGGGTATGGGGGTATAGATCTGCTTTGGCCAGTATTTTATGTAATATGAAGTTTCCATACCCCCCAACAATAAAAATCCTGAGAACGCCTTTGACATTGAAATTAAGTTACAATTATCCCTCTAACCTGCACATGTCTGACATCTTGAAAAACGATCAATAACACCTTGCCTAGGATCCATAAGTCCGCCAAGCTTTGGACGTCCACCTTCCATAGTCTCTGCAAAACGAATACCACCTTCCGTGACTGACATACGTCGCTATAACCATCAACAAATAATTAGACATGTTCAACCATGAAAAAATATTAAACTACATTTAAATAGTAATGTGTTTATTAAATATGTAAATAAAATTAAATAATTAGATAATGTCTAGCAATAAATACAAGTTACTTAGATATATTTTGCTAGATAAAAATGTTTGATCCTTACTGAAAATTTAGTTTTTCAAATTTATTTTGTAGTCTTAATAATCAATTAAATTTATACATGGTGGAATGTATAATTGGTACCATGAGGTAGTAAGGCTAGTAAAGACTCTGATTTATGGTTCTATCAATATTAATCAAAGTTTCTCACATCTCACATTATAGAATGAAACTATTAATACAGACATGTCTACAAGGATTTACAGTTGTTATAAACATGAAAGGTTGGGGGGCAGGGTCCAGGGTCCTTTTTAAAAGTAGTGTTGAATATAGTTTATTGATTATAAAATGTTAGTATCTATATTTAGAAACAATGTTAGACTCCCTCCACCAAATTTTTTTTTCAATTACGATCTTGGTTATAAACCACTAATTTAATATCTGCTTGTTAATATCTGACAAAGCATAGCTTCTGTAAAGAATCTAAGACAGCAGATGTACTGAACAAGGTAAATATTTTAAAAGTGGAATTATTAATTTCATATGACTATGACTGTAAAGTATTTATAAAATAATACATTTTTGAAACAAAATACTTAAAATTAAAGTTTTAAATATCAGAATGAAATTTCAAATTAATATCAAATTTAAGATGTAAGCTCTTTATCAATGTAGGTATCCCTTGAAAAATTACATTAATGTTATATAGGTACTTGAAGAAAATTATTAGAAAAAACAAGGAAAAAAAATATATTTTTCTTTTTTTTGTATTTTATTGTTTATTATTTTTAGATTTATTTTTTTTATTTAATAAAATAGTATAATTAAATATAATAGATACATTATTTGGTTAAGTAATACTCAGTAACACTAAACAATTAATGTATACTTAAATAACTATGTAAAAACTCTTGATGATTTATGTAGGACATTAGACTAACATAGATTAGGGAGACTATATGTTTCATTTAAAATAGAATTATTCTTTTTTTGAGCATCATGTCTCATTTCCCAATAAACTTGTGAATGGGATCTTTTTTGTTTCATTATCTTTAAATTATTATTTAAGTATAAAAGAAAAAACCTGTACTTGAAATAAATAAAACAGTTTTTCTTCTGTTTTATATTTAACAGTTATTGAAATATGCAATGTTAATAGGTATTTATTATAATACTTTAATAACAGTTCTTGTATAATAATCACAGAGAGCTGATTATCAGCAATATGAATAACCCCATGAGACATATCAAATTTATATTGGTGTCTGGTAGAGTATAATTATTATGAACTTGCAAACCTTATTTAACAACTAAATATTATCTTCAAAAAATATTTAATCATTATTTAATAATACATTTATGGAAGTCTTATTAATTATTTAAGTCAAAATTGTTTTTCTTTTACTTCTTATTTTTTGTATAAATAAGGTCACCTTTATATAGGTAGGTAATAGGTAATATGTAGTTGCATAACATTATGCAATGTGCATTTCATAAAATAGTCAACTGAATAGACTTTTTTATTTCATTAATGTATATTAATTTTTATAATTACTAAATCAAGTCTGATCATATTCCCTATTTAATATTTATTTAAATAGATATAAAAATTATTGTCCCCGCGACATGCCTAGCTTCCGGAGACAATCATCTTGTATCAATGTTATATTTTTATAGAAAAATAATTGTGTAATAATATATGTACAAAAATATTTCAATGAAATTCAATTACTGATATATCTAAGATGATATATTAATTTTTAAATACAATAATTAGTGTTTTTATAATATTTTTCCCTTTAACACTTAGATAATTTTATTCCAAGTTAAGGGATAAATATTTATTTTAAAACCAAATCGATACAATCAAACTTGAAATTATAAAATAATATGTACCTAATATTAATATAGGTACACAATACTTTACAAATATTAAATTTCAATATTTTATTGTATAGATACATCAGGAACAAGCTGGGTACTTAAAAGTTCAAATTCCACTATTGCATCTAAGTTACAGAATATCCTACAATCATACACATCATTACGTCGACAGAGAACATTGAAAACACACCAAATGTAAACATGTACTTTCACGGTTAAGTACTTTTAAATCACACAAAAAAGTACGTTTTTGTCGTAGTTTTCCAACTAGATTTGTGACAGGTTCGGTTCTCATTGTTATAGTAATGGGTTTTCATTTTTTTTTCGATTCCAACAATGTTTCATAACTTATTATGAAACAATAATACATATATAGCAATAAATGGTATATGAGTTTGTATTATGTATGTGTACGGACTGCGGAATATGAATGAGGAGTTTCGAATTAAAATAAATTTCAAATTTTCATTATACTAACACATTCGTCCGCAGACAATATACCGAACTGTACTCGTTTGACACTTCGGATTGGAGCCTTTGAGTCACTGGCGGCCATTTTTCAAGTGTTGCGTAGTGCCGTAGCACAGTACTCAATTTTATTGAGTTCACTAGTTCAGTAGTTTAAAGTTGTCATCAAGTATGTATCAATATAAAAATAGTTTTGTCGTGATTGTCAATAGTAGTAATGATGAATGCGTGCACACAATACTTGCACGGGAACAGTAGATCATTCACACAGTTGAATAAACACTGAACATAGAAAACTGAAACGGCAAAAACGGAATGGCTCAACACTGAAATGGCGCTAAGAAAAAGAAGAAACAGTGCCTTGCGCGATAATCCAGTGTGGCCAAAACACACAACTACACGTCCGATGTTTTTCTGTCCACCGCAGAAAACTTGACGATAATATGATAATAATATTGTATTATCACCGTGAGATGGTTCGTACTGGAAGTAATAATTGAAAATTGAAAAATTTTAAATTATGTGTAAACATTTAAATAACAAATAATTAAACATTCAACATTCAACGCTGTAAACACAAAAACACATTTAACGATATTTTTATGAACAGACAATAATTACAAGAAACAAAACAGGTAAAATAATATGATTATCCTTTATTAATTTATAACAAAAACATTAGTTATTAGTTTCATGAACATAATATTTTTCTGAAATTTCAAATCATTATAAATAGGTATAAAATGTCTACCAATTCACGGAAACCCAGTCTTTTTGCTTTAAAAATGCAAAAACGAATAAGTCAACAAAACAATTTGTCCCTTGAACCTGAGCTCTGCAAAACTTCATTTGGAGATACTAGTGTTATATTGAGTGGCCCTGAAGCAAGTGATATACACAAAGAAAACGTTCAAAAACTTACTAGCATGAGTGATGAAGAGTTATTAAATGCTAAAAATGAATTGATTAATAGTATGGATGGAAAATTAATTGAATTTTTAAAGTCTAAGCGAAACAATGACTTCACACACGGAAAGTATGATCTCAAACAAAAGGACAGTGATAGAGTAAAATTGGTTAATACTCAAAATAAGATAAAAGAAGATAAAATGAAACATTTATCTTATATGAAAGATCTAGTTAACAGTGGTCTAAATATGGATGTAATTGAAGAAGAGAAACTTGGATGGACTGGTGATGTGGTAGTTGAAAATGAAAACAAAGATATCTATAATGCTCGTTTTGGTCTTGATGGGAAATTGCTACCTTACATAATTGAAAATAAGACTACAGTTGATGGTTTACATCATCATGGTGAAGAACATCATCGCCCTGGATATACTATTGATGAACTCTATTCTTTTCTTCGTAAGAATCATGCTCCTCAAAGAATATTAGCCTTAGATGTTTTGTCAAAACTTATCAATAATGCTGGCTCCTATGATTCAGTTTTAGACAAACCACTTTTATGCTCTCTGATGGATTCTGGTATGTTTTTATTGTTGCGAATTGCATTAGACGACACTAATATTGCAATTATTACAAATGCATTAAAAGCTATGGGAAATTTATTTTCAAGAAAATTTGATCGTAAAATATTAACTGGCTTATCAGGGTGTAATTGTAATATTGCTTTACCTGTTTATATAGTGCCAGATGCAGAAATCAATCAAAGTGAATTAGAGAAATCCTCTGATTTTGATTTGATTGTATTAGATCTTGTGCAAGGATCACTAAGAACAGATTTAATTTTAAGATTACAGTTTATTGTTTTCAATATGAATATAGGATCTAGTTGTCTTTTAGACATAATAGAAATTTTAACTGGTATTGCTTCCAGAGGAGAAAAATATGCACTTTTAGTTGTTGAGACAAATTTGTACAAACATTTGTATTCTTTAGTTTTTACTAACTTACAATCTGACGATTTATCAGAAATCTTTATATTCCTCACTCGTATAATCAGTAGTCAGTCAATTAAATGTGCTTTAAAACTATTAGAAATGAAAATCTTAGATTCTATATTTAAGTATATAAATAATCCGACAAAGACTCCATTACTATTAGAATGTTTATACTTGTGGCAGACATTTTTTGAATATAAGTTAGCTGGTCAAACTATTGCTGAAGTAGCCAATCTCGTGTTAAAGTTTGTTGATCGCTCAGTTGGGCTAAGTGCAGATTTAACAAACACTGATTTGTCTTTAATGTCAGCAAGTTTAAGTCTAATTGACTCGGCTTTGAGAAATTTTGGTCAAATTTATATCGATCCAGTTTATCAGCTTACAGAAATTATTTTAGCAAAACTGTTAAGTAGCTCTGATCTACCAAATTTTGAAACTTCAAAACTAATAGGTAACTGCTTTTCTGTCCTCAATTCTAAGAATTTAAAATTTAATTCTGTTTCTTTAAAAGCAGTTGAATATTTAAACAAACATTTTGGAAAAATTTGTGAAATACTGTATGATAAATCATGGTTGATGAGCAATTATGTAAACAATAGTCCAAAATGCTATCCCAGTCTTGGATATATAAATTTATCATTAAATGGAGGAGAACCTTTGTTTATGTTAATTGGACTTATGAAATTCTTATGCAATAATAATCCTAGTCATTTTAATATCCCTAAACAATTTTGGACATATTTAAATAAATTAATGAAATCATCTATTGAAGTTTCACATTGGTATTGCAGATATGAAATACATTTTTTAATATATTTACTAAAAACTTTGAAAAAGATTGAATTTGAAGTTGACTCAACCCATAAAATTGCCATAACACTTATGTCGTTTATACCTAAATATATGGCTGAAGAATTATATTATACATTAAATTTGTATTTCAGCAGTTATTTTAGAGAAAGTATCAAGTATGAAAGCAATTTTGAAATTTTAAAATCATTCTATGAATTAATAATACCCAATATCAAAAGTACTTGTGCAAATATATTAATTACTGAACTAGATCCTATTTTACCAAAAGATTGGTTATTTTTACCAATTTTGAAAATTCATGAGACAGAAAATTTTAAAAGCTCAAAAGAAGGCGAAGCACTTCTTAAAGAAGCATTAGCTAATGTTTTGTTTATGGAAACAAATCATCCAGAAGTTTGTGAACAAACTCCATTGGCTGCACGGTATTGCCGTGTGGCTTGTACATTTATGTGTGGTCGTCGTGGTACAATTTTTCATGAGGTAAAATCAACATTGAATCAGATTTGGCATGTCTACGCAGCTCAAAACAACAATTTGAATTTTAAAGATCCTATACAAGGAGTTGAATCTTTCTATGATTTTTACAAAACGCTATGTGAACATTATGTAAGTGTATCGTATTCTGATACAGTGTTTGGGGCATATGTATTACTTCCTTTACAAAGAAAACACAGTGTTGAACTAAGAAAACTAGTTTGGTCAGAAATTGAGTTACCACAGACTATAAATATTGATGAAGAACATCTGGATCGAATACCGCTGCATAATTATACTCAGCCAGTTGAAACAAATACTGAACTTCTAAAAATGTATACTCGAGCTATAAGTCTAAGACGAAAATTTATTATGTATCATATAGCTATATCACATTTAAAACAAATTTAGTTGTTTATAATAATATGTATTTTTATTTTTACTTACTTTATGTTTTATTTCAAAGATCATTATGGGTGACCGATACAACATTCACAGTCAATTGGAGCATCTTCAATCAAAATACATTGGTACAGGTCATGCAGATACAACCAAGTTTGAATGGCAAGTAAATCAACACCGTGACTCGTGTGCTTCATATCTTGGTCATTATGATTTATTGAATTGGTTTGGAATTGCTGAGAACGAAGCTAAAGCAAGGGTTCGATTCAATTTAATGGAAAAAATGTTGCAGCCTTGTGGCCCTCCACCAGAGAAACCTGATGAATAATCTTATGTATTAACTAATATTATTTTCCTCAAATGTCTTTGTATTTAATTTAGTTAATAATCTAAAATAATAAATGTATTAAGAATCACTTTTTTCAGTTTATTTACAATATTTATAATATACAATTTAAGAAATACATTTTGAATTTTGAACATATATTATATACCTTATTTTGAAGGCAGATAAACATAATCTGACCGGTTCGGGTAAATAAAATCTAGTGGCCCACATAATCATATCCAAGATCCAGATATTTTTGATCCAAATATTTTTCGTCAATATAAGTAGTGACTTATCGGGAAATCCCAGTAGGCTTATTTGCCCTTGCTTTATTTAGTAATTTATATCCAGATCCAGTATCTATATACCTTATTTTAAATATGAAAAAGTCAGAAAATATAAAAATTATAACAATATAAATTGGTGAGAAAGTCATTTTACTAGGTAATATACACTGATTTTAATTGAACTTCAAATGTTAAAAAAAAATAATCTGACCAAATAGAATTCTTTTTAAATGTAAATTGAAGAATAAAAGAAAAACTTTATATAAAATTTCTTAGATATAAAACAAACATTTTTTATGAATTTTTAATTACAGAATAATGTTTAAGATTTTACAAATTTTGTTGAAGTTCTAAATTTAAATGCTCATAAAAAAATGACATATTTTTTGATTAGCGTATAAAAACTTATGAGGAACCTTGTATTAAATTTTTAAGCATTTTTATCAAACAAATAAATTTTTATTGGCATTTATAACAAAAAGGTAGGCAAATAAGTACCATTGCTATGCTGTATCTATTCATTACACCTGTTCACATGTCAACTATAACATAACATAATACATTATTCTAAATGAGTGATTATAGTCGCTAGTCATACATTTATTGGTATAATGGTATGTACTGGATACATCAAATTATTTGTTATATAGACACCAACAATTAAAATATACACAACATTTTAATTCAATTATTGTGATAGATTTTTAGTAATAACTTACAATGAGAAAAATAAAATGTTTTGTATGTAAAAAGAAGGCATAGTTAAACTTTTTAAGAAAAAAATACTGAATAGAATAAAAGAATTTGAAAGAAAAAACAAGTTTTTAATTTAAATTTTACTTTATTAAAATCAGTGGTTATTGAATAAATACCAATGTATAAAATTAGAGCTTTGAACTGAACAGAAATACAATCTTTAAAAAAAAATATTTTAAACTCTTTTATTGAATTAATTGTCTTGAGATTTTTAATCATTCTTTAGTTTCATTTTCAAAATATTCAATAACATCTTTTCTAGCTGCAGAGATCACCATTTTGTATAGTTTACAATTTTGATTAATTAATGTTTGCACATATTCAGGAAACATATTTACATCCATTGAACCATTCTGTGCAAATTCAGTAATTTGTTGCAAATTTTTCATATAAGCTAACATTACAGTGCCTCTGTTTTCTCCGTCATCTGTCCGAGATGAACACAATGTTTCTTCATCATAAGTAGGATCCACTAAAATTTTATTTTTGTAAATTCCCTTTAAAAAGAAATAAAGGATTTTTTTTTAATTACTGAAACATTAATAAGTAAGAAAATATTTAAATCACAGGTAAAACTAGATTCTTATTACTTTACAATATCTTTAATCCTAATGGCTAATAGTTATAATATTAAGTTTTAACACATATACCCTTTATCTTCAAAATTTTCTTAACGTATAGACTACAATGAGATATATTTAAAATAAGTTTTTTAAATTATTAAAAACTTGTTATATAGCCAGATAAATGAGTAATAACAATTAAATAGATGCAATTTTTTTCAAAATATTTAATTACACTATGGACATTTATGTTCTGGGTTATTGTTACTCAGTGTTATGAATAACATAACTTTAACTAGATATTAAATCTTTAAAATCTGAAAATAAATTTGACTTACAGTTTATATAATTATTAAAAAAATAATTTATTATTTTTTTAGTTTATAAACAATATAGTTTAGAATATGTGATAGTTTAAGGGATGCAATTAGTTTTGATTATTAAAAACATAAGCATAACTGTTTTCTACAGACATGATGAAATTAGACATTTATAAGAAAGATAGGCAAAAAGTATTTTTAAAACTTTTAAAAATTCAACATATTATAATTATATTTAATAGAAAAATAAATTATGGATAATATTATACATTTCCTTAGAAAATAGAGAGCTATGTGCAAGACATCATTTTTAATATGCAATGATTTACCATTGAATTTAAATTTAACATAACCATTGCTGTGACCCGTCTCAAATAAAATAAATAATTGAAAAACCTATTATCCACAGAGTGACATTTCCTGATTTTTAATTATTTTTGTGAAATATATTTCAAATATGAGACCTTTGAAATAATAACTTGAAAATTGTAATAAGTGTTTCCAATAACTTTTTAGAGAAGTGGTATTACTTGCTGCATATATTAATAATTATTGTATGTTTATTAATAGTTTAAAGAAATAACAAACCAATGAAGTAGCAACGATCACATCGTACATAGGTATACATCCATCCATTAATGCAAGTCCTGCAGCTGTAATTGCAGTAGCCAACACGGATCCATCATTTTCTAATACTAGAACATTAATATGAATTTCAAAATTTGCAAATTCACCCTAAAAAATAATAATAATTTAAAATAATTTTATATTTAGTATAGTATCTGATTCTGTGCACACTACACAAAGCACTATAATTATTCAAACCAAAATAAAAATATAATGAAATAAATAAAAACTGTAATTATTTAATTTTAAAATCAATTATTGATATTTTAAGCATCAATCTTTAGATGTTAAGCAACACTCACTCTACAAATAGCAGGTTCTAAAGCTCTACGTAACTCATTGCACAATTGTCGTTCTTCAGAATCCCTTGTATAACCACGCCGTTGTCTACATGAAAATGTGGCAAATTTAAATTCACACTGAAGTTCTCCAGTTTTAGCATATTCTACTTTATTTGGAACTTCTTTTGGATCAAATACTGAACATATTAATTTTGTACTGCCACATTCTAAATAAGCTGATCCTTTAGCTTGTGTAACAATACCAGTTTTAATACCTTAATAAAAAAAATAAAATACATTGAGTTAACATTTAATAACATCATTAGGTATTCAAATCTTACATAAATTTCTATGGGCTAAAATATCTCTGCCATCACATCGCACATCCTTCATTAACGCTGTGGCAATTTCTACAAGTTTATTATTGCTTTTATTGATTAAATACTGCTGGTAAGGTATGGTCCCATCGGGCCCTTGAATTCTATAAACATTTGTGGGCATTCTTATAAGTAACGCACGGAGGAGCTAAATAGAAGTTTAGTACTATTAAAATTAAAAACAACAAAATATTTTTGTGAAACGAGTAACGACATAAATCAATCGTTATCTATTATCCAACCGCATGGGTAAAACTTTGAATTTCTTATCACGGTAATATGATTGTTGTTTGTATATACATTGATAACAGTCTTCCTTATCTCTGTAAAGAGACCAAACTCTAACGATCGTCACTGCACAAAACAAGTCGAAAATAATAATGTTAAGGAGATTGGAAGCAGTGGTGATCTGTCTTTGTCTAACACACACGCAACATACGATTATAGACGTATTCTATTTCCAACGTACCGATTGATATAATGAAGCGATGATAATTCAATTCTGAATACAGATTTGAATTCGTCTTCAAGTCTACTTGAGATTGAATGTACTACATTTTTGATTTTATCCTTCCAAAATCCAAAAAACCGTTATATTAAAATAGAGTAATTAAAAAACTAACATATTTCAATTTCTGGAGTAGTAAAAATCAAAACATCAAAAATGTGGAAGAGTCGATCTCAAGTAGACTTGACGACGAATTCAAATCTGTATTCAGAATTCTTATCGTTTCATTATATCAATCGGTACGTTGGAAATAGAACACGTCTATACTCCTATATTCCTATGTTGCGTATGTGTTAGACAAAGACAGATCACCATCGCTTTCAATCCCCTTAAACAATAAACTGTGAAAAATATCACGCTGCGAGAAGTGTGAGTTGTGACAAAAATAAATTACAGTTAAAATGACAGCGATTGCTACAAATCTTCAATATAGGTAGCCATTAGCCTACGACTGCTACTTTTTATTTTTCGCTCACTTAATATCCTAATTCCTGTATAACCTATCCTACATTCATACGATAATGATTATATAAATATAAATTTAAAACACGTGCATAAAATGATGATATTTAGCCAAGATTACTTTACCAAACATAAAATATGTAATAATAATCATTACTTAATTACTACAAAAATATTTTTTGATTAATTAATATTTTATTATAGTCGTATGTAGTTATAGCTATTACGATATTATTATTTTTAGGTAATAATATTTGGGTTTAACTGGTTTGAGTCGTGTTTGATGTCTCTTTGAAGCTCGATGTTAATTTAGATTCGCCATAGCCAAGTAAGATGTATTTATGATAATACTTATTTAGAAACTCTTAAATTATAGAATTTAAAGGTACAATTGGATTATAATGTTTTATTATTGTTTTTTTTGCAATGAATATGTAAACATTTTAAATGTGACATGTTATAAAATATTTTGTAGGTTTTTTCGGTTACCCACGCATTCATGCATTTATTATTTATGAATACACTTAAATGATTATTATTTTTTAGTTTCAAATGTTTAATAGGTATATTATATTACCTGTGTATTATTAATGTTATAAATAATAAATATTAAAATACTTAATAATATGTGTTGATAATAATATTGATCGTAATAAAAAATAAATGTCATTATACATGTTATAAGTAAAACTACATTATATGTTTATGAAACGAGCGAATAACTATTAACTAATAACGTTAATGGTGTGTCAAAATATAGGAACATATTATTCGCACACAATAAGAAAAAGAAAAATTCATTCTTCTCTATAACCCACAATAATGTCTATATACCTGTATAAACCATAAATATACTTATATAGTTATATATATACGTATATATATATATTATTATTATTAATTTTTTTTTATTTAGATCGCTATGGGCCTTACTGAAACAAATTCGTACAGAAGTCCAGATTAATCTAGAATATAATGTAATGAACGTTCATCGATTTCTACTATTTCCACTGAATTTGTATCGACTTCGCCGGCAACTATTTATTATCTATCTATTATCTCTTTGGTGTACTTCGACTCCGCCGGATATTGATTCTTATAAATACAGTCCATAAACTAAGCACCTATTTATTGATTACACTCATTTTCAAATTATAAAAATATAAATTAATTATTTAACTAGGTACCTACATACCTATCAATGGAATAAATATCCCAAAATATTTTTGTACCTATGTCATTTCAAATAATAATTTAGATACATGTTTAATACAGTTAAACAGTACTTGTACTAATTATTATTTATTTTAAATTATTTATTTTTCGGGTTACTCGGGATTTTAGATTCCGGTTTTTTGGAAAACAAATCATTCTGGTTATGTGGGTTTCAAGTGTTTAATTTTTCAACGGGTTTTTATGTATGATATGGCCGTTGTGGCCTATGGGTTATTTCGATTACAAAGTCCTATTACATTATATAGTTTTAAATATGAACATACGTCTGTTTGATGTTATAATCATACGTTTCATCAACAACGCCCATTAAACAATTGTTGTCTATTTCGCTTATCGAATAACGATTGTCATTGAAAAATAATATATTAATTGTGTTAATGTTAACCTTGCGTTTTTGATCGTTGTGCAGATAAAACGGTATTGAGCGTCACGTCGATGATATAAAGAACGCAGGTAGGTAATAAACGACACGCTATAGTCTATATAGGTGTATAATAACTGATGCACATAAATATATTACGATGATAAACAACACCCCTTGTAGAGTACTTATGATTTCGTTCGGTTTGACAATGTAGTAACGTGTGGTTCGTTCGCGTCCCGACCGGCGACCATGTTGCACGATAATACCGAACCGGTGTATTTGAAGCGTCGGGATTTCGCTGAGTCCGCGTACGGACAGCAGCAACCTCAACCGAATGCGTTGCAGTTAGCTGATTCAGCGTTTAATTCAAAAGGTAACACAGAAAAAAATACCAGTAGTCATACCAATTTTTGTATACATTTATGACTGTAAATTATTAATTTTGTATAGCGCATACAATGTAGGGTTGTCAGTTTTAATTTTAATTTCAAAATAATAAAAGCAATACCATTGTCCATCGTATGCCGTCTGTCTAGTATTGATAATTTGCGATTATATTATACAAGCAATGTCATAATATCTTATTTTTTATATTTGTTTTTGTATATACTATATTGTTAGTTACCTGAATTGACGCAGTAAATGATTTCAAATAAAATAAAATGTTTAGAATAAGACTTTATGGACATCAGAATTATTTATTATAGTTTTTCAGTACCATTTGTTATTATTACATAAACACAGATTTGTAAATAAAAATAATTATAGTATTAAGGTGTTAATGCGCTTTGTTAAAGTTAACAATAAATTATTATACTATCCAGTCCCGAAAAAGTCTCTCCGGTACGTTATACATGAATTCTCTTACCGGTAACGCCTAGGAATTGACGGATTTAGGCCACAGGAGAGTGCTAGTAGCATAATAATAGTAATGCATCCTGAGGGCTATGTGATTAGAACTGATGATGTTCTATGATATTAAAGTACCTCTAACTGTTTTAACATGTATAAATTTTATTTTTATTGTTAAAAATTGGCATTTATAATGATATAGTGGGAGGGCAAACGATGCAATGTTGTGTACAAAATACAAAAAATGGTTATAGACTCGTACTTGTTAGTTTTATGGCGTTACTCAAATATTTGAATTTGAAATATATATATACCTAATAGTGTTTCTCTTTTTTTCACAGAACTTGAAATAAAAGACGAACTTGGCATGCCGGTAAACTACGTAAGGATTAAAGCCTTGGAAGATGATATTCGGATAAACATAATTAGTGATGAAAATTCATTACACAGAGCCATCACGCCAGTTCTAATTTTAGCGCAAATTTGCGCTCTTCTACCGGTTCAAGGCATTCTAGGAAAAAATACTAGTTATTTAGTGTGAGTAAAACCATGTACTTAATTAATTAATTGTATTTGATAGTTGTATAGATTCATCATTCATTTTATTTTAAAATATGGTATTTATAATCTAATACATTTAGATATATAAAGAAAATATTTCACACTAAGTTATGTATAGGTAATATATATTATACATCAGGATAAACAGTAATAGAAACATATACTTCAATCGATTTATTTCATCATATTACTTTTAAACTCTGAGAAGAGGTACATATTGGTTTTGTTTTTGTTTTGATAACAGTCATTACTCATCATCTTTTGGAGTTTCTTCGATTTTAGAATTTGAGGGATTTTTTGTGTTTATGTACCAATAATGATGAAATTGTTATTTGTAAAAAGAAAAAAGTTTAAAATTAAATGCAATTCTTCATAAATTGTTCTTATAAAAATAGAAAAAATATCAAAAATGTTCTCAAATTTGACAAAATCAAGAAAATATGTAAATTATTTTGGTGGTTGAAAATTCGTACAAGTTTTAATTATAACATCTTTAAAGCTTGCTATTTTATTACGAATTTGTTCATAAGTTTTTAATTAGAAGTGTTTAAAAAAAGTTTAGCATTAAACTATTATATTTTTAGGGTTGTTTGAACTGAAAATTTAGTTGACATTAGATATTCAAATGTTTGTTTGTTTGGATTAATAAATCAAACGATTTTTATTATTTTGTTACTACTAAAAAGATTCTTAATCATAGATTAGAAATCTATATATATATATTAATAGAAATATTTGGAATATTTCAATATTAGATTAGACTGTAAGATTAAGCTATAATATATCAAGAACCTACTTCGTTTATACGGTACACTTTATTGACTTATAAGCTAAACTTAATAGTATAGCTATAAATTAATTTATAATAATTAATAGTATGATATTATACATGATATATTTCTTTTTAAACAGTTCAACATGTTGCGCACTATTAATTAGAAAATAAACTACTTATATTAATATAATGATTAATGCTATTTTAATAAAATATTATTAAAAATAAAAGAACACTCTTTGCTTAGAATCGTTTTTTGTTTGCTAAAAGTTATATCTATTTCCTTTTTTGTTAATGAATAATATTCTTAAATCGTCTTATTATATTATCACAAATATTTTATGTTTTTTTTTTCTTTTTTAGTTTCAATTGGTTCAGTTGTACAGTTATTTATGTCTTCATTGTGATAACTGCGTCTCTCTTAATTCTTTCATTTTCCCTCATCAAAATATATATGACTGGACTGACGTATTACAGTACAGGTAATGATTATGTTTCCGAAAAAATGCTTATTATTTTTCTTTAAATTTACAAAATTATTTAGATATTGATTCACATATAATGGCAGGTAGCACAAAATCTTAAAGTGTTATTAAATATTAAGGTGAATAATTATTATTTTTGATACACAAATTAAAATGATACTACAATAGTAATACAGTGAAACCTCGGTATCTCAAACTCCGGTATCTTGAAGTTTCTGTATGTCGAATTTTTTTTTTTTGGTTCCTTATGACTTCGAGATACCGAGGTTTCACTGTAATATATTCGTTTCGAGTCCTAAATTCTGAGTGGAACTGATAATCATTTACGCTTGCATTATATTATTTTGCACAATTTTTCTGTTAATCAAATCTAATATGGTTTTACTATAGTGTTATCATATTTAAATTATAAATATAAATTTTAACTTATAATTTTAATTATATAAATGTATTTTCTAGCTTATTTGAGTTATTTTAAATAACTACTAATTTTATTTTGCCATGGAAATGCTTTTTATGTAAATACATAACGAAGTATTGTACTCCTTAATTAGAACATTTACAATGGCTTTGAAATTAGAATACCTGATGGGCATTCCAGTTTTTTTGATTCAAATTTTGCCGTGTCTTCATTATCCATTATTCCGAACCAATTTTACTACACGAAGAATCAATTTATAAAATTCTATAACTGACTTTCAATATTTATTGATCCTTACTGACCATACTATAAATGACCTAGATTATAAGTTTACGCAAATTGTAGGGTGCTAAAAATCGTGTTTTATAAAAGCATTTAAATTTCAGATAAATTGATTAGAGTGGCGAAGGGGTACCCTGTAAGGCTGTAAATGTTTGTACACTATTTAGATCTAAATAAACCTACTTAATTATTACTTCAAAATTATATTTGTGTGTATCGCGTAATTACTCTAATAAATATCGTTCTTCGGAACATAATATATATATGCTGACATTCAAACAAATAAAACTTGAAAAATATAATGATAAAAAATATTTTCAAAAAAGTTAAAAATTGGTATGATGTCAAATAGTAAAAAATGTTTAAATTTATAATATTGTTCATAAACATTTGTTTATATACCTACTATAATGCTATATTATATACGTTAATATTGGGATTTCTATTTCAACCGCAACTGTTCTACAAGGAGAATGTCAGTCAGATTTTGCACTACAACTTTACTTTTTTTTGTAATAACATTGTAGTGATTTACATTATATAATAAGTATTATTTATTTCATAGGAGAAATTATGTTTTTTGGAAGTTCACTGGTAATTTATATTCTATTTATTCATTTGGCAAGGGAATGGCCAAAAGTTATGGAAAAATGGGAACTAATGGAACGTGAAATGAGACAATTTGGTTATCCTCAAAATGGCTTTTAAATTCAAAATTCTTACAAGTATTGTAATGATGCTTGCTATAAGTACGTGCAATATAAAATAATATTTATTAAATTAAATCTACTTAATATGTTATTGGATAGTATAAGCTAACAATTATGTGATGTTCTATCCTGTATCAAGTTTACATTTATATTAAAATATTATCGATTATAAATGATTATTGTGACTTGCTTGGTAAATAGCTAATATAGATACTTAAAGTCGAGTTATAACTTATAGGCATTGAGTTAATTCATATTTATTAATAAATATAATACATGTTTATTAATATTTATTAAATTACATAAAAATTTTAAGAAAAAATATAAATCAATAGTTAATATTTTAAATTGTGCTAATGTTATACTACGCACTTTGCAATAGAATAATTGATATAATTATAAAAAAAAAAAGTGTTTAAATACTATTGTATTACATAATACATTTTAAAATAATAATATATATATATATATTTAATGAGTGAATGATATATTAGTTAGAATATGAAAATCCGACGATTACGAATTTTGACTAAATGCAATTAGGTTGTGTATATAATAAAATTAAATATTATTATAGTAATCTTATTTTAACAATATTTTGTCTACAAGTTGATTCACTAAGCATATCTATTATACTTATCACTAAATAATGAGTGTTTATTAAATTCGTGTTTTAAAAATTTTTAATATACTAAAATCATATTTTAAAATATTTTAGAATCATCATATTATAGTATTGCAATTGTTGAAGAGTTGCTTTTTTGAAAATGTTTATTTACCTTTATAGCTCGAAAATGTAACGAGATGCTCCTGCATTACTTATCTTTAGGTACTAAGGATATTAGTTCTTATTGTCATATAATATACAATATAATATGTAATATACAGTCTAAAAGGTATTTAAAACTATACTCAATGACAATCTTTAGTTAATTTTGTCTAAGTTGGAACTTTTATATAGTTATTTTATTATTTTAACTATTTTGTGGCATGTGTTATTAAATAAACATGATTTTATTTATTTTTTTTATATATTTATACATAAATAAAAGAATTAATATTAATAATACAATTTTTAATTGTGTTTTGCTGTTAATCCGTGATGATTAATTTGATAGTGGTAAAAATTCATCGAACATGTCTAAACCCTAATAACTGTTCGGTATTTTTAAATAAATTACTATATTTTAATAAATTAATATTTATAATCTACTACAATTTTCATATCGTTTAGCCAATATGTATTATTTTTGACTTATTGTTACAGACCATTATTTTTAATACTTAAACTTTAATTACTCGATCGAATTTTGATTTATATCGGTACTTTAACATTAAAAAAAATCATCTTTTCAACAGTTGATAATGAAAAATGGTGGCTAGCATGTGTGATTAGAAGTTTGATCAAATTAAAAGCAATTTTAAGTGGTATACAATAAAATTATTTTAAAATATAATCTTTAATTTGTATACTTGAAAATTCTAAAGGTTCGAATTTAAAAAATGTATTATTTGAGAAAAAATAACGTAGTTGAGCTATGCGACTATGTTGAATTTGATGTTTTTTATTTTAAATTTTACAGTTGAACACTCTGCTTCCGTTTTAACGGGAATAATGAAAGCAATTCCTTGTTCGACGGGTGGACTTGATATTTTTCGAGCTTATTTCTCCATGTCTTTTCGACAAGTCTTTGCATTCATTAATTATTCACTCGTAATTGCAATACCTTTGGGACTTTTTAATTTTATGCTTGCTTGTGCTTGGAATTATATGGATTTATTTATTATCATACTATCAATTGCTTTGTCCGATAAATTTAAGCAGCTTAATCAAAAACTAGCCAGTGTCAAAGGAAAGGTTAGTTATAATTGAGTATAGAAATATATTTATATTATTATTTTTATTTATTTATTATATATATAAATGATCGTGCGTTTGTTAGTACTTGGTAATTTCTGAGTATTGAAGCCATATTCACATATTGGCTTTGGTTTCAATAGATGCTCTTATTAGATTTTATTTTATGTTTCGCTAAATAAAAACAATTTAAGGGCAATAAAATGTTTGCCAAATTATATAGTATATAATAGGCAAAATGTATATGGTTGTTCATGGATTCAAAACCTATACGACTAGTTTTAACTAAAAAAAAAAATACTCTTGATGATTCCATGACTTATGAATTACTGTACTAACAATAATAAGTTCCGTTTTTTAAAATTGTTTATTTTTGAGAGCAGAGATACACCGTTTATCTTATGACGTTATTTTACGTAAATCAAAATACATCAAGCGTTATTTTATACACCATGTGGTGAATTGTCTGTACACTTGGTAAGATTTGTTCATGATGTGATTTACAATAGAATTGAGATATGCTAGTGTCTCTATGAACTGAGATATATTAAAACAAGAATACACTGAGTGCAATAATTTAAAATTGTTCATTATTCTTGGGCGAAGTCGTAGTTATAAATTATTATAATTTTATAAAATGAACCTTAGTAACATATTATTTATTAATATTACATTTAGGATTAAATTAATGTAATACTATTTTAAAATACGATTATAAATTAATTTAATAAATCATTTTGTATATTTACAACATAGAATAAAAAGATTTTAAATGACTTTATGATAATATGATCGGTAACGAAAATATTGTCCATGGTTGATACGCTAAAGTAGGGATACTTAAATGATTATATTATTATACTATACAAAAATATTCGAATCCGCAAGAATTATTAAAGAGTTTATATTTTTTTTGATGTTTTAATATTAATTTAATATTCATTATCATTAATTATTTTGTCACGAAATTTTTATTCAAAAATTGTATGTTTTTATATTGTTTACAAATTAAAACAAGCGCTATTATAAAATAGTTTATTATAAACGATTCAGTATAATATATTTCTAAATATGTTTTATTTTATATAATAATTAACCTATTAGATTTTTCAAATTATAATTTTTAACATTCATGTATAGGTACATTGTATATGTTTTAATGATTGAAATTTAGATACTTCCAAGTACATATTGGCGGAAATCCAGAGAAACATATAATATATTAGCGTCGTTAACTAAAGACTTTGATGAGTTTTTGTCACCAGTGATATTATTATCATTTGCTAACAATTTATACTTTATTTGCTTACAGCTTCTAAACAGTTTGAAGTATGCAAATTACTATTATTTATGTAAATTGTATTAAAGCTAAACGTGTTTTCAGACCAATGCACGATGTTTGGGAGGCTATTTACTTCGTGTTTTCATTTACATATTTGGTTGGAAGAACATGTGCTGTATCTTTATATGCCGCTTCCATAAACGATCAAAGCAAAAAACCAAAAGCCATCCTATTTTCTGTGCCGACTGAAAGTTATGGAGTAGAGGTGAATTTAAGTTTAGTTCAAAAGTATAATAAACATTAATTTTAATGATTAAGAATATAATATGATATGACGTATGTTACTAATAAATAACTATTGTGTATATTGAAGTAAAGAAAGTATTTTATTATTAGTTGTGTAAGCAAAAATAACACGAGATACTTTTCAAGAAAATTGAAAGAAGAAATAATTTGAAAGGCGTATTAGAATATTTAAGATGTAAGTTTTTATTTTTAGTGGAATTGTCTCCACAAAAAATATTTAACCTGCTTAAAATTAAATATGGTACACTGATTTTAATATATAGAAGATTGAGATATTAACCGTATTTGTCTATAAAAAAAGGAAAAATGACGGTTCTGTATTTTATTGCCATAGTACTTTTGTCATTCTACCACACCATTGCAATTTCAATTTCAATGTAAATAAAAATATAGTTTTCAAATAAGATTAAGAGCTAAGATAATAAAGTATGGTACACGAAAAATTATCAAATCCTAGTTAGGCTTATTGGTATTAAATGTATTAATTTATTTCAAATATAATAAAAAGGTTGTGTACTATAAAGTGAACTATAAAGTGTAAAAAAAAATTAATAAAAAGAAAAGTAGTTTTTTAACAATATTTACAGATAAATTATTATTTTTAATTTACAATTATTGAGATATTAATATTTTTAATAAAAAATACTTAAAAACAATGTTAATTAATTTAACTAATATCATATACATATATTATAAATATTAAAACATTAGTTTTAAAATATGCGATATTACTTTATTAGATAGTTGTATTAAACGCGAAAGGACATTTAAATGATAGTTAAAGGGGCATTTTCTAACAAAAATTAATTAAGGTTTCTTTTTTAATACCAGGTAGCAAGATTCTTAATGCAAGTGACATCTGATGAATTAGCATTGACTGGATGTAATTTTTTTTCAGTAACTAGAACATTAATGTTAACGGTTAGTTTAATTATGTGTTTTATTCGTTTAATTTTCCTTAAAATTATGTTTACTTATACTTAAATGCTTTTTTGTTACAATTATTAAGGTTGCTGGGACCATAGTCACATATGAGATCGTATTAATACAATTCAACAGTGTGAATAGTGAAGTTAATGATCAAAATAATACTATTATTCATTGTCTATAATTATTTTAATTTATATTTTATACTTAATAGCTTTGAATATTCAAGATAAAAAGTATAAGAATTATAATAACGAGTAGTATTGTTAAAGTCTCTTACTTAGTTTTGAAAAAAAATATCTATAGTTTAGTATAATTCCAAAATATAAATAAAAAATAATATTTAATAATATATCATAATATTCTATTGTATTATAATTCTATTGCAATCAAATATCTATAATTTAAAAAATTTGAATATCATGAAAAAACAAACATTAAAAAAAATCTATTTTCGTAATCTAATTACATTATTTACTAGTTATTAGTTATTTTCCAAATCATTTATTTATATAGTAATATAAGGATTAGTATTTTAAGTTTTAAAACTATTGAAGTAAGCTTAATAAAATATTATTTTGTGAATCTTAATCAATTCCATATACTCAACTGTATGAATCAATTGTATAATTATTATTATGTGGTATTTCTGTTTTACTCAAGATACAAAACTGAAAATGATACATAATTTATTTACAATAATAATAAAGATTATATTGAGTACAATGGTTGTGTAAACAAATATTTTAAATAAGCAGGATATTATTGGATATTTAACAATTAAGGCCTTGGCTAATATAACGTATCTTATAATATCTATCTTTCTAGTATTTATTTAATACTGATAAATAGTTGAAATACTTATTATTGTTTAATGGAATAAATTATAGTCTTATTTAAAATCTGTGTTTTTAGATTTATATTATGTATATACGTGATAAAATAGTTTATTCAGAAATCATCAAATGTATTATTTTACTCGATTTCATGTATATTTTATATTTTAAACCTAATGTTTAAATAACGAAGAAAAATATTATTAGTTACAACAAAACTAAAATTATTTTTTGATAATTATACATAATATAGCGCAGTTCGGTAGTTATATTATATATTTGCATGTAAAATTTATGAAATAAAACGAAAATTAAAACTACTCTTGTACTTGTGAATTGATAATAGTAATTTTCATATCCTAAAAACATTTTATGTATATACTAGAAATGTATATTTTTTGAAAGGCGTTATCTAACATAACATAACCTGTTTGGTAGATAGAACTTAAATTAAGTATTCATGGTGTGGATAAAATTACATTTCAAAACGTCGAAAATTACTATAATCAAGTATTCTAATAACGCGCGTGTTCCGTGTGTCAGATACTCCGATAATATCTCCTGGCACTTTATTTGAGCAATCGAATATTTAACAACTCCGCACATTCAAAATCGGAAACGGCGTGTGTGATGAGTTTAGTTGTGTCATAGTGACGACATCAGTTTTCATATTTTTGACTATGTCTAACGAAAACACTTTCCGGCCCGTTTATCTCAAGGACAGGAATTTCATTGAATCTGGATATGAACGGCAGTTGAAACAAAATTCATTATCCGATTCAGCGACCCTTTCAAGTTATAACACGTTTAGTTTAAAAGAAAACAAGAGAAATATTGGTAATATTGATTTTAAAAGAATTATTATTTAGACATTTATTATTACAAAAATTTAAATCTTAAGTGAGAAACTTAAATAATTTTTTTCTATACAAAATAATAAAAAAAATATATTATATGTAAAAAAAAATTAAATTAATATTTATTTTTTTACAGCGCTTGAAATACAAGACGATCTTGGGATGCCAGTAAATTACGTGAGAATCAAAGCATTGGAAGACAGTATAAGGAAGGACATAATTAGTGATACAAATTCAATGCACAAAGCCATCACTCCTGTACTTATTTTAGCGCAAATGTTCGCTATTTTACCAGTTCAAGGCATTAGAGGACAAAACACTAGTCATTTAGTGTGAGCAATACTATATATAATAAAATTATTCAGTTTTATTTTACTATTAATTGGATTTTTTTAATGTCTATAATTTATACATTTATTGTTTTACCTATAACATTGCTATAGTAATACTAAGCATTTTATTAAAATAATAAAGTAACTAAAAAATTCTCAATAATTTTTTTTACATTTTAAGGTAAGGAGTAGAATGATACTAAAAATATCAGTTTGACGATTTTAAATTAAAATGGGATTGTTAGGAGGTGATTAGTAAAAAAAAAAATACCAAATAGATTTACAGTTTACGAAAAATCTTTGTATAAAGACATTTTAGCTTTATTAATTTTATATTATCAAAGTATTATTTGTACACAGATATGACGTAAATAAATGCTAATTATGTTAATTAGTTTATTAAATAACAAAATCTTAATTAAGATATTTGTAATTTGTAAATTTTTACAATTTCTTCACCTTAAATTATTTTTTTTTTAAATCTAATTTCGCAGTTAAAATGTTTTCAAATATATATTTTAGTAATCTCTTACATCCAAAGGCGTTCTCAAGATGATTTTTTATTGGGGTGGGGGATATGAAAATATATAAAATATTTTATATTTATTATTTAAATATTATTACTAAGTCAAACAGGAAACTTTATATTACCTAAAAAAAGGTCATAGAGGATATATCTACCATATCCCCTCCATAAAAACGTCCAAGCTTTCATCTCATTTAAGTTCAAGGTTATCAGCTGAATATTAAGCGGTGTCTCTTCTCTTACCATGAACATATATTGATACAAATATATGTACGAGTATAATTGCTATCAATTTAAAATAAATAAATATAAATATACTCATATTTAATTTTATAAAATCTGAGATCTGCGGTACAGTAAACATTTTAGTTAATACATTTTGAACTATTTATAATTAATAATTTAACTAATATATATTTTAGTTTCAATTGGTTCACCTGGTCAGTGATATATAGCTTTATTGTAATTGGGATGTCTATCTTGATGGTTTCGTTTATAATATCCAACTTGTATAATAATGGACTAACATACGACATTACTGGTAAAGCTTACAATTTATTTTTTAATATAATTTGTATTTTATTAAATTTTAAGTTTTGATTTTAAATATGCAATTATTAATTATTGTAAATAATCACAACATATGTTATAACTTATAAGTTTACAACTGTAAAAGATTTTCTGAACTGTATAATTGTGGTATTTAGAATATAAAAATTTGAATAACAATTATAAATTTTAATAAATTTAAAAACAATTATTTTTTTTTTTAAGAGTATTTTAAATTATAAAATAATCATTAGTACAATTAGCTAAAATCCGCTTTTAATTAATTATTTCAATGCGATAATTTATCATTGTGTTCATTAATAATAATACACCTTATACCTACCCAATATGCACTAGATGTCTACTTGACCTAGATATTATATTATGTAAGGATAGAAAAAAGGGTTTTTAATACTCAGTAATGGTTACCTTGATGTTTAGTGTTTTTAAGTTAATAATATTATTAATTATAATTTCATTTACACTTATTAAAAATTAATGAATATTCATTTAATAATAATAATAATAATAATAAAAATATAATCCAAAAATAATCCAATAAAAAATCATATATTTTTTGAAATATAACCAGTCCTTTTAAATATTAAGTTATTTTGTTTATAGGTGATATAGTATATTATGGAGGTTCACTAGTCGTATACATAGTTTTTATCCATTTGGCAAGGGAATGGCCAAAAGTTATGGAAAGATGGGAACTAATGGAACGTGAAATGAAACAATATGGATACCCACTTAATTTGGCTTTTAAGTTTAAAATTTTAACAAGCATCATCATTTTACTCTCATCAAGTACGTATATAACAAATGAAGTAAAATGTTTTTTAATAGCTCTGAGCAATAATAAAACTCTGATGCCTACTTGCTGTTATACAAACAACAATCGTATCTATTTTAAATACATGCAATTTATTGATATCGTGTATTGTAAGATATTAATAATAATTATATTATACATCTATCTTTTATTTTTACAGTTGAACACCTTGCTAGTATTTTAACGGGAATATTAAGAGTTATACATTGCTCATCGGATGGACTAGAAATTTTTCGAGCTTACTTTTTGACATCGTTTAAAACGGTCTTTACGACTATAAACTACTCGCTTTTTGTAGCTATACCGTTGATGTTTTTTGATTGTCTGTTTTCTTTTGTTTGGAATTTTATGGATTTATTCATAATCATACTAGCCTGTGCTTTGACCAACAGATTCAAGCAGTTAAATCAAAAATTGGCCAGTGTCAGGGGAAAAGTTAGTTATAACTAATAACACAAAGATACGTAGTTTTATTAAATAATAATTGTTAATATTTTAATAACTAATAAATTATTTATAATTATATAATTATCATTATTATTTATAAGCAATAATGATACCAATCTGATACAAAAATTTACATTAATATAGTATATAATATTATTCTTAGAAATTAAATTTAAAAAACGTAATATTATATCGTTTAAATTGATTGTTGTTGGTTTATTATAAAAATCTAAACAGTTATAGTAAGTATATCAATTAATCTGCACGTGTTTAAAAATTTAAAAATCGTAAATCATCTGCAAAATTAAAGCTAAAAAGCATATATTCACAAAAATCTAAAGTTCATTAAATTACATATAGTTAATTTAATTTTATTATAGATCTATTCTGGATCGTAAAAAAATATTATTTTATTTTTAATTTTTACTGGTAGGTACACATTACACTTATTTATGTAAAGTGTAAATACACGAAAGTCACTTTATAATTTATTATGATTTAATTTTTAGGTACTTCCAAGTATATATTGGCGAAAGTCTAGAGAAACATATAATATTTTAGCGTCATTAACTCACGACTTTGACGAATTTCTATCTCCAGTAATATTATTATCATTCGGTCATAATTTGTACTTTATTTGCTTACAACTTCTTAATAGTTTGAAGTGCGTGAAATTATATAAATTTAATTTAATATAATTAATGTTTCGTTAAGGCTAATAAAAATATTTGTAGGCCTATGCACAGTTCTTGGGAGGCTCTATGTTTTGCATTTTTATTTATATATCTAATTGGAAGAACATGCGCAGTATCTTTGTACGTCGCATCCATTAATGATCAAAGCAAAAAACCAAAAGGTGTCTTATTCTCTGTACCAGCAGAGTGTTATGGAGTTGAGGTGAATTTAAATTTGGTTTGAAAATGTGACATTTATTTATCATTAAATTAGAATATCAAACTAGATTTTTTTTAATTACAGGTAGAAAGATTTTTAACACAAGTGTCTGCTGACGAATTATCATTTACTGGTTGTAATTTTTTTTCTGTCACTAGGACGTTTATGCTAACGGTTGGTCGCAATAGTTATTTTAATCTTTTAGAATATTCTTTTAATATAAGTGCTAATTTTTCACTTTATTATGATTGTTTAGGTGGCTGGAACTATAGTCACGTACGAGATTGTATTAATACAATTTAACAATGTGGCTAGTGGAGTCGCTGATCAAAATAATACTTTTATTAATATTTGTCCGTAGTTATTAAATTATACATAGATTGGCTGGAAAACGAAACAAAGTTAATCAGATCTTTAGTGATTAAGGACTATTATGGAAAATGATAATATGTATGGGAATCAATAATTTATTTGATGTGATTAAATGTCTAAAGTATTTGAAAACATCGGGCACATTTCCTTAATTTCATAATCAAAGAAGTTATGTATTTCGTAACATAAATAATCACAAAACTATAACTGTCAGGTAAAAATAAAAATATATATCTTTGTGAGTAGGCAATTCGTAATATGCAAATACTAATAAACCTTGGTAGAAAAGAGCATTATGAATTTAGACATTTTAATAATGGAAAGTTCTTCAAACAAATTAGTGCGTTGTGAATAATGTTATAATACTTACTGTATTTTATTTTTAGTATGAATATATTTTTTTAAGTTACAAAATGTAGTTTTGTTATTAATTGTTATTTTGTTTTCTATTATACTATTTATAATAATTTACATTATATTATTGGATATAATTTTATTTATTATTAATTCTTAAATATTTTAATAAGTCACATTTAAGCAATATTACGTATCTTTAACAATTATTTTTAGTATTTTAAAAATAATCAATAAATATTTAACGAATGAAGATATGTATTTCTTATACCAAGGTTCGTCTTAAATATTTCCAAAAGTATTTGTAATATCATGTTTTGGAATGAGTTGACTAGCATTTTGAATATATTTTTAATTGTTTACGTTTCAAGTTAAAATATACTTATATTTTCAAAATATAAGACGAGTCAGGTTGGTTAATACTATTTGACTTTTTAAAACTATTTAAATTATACATATAAAAATAGATATAAATTATTGTGTCAACATTTTTAAATGTATGATAATAACATTATTATCTTATTGGACACTTATGATTCCTATTGTATATTTTGTTGCATTTCATCGTCAAATTTATAATGTTGTTAATTTATAATTCATAATGATTGCAATATGTGAAGTAACGTCATAATATAATAGTAAATTTATTATGTGTTATAAACATGGCTTTCGTTCACTAGCATTTTATTTTATATCTATTTTATCTAAATAGATAGTACCTATACTATTCTTTATTGCACACATTAAAATAAATTACGTATGACAACTACATTTACATTTTTTCCCTCTTTTAAATGTTTAATTATTTTGGGTAACATATTATTTTAACATACTATATATCTATTTATAAAAAAATCAAAACTTTATTTTCAGGTATTTATCGTATATGTATAAGTTTTTATTTATATTTAAGTCATAATGTTCGTTACTGATTATAATTTATTTGCAAGTTTTATTAAAATGAATAAATCATTTGTTTAAATAGTTATTTTTGACAACCACTGATGGTTTTATGTATTCCACTTGATATTCTATACATTTATTGTTAGAAATTAATTCAAAATTATTTATAAATGCACAACGGATATTTATTGAATATTAACATAATAATTATAATAATAATATTAATAATAATAATAATAATAATAATAATAATTTCTTAACAGTGTATAATAGTTACAATAACAACATTTTGATAGTTTAAGTTCACAATATTTTTTTTTTAATTTTGTTTTTTTAACAGTGATAGACATTATACAAATATAATATTATAGATGCTACTTACAAAATAGTTTACAATAATAATAAATTATATATATATTAATTGCTAGTTTTCAAATATAAATAAACATAAAAAGGTACGAAAATTGTATTTACAAATTTTGGTAGTTCAATGAATATTTCACACAGTAAAATGCTTGGCTAATCTGTCATTACACAATACAGATACTGATCGAGAACATAAAAAACACCCAAATATACATATAATATGAAAATATTAGTTAAATAATAGCTATTACGTACGGAATAGGTATCTAGCAAACTATTTTTCTAATTTTTCTGAAAGAAAATATGCAATAAGTCATATTGAAAACCAAAACAATAAAAAATCAAATAATAATATTAAAATATTATGCATATCAATTAGTATTCTCGGAATATTGGAAATTATTAACTTTTAGTCAAAATCGTTTCGAGAAAACACTCGTTAAACTATTAAAGTATTTTAAATTAAAAATGCAATTTATTACTCTCAACTTTAAATGAAAAAAAACTAATTTAATTAATATAGGTACAATACACCTACCTATATCATATTGTGTATTATAATTTATAATATAGTGACGCGATTTCCATGTATGTACTTCAATAAATTATGCTCAGACATATTAAAAGTTTTCCGACAGCGTATTTCACGAAATAATTTCAATATTATTATATTATCATACGATTATCTAAAATACGGTTAGCCATCTACCTGTCATAATACAATAAATACCGAAACGTAATGATAATATTACAGGGGCACTATAGTAATACATAGGTAAACGGTTTTTTTTTATTTTGAACTCATTACGTTGACACTTTAGGTTGAGAATATCATATTATTTTGGTTTAAGTTTTTATCGGGCTATTATTATTTCGATTAAATACGTATTTACATAAAATTGTAGTCGATAAGATTATATTAAACAACTATATTATTATAGTGTTAAGATGGCTAAATGTTAAAACGAAAAATGTAATAACGTTACAATAATAATTTATACTATTACACATTTATAATAATATATCGAACCGATTGCATGGATATTTGAAAAAAATAATTCAAAATATGTCTTTAAAAAGTTTTTGTTTCGTGATTAAAAATAATTGAAAAAAAAAAGAAACATAAGTTTATACGGTTTTAAATTGTTATTGGCTATGAAAGTCGTGATTAATAGTTAAAATATAAATTATTAAACATAAAAATATCCAGTTATAGTTATTATTATTAGTTTTTTTTAAGAAATGTAATATTTACACTATACAAATTCATGTACAAAAGTTGGTTATATTTACTACTTAGAGGTAACTTTTCATTACTCAGTGGCATGAACTAAATTATTATTTTTTTCTTAAATATTACCGTATATATTTATATTAAAAATCTAATTACGGCATGATATAATTTCTGAAAAATTCTATAATTACCAACCACCATATTTTATACTTTTATTTAAAATCAATCAAATTTGTTTGAAATTCATATTATTTTTATTTGATTCATAATGATTGTATAATAAAAATAAGAAGATAATATTATGTATATAGATAAATTTCTTTTTTCAAAGATTTTTACGTAAAAAATCACTTTAACCTTTCTGTTAAATAAATTATAACAAACTTTTAATACGGTCAAAGTAATAAGAAAAGTTTTTTGTTTTATTATTATGTTTGTAGTTCTAGAGAAAAAAACTTTTATACCGATGGTTCTGTAAAGGAAAAACCATAGGATAACAAGAATATTGTTTTTTTGTTTTCAATTTTACTTGTTCTTCTACATTATGTCATCAATTACCCACCTCCCATTTATTTAATTTTATGTTTTTTTACGAGCTTAAAAAATCTTAAAAACCTATTTACGAATATTCTAAAACGTATATATAAGCGATAGATTAGTGGAATACGTTATTGAATCTGACTAAAAATTATTTTAATCATAAAATAAATTACTGCTATAGGGGTTTTTTGGTGATAGTTTGTCGCAAAATTATTACATCTAATCATTGAAAATATTATGATTTTAGATTTGGGCTCATAATATAATTGACATGTGTCGTGGTTGAATATCTAGTTATTTAATCAAAATAAGGCTAATTGTGTTTCGTGGATGTCGACAAATTCGGATAATGGTTTCCGTGATTCATTTAATTAAAATGTTAAATGTACATATTATTGTACGTGTGATAATAATTCACAATTGTTCAACAATTAATGAATGTATGCCAAAACGATAAAATTACCCATCTTCCAGTTTAACATTTTATTTTTAGTTTTAGATCACATCGAAATCATCATTTTAAATCACAATTTTAACTATCAACAAAAAATAATATGATTATTATGTTGTTTTCTGCGCATATACATGTGTATGTGCAAACAATTGTCAATAATTTGCTGTATGGAGCATAAATAAAAATGATTTAGTCATAAATTACTTTTAATCAAATTACAGTGTTCCACAATGAAAAAACTCGTTTAATTTCCGATTGAAATTATCATGATTCAAGTTAATCATAATGATTATAGGGTGCCTATAATATCGTGAAATATGATAAATTTAAAAAATTATAATTTTGCAGGCGTTTTTTACAAAATATGAACATTTATTCGTAGTATAATATTTGCTTAAAAAAAAGAAAAAAAACATCAAGATTTATTTTCAAAATATATAGTTATAAAATTAACTAATACATTCATCACAATAAAATAATATATAATAATACTACGTATACAATATATCGGCGACTTTGTCAATGACCGTGGAAGAGAATAGATATTCGATTACATTGATGACGATGACGAAACAAAAAAAAATTATCATACATTCGTTTAGTAGGGTATGTCCAATAACAATAATTCATAAATCATAATAATATAAAATAAAATAAGATTAACATATAATTAACAGTAGTAGGTCAAGTGGTAATCTGTTTGTAAAGTTAATAAAATATATTATTAACTAAGATTTTATAGATCTATGTATACGTTTTTGATCAAATAAATAGCCTCTGGACTAAATGGCAAGAAATCTCTGAAAACTAAAGATCTGTCCTCTTTGATAGCTGAACTGCCAAGCAAAGGAATAATCTTAGATAGCTGAACTGTCTTAACTGATCTCTCAGCCTCGCAACAGAAACATAAGTAACGAAAAATTGTAATATACTTATAATAATATATACCTATATATAATATATATATCTACAACGAAACGGAATGTCCAGAAATTTAATACGGCGCGTGAACTTTAGTATCCAGATTCAATGCAATTATTCTAATTAATTTTATAATTATTTATTTTTGTAAGTCAAATGGCTAATATATAGTCGTAGCGTCAGGAGTACTTCCGTCCGTGGGGCGCAACCGAATAGCTCATTAATATAAATTATGTTTTTTTTTCTGTCCGCGTTACTCTCAAAGTGAAATGAATTAACAATGACGGTAAACATTGTTTTCAAAAAAAAATCTACTACGATTTGTATACTCGACGTAAAATACTAAAATCAAATGATGTGGAGTAAATCGATATTACTTACGTTGTATGTCGATTGGCTTTACCCAGTGCGAACTAATTACTTCAGTAATAAAA